>VTON01000109.1:0-490452 GCA_009617725.1 Hydropsyche tenuis
ATGTGACTGTTTTAAATAAGAGAGAACAGTAAAACCCTGGGAATTAAAACCGAATAAATATAGATAGAATCAATTACATCATCGATAAACGGTTTCTCAATTTATACTGAACAAACCAGATATTGCCGGATAGCCAATTAATTGACAGTATAAGTAAGGACCATTTCCATGGTGAAAATTTTATAATAATTCCAGAATAGGATGTAGGAAGAGAATGAAGTAGATGTATGACCGTAATGTTATTATCGTTGCAGCGACGTGAAACGCCGTGCGCCGTCCACCGGGGGAGACGCGCGGATCACAGCCGTTCTGAGGCCGTGCTCGTGCTCGTGACGATTCTCCGACGAGCGATCGCGTAGAACTGAATCAACGCGTCGCTCGCATCGAGCGGCGGAATTTTCGAAGTTGTGTTTTTAAATTTTCAAAACAGTAATTATTAGATATTTGTTGCATTGATTTGATTGAACGGGGAGCGCGACGAAGTACATAAAACAACAAAAATAAACACATAGAAATTTATCTGTTCGATCGAATTAACACTCTAAATAAAACAATTAACCTATATAAAGAGGTGTATTAAATTTAAATTATTAAAAATACCGTCCTTTGCATGATGAGGTTGTCCATAGTGTTGGTAATGTATGCTTTTCGTTCGCCAAGTGGTGGTACCCATTTTATTTACTGGCGCAGCGCGAAATAATTTTATAACAAGTGATTACAATCAATTTTAGTAGCGAAGTATAACACGTGAATAGCACACGTGCGAATTTCAGCTTTCTCAGCCGAAAAGGAACACAAAAAAAAAAAAAAAAAATCCTTTCTAGGAACTTGCAAGCGGGTTGTCGATAACGGTATTTGAAAAGTATTCTCCGCGTTTTCGGGTTTTTGCAGTGATTATCAAACGTTGATGCATTTATTAGGAAACTGTTAAGATGTAAATAAAAGAGACTACGCGAACACAGACAGGATCAATTTACGAAAGAAGATAGACAATTGGAGCGCGGTGAAATGTGAAAAATACATAAAAACGCGGATCAAAGCCTTTCGAAGGCCGTGCTCGTGCTCGTGACGATTCTCCGACGAGCGATCGCGTAGAACTCAAAATTAAATCAAAAGGCTCAAAATATATACCTATTAATGTTTTATTTCACACTTTTTTAATTTAATTAAACACGATCCGGGCCATTTCGGAAGCCGAGCCCTGGAACTCGTCAGGCCCGATGGGAGCTATGAAATGGACTCGAGTGTTGACGTAAATGATTTTATCGAAATGATGATAATGATACTACTTATAATGGAAATTGCTTAACGTGAAAAATGGGCTCAAGAAATAGTACTTTGGTACTTAAAAAATACTGTGTACGTATACTGTAACGTCTAATATGAAATTCTTTAAACCCAAAAAACATGTTTTGGTCCTTTTAATTTCGTGTTAAACATTTTCCGCTTTTTTGAAAATATCGAAAACATGTGCGCTTGGATCATTTGCGCTTGGATCATTTGCGCTTGGATCATGTGTGCTTAGATCCGGTCACCATGCAGTTGGGTGAGTTGTCAATTTTTGTGTTGTGGTAGTCTACTTGGCGGGCTTCTAGTTGTAACCTACTGTCATGAATACATAACCTAGTCCGGCATTTCTCTTCGCTGATACGATGTATTTATCCAAAACAAAATACTTAAATTACTTATTAAGTGAAGAAATATTATCAAAATGTAACATTTGTCGAAAACTACTTAATTTTCCATTTTTTAGGGATTCAAGCCGCAAATCGCCAATACTCAACAAAACCTTAGACGTAAATTATTCGTCTTTCAAAATGCACAAATCTATAAAATGGGGTTGTGCGAATGCTGTATTGTTTGCTATATTCGTTTATGACATGTATGTATTTTCATAAGTGAAGTTTGAGTTTCATATTACATACTGGTATTTAATGTATTACTTTTTGTAGACTTTACAAATGTCCGTATTATACAACTACATTTCACTACATCGAGTATTTATTAACTGCTATCTTCGGGCTGAATACGTTTTATCATTTTTTCCGATACTTATACTATGTTCTAACGATGTCTCCAGTCGTAGTGACTCCTCATCAAAAGAAATTACTAGGCTTCAAAGACAATGGTAATTGTTTAATGCCTTTATTCTTGTTTGTATATGTGATAGTTATTTGCGAACGATTTTACAGACACATCCTTTAAATATAAATCATCTATTGAAAATCAAACTAAGCTACCTGATAGAAGTCCGTCTCCACCTATCAATTTATCAACTAGAAGTTGGTTGAGTACTTCTTCACCGAACGATAGCTTGAACCAGTCAATGGCTTCTTCATCGTGGGCTTATTCTAGAGGTTCTCCTACGTTGCCGAGTTATCAACCCCATTTAGATTTCGGAAGACAATCTGATGCTATAATCGACGAACAGTCATTACAAGAATATTTAAGGCAAGTAAAAATAATTTACCCATACAACATTGATATGGATTTTTAATACAACTTTACCTTTTACAGAAATATAGAAGAAAAAGAGAAAATTGCTGCCTTGAATAATAGTCTAGAAAACAATCCGAAAGATGTTAATGTCTTTTGGAATCATCCATCCACAATGTCCGTAAAAGATGTTTCTCCTATGTTTAAACGTACTATGTACCAACTAGCACCATTAAATAGTGGTATAATTTTTTTGATAGTATACTTATTGTGTCTGTTTTTATGGAATGTCAATGAAAATATTGCATTCCGAAAAGAATCTATTTGATTTTTTATTTTATAGTTATAAAACATTTCAGAAATTCCCCATATGCCTGGTGTAAACGAAGAAGGATCTCCTAAATCTCATCATAGTTCACCTCAAGTATGGCACAAGCTTCATTTAGATCAGCATCTCGTGCAATGGAATGCAAACCTTAGAAAGGTGAAATTGTGATATTTTCATATATGTACATAATTCAATAAATAATTATAAAAATAAATTTATAGTGGATATCGTCAACGATTCTTGATAGAGTTGTTAAAGAAATCAAAGTTATTGATGATAGTTTACTGAGATATGGTTTAGCAGACGTTCGAATCGGACACGTAGGTCTCGATCGATTAAAGAAAATTGCACAAGCTTCGCAAATAATGCAACAAATACCTACCCTTTCAGTGCTTGTTCCGTTTATGGAAGTATCCAGTAATCAGGAATATATAGTACAAAGAATAAAAGGTTAATTATTTTGTGTATAAAACACTTCATCTATTTAATTTAAAATTTCTAATTTATTTACATTTTTGTTCAACAGAATTATCATCTGGAGGGTGCATGGGTGATTTTAAATGGAATAACGGCGGTAATTTGCATGGTAAAAGTTGGGACGAAAGTTTACCTACGGACTCAGCAGTAAGTTTGAAAATTTTGACAATTATTCATTATTAGAAATGTTTGAAATAAATAAACTTTATTTTTCAGATAATAATGCACTTTTTCGCCACATATCTGGACACACAGTTGATGCCAGTCACTCAAAACCCCGAGGGTCTTCCTTTTACATCTCAACACTTTTGTAAAGTTTCAGAAAAACCCGTCAAATCAGCAGATTCTTTGATTATTCAACAAAAAACAACAATGCCTCCACATTTTCATTTAATTATCGGCGAAGAAATTTGCGAATTACCAAAGGCAAATATTTTATGGTTTAATTTTTTCCATTATTTTTATTATTTATATTAATATATTAATGTTTAAATCAATTTTAGGGTAGAAATAACTTAATACATACATTACTGTTATTTTTACATACTGTGGCTACAAAACATCACGGTATGCTGGGAAGAGTTAACCTCGGAAAATCTGGCATCAACGTACTGTGGGTCGTAGATCAGTAACTGACTTAAGTATTATTAAATTGACTTTAATTGACTGTGATTTTTTGATCATTAAAAATACATGTTTATATGTATTGACTACAATAAAATTCTTTTTCAATGAATTATACTACTTTATTTTAACATAATCATAAAATATGTCACAACACTTCTGATAATTATTAAAAAATATTCAGAATAAGATATTTTATATTTAAATTTCTAATTTTTTAATACCGTTACAAAATATTTCATTTTCCATCAAGTTTTCTGTAATTGTTGAAGCCATGGCTGTGAAAAAAGCATTTAAATCAATCGCATCACACTTGGTGAATGAAACATGTGCCAGAAATGGTATTTTTCTAAGAGTTCTTCCACTCAATCCTTTGCTGAGTTTAGCTAAATTAAGTAATTTCATACTACAATCGTACGATTTGTTGTTTTCAATATTTGGCAACTTCAATGCTTCGTATGTTAGTAAATTGATAGGCGGGGAGATGATTTCTGTTCTCATCAACTCTACGAGGCAAGATAAATAAATTTTATATATGGCTACATCTGAAGGCAAAGCAATGAGGTATTTGAGATCAGCTCGATCGACAAATGCAAGGTCAATCGCTCCAGACATATTAGACGTAGTCAAGATTAGAACATTAGGATATCTTTTGATTTTATCGAGTTGAGTTAAGACAGCGTTTACTACTCTTATTGAATCAAAAGGTTCCGAGCCTGAAAAAGCAGCGTTTCGAGCTTGAGCCAAAGATTCTATTTCATCTATGAGAACAAAAACTAAGCAATCTGAATCTTCTACGATCTCTCTTACTTTTTCGAATAGTTTAAAAACGAGCTTTCCACTCTCTGAATACCATTTCGAAAACAAACTGTGGCTGTTAATTTCTACTAATTGAGCTCTTTTATATCTGTAGTTTAAGCGAATTGCTAGTTTTTGTGCGAGTGCTTTGCACAAGCTAGTTTTTCCAGTTCCCGGAGGGCCATGGAACAGCACAACTTTGTTCAAATCGATCAAATTAGGATTCACACCCTTATCGGCGAAGTGTAGGGAAGTGATTACGAAATTAAGGGAGTTTTTCTTGATATCGGAATCATACACAAGATTCTCCCATAGTCCGTGAAAAGAAAATGAAGGCAGAGGCCACCTTTCTGCAGCTGGAGATCCGGATTCTTCGTCAGTATTGAGGATATCCATACCGCCTTCGTCGAGTTGGAGTTTGTATACGTACAACGAGATCAATGCTTTCTTAGGATTTATAATTTCGTTATCATCATCTTTACCATATATCATAATGGAATCGACGTGTCTTCCAACTATCGGACACATTTCAAGCTGATTTGACGGTAAGTTAGCAACAGTATTGATAGAGTCCAGGTTCAGTAGCAAGGAACGTACTGCATCTGCAAGCTGTTGTTTGTTAATAGCCGAGGTGTTCTTCTGGACGACTTCTGCGTGTAGCTGAACTGTATCTTTATGCAGTTCCATCTTGAATCTATTGAAATAAGTAATTTACTTTAGGTGCGATAATTATTTATAGACAAATTTGCATTTAGACTTGAATAAAATGCATTATAAGCGCATAAATTGAAATTCTTTGAGTATTTCATGCATTTTAAGTGCGTAAATGAAGTTTTATAAACGAGTTTCGCGTGTAGTTTGAAGTTTATATGTATCAATTTTTAATCTTTCAATTTCGAGTTTACGTGTTGTACAGTAGCACTTTTTGCCATCCGAACTGTTAGTATGTGCAAGTTAAGACGATTTAAAGAAAAATAATTTGTAAAAATTGTCAAACAACCTCTTTATAACACGTAAAAGTACAAACTACATGCGAAATTCGTTAAGAAACCTAATTTGCAGACTTGTACTGCATAAATTACACGTGAAATATATTAAGAAATTTAATTTAAGCATTTATAATGCATTTTTATCCGCTAAAATACAAATTTAATACAAAATGATTACCAAATATTGAGACTGACGATCAAAGTACCACAATCTGTCAACCGAACCGCCTAATTCAAATGCGCGAGATAGTGACCGTTACGATCTTCGAAATAATTCAATATTGTTATACAATTATAGATCTTATTCCATCTTGTAAAAGACTCAATATTTTGTAACAAGATACATATCGAATGTATTAAAGTGTTTGTAATATGCACCTTATGAGATCTTTTATAAGAGCTGTAATATTATGAAATAAAAATTATCAAAAACAGCTGATTGAACTCGTTACCTTTACAGCACTACTTGCAACGTTATCTTGAATAGTCATTGTTAATAATTTTGTTTTATTAAATATTTTTTATATTTAATACTAATTGCTTATTTAAAAACAATTAAAAATATTTATAGCTGAAATGAATAAGAAATTTAATTGAAAAGGGTAATGGTCGTGTTTGTAACTGTGTTTGATAAGATGAAAAAAAATAACAATTTGACAGCTCAGTTCGGCTCGGTATCGATTCTGTCAAGAATCATCCAAAATTGTGTAATTGGTTTCTTTATTTTTTAATGTTCTTACGATTTTAAAGAGCCACTCAATGCTGTTTTTCATATTTTCCCCCATTCATGACAATTTGCGGCACACAGAAATCGATCTGTCTTTTTTTCAGGAAGCGCTGAAACCTTTTTGAAACCGTCATGCGCCGAATTTAGCGCCCAGACTTTATCGATAATATTTTTCAGTAAAAATTGTTTAACATCCTCAGATTCACAATGGCTGCAGACACAGCGGTGATTGTAAACAGTCCGGGCGATACTGTAGAATCGTTACTAAAAGAGGCCGAAGCTCTCAAAGTAAAATTGGAAGATGAACGTCTTAAATTGAACGATGTGACACGTATTTGTTTATTTTATTTGCAATTGGTAATGTATTTTTTATATCGGATATGGATTTGATGTGAATTTAAACATTTTAGTGGCAACAGTTGCTGATAGATTAGACGTGATAAGTTATATGAACATAAAACCGAGACGTGTTCTGAAAGGCCATCAAGCTAAGGTTCTTTGTTCAGATTGGTCACCAGATAAACGACATATAGTTTCTTCATCTCAGGTAATGTAACAGAAACTGCATAAAATGTAAATAGATATTTCAAAATTATATTTTTTAATAATTAGACTATTTTTTGATGTTTATATTTTCAATTTAGGACGGAAAAATGATTATATGGGATGCATTTACTACAAATAAAGAACACGCAGTTACAATGCCTACAACTTGGGTTATGGCTTGTGCATATGCACCGTCCGGTACACTCGTCGCTTGCGGGTCAACTTACATATCATACTATCAACAAAATTTTAACATTTACACAAATTTCAATATGCATTTATGATTTTAGTGGCTTAGACAATAAAGTAACCGTATATTCGTTATCGTTCGAAGAAGATGTTTCTACTAAAAAACGCACCGTCGGCACACACACAAGTTATATGTCATGTTGTACATTTCCAAATTCCGACCAGCAAGTTAGTGTCATATTAAAAAAAAATTATATCAAAATTATAATATTCTTAACATCGTTTTATCGATTTTATTAGATTTTAACCGGTAGTGGTGATTCAACTTGTGCTTTATGGGACGTCGAATCGGGACAGTTACTTCAAAGCTTTCATGCACACGGAGCTGATGTAATGGCTTTGGATCTTGCTCCTTCTGAAACTGGAAATACATTTGTGTCTGGAGTACGTAATCCATCTTCTTTCGATTTGTTTATAGTTCAATTTTAATTTATTTCTGATGATTTTATTATAGAGTTGCGATAAAATGGTATTGATATGGGATATGCGTACTGGTCAAGTCGTTCAATCTTTCGAAGGACATCAGTCTGATGTGAACAGTGTGAAATTTCATCCTAGCGGAGATGCAGTGGCTACAGGATCTGACGATAGCACAGTATGTGCATTTAGTTAAAAATTAACTTTATTTTATTTTATTACCTTTCATTTTTTTATATCTAGCACATTTCTATTACAGTGTCGACTATTTGATTTACGGGCCGACAAAGAAGTTGCAATTTATAGCAAAGAAAGTATTATATTTGGAGTCAATTCTGTTGATTTTTCAGTTAGCGGTATGTCGAAATATCTTTATGTATTCTTACATAAAAAGATTATATATTTTATGAATATTTTCTATAAATTCAGGCCGTCTCTTATTCGCTGGATATAACGACTATACGGTGAATGTTTGGGATACGCTGAAATGTGCTCGAGTTTGTTTATTATATGGACATGAAAATAGGGTATCTTGTCTTCAAGTATCTCCTGATGGCACCGCTTTGTCTACCGGCAGTTGGGATTATACTTTAAGAGTAAGTTGATGATGGTGGATTTTTTATTTTAATTGATTGGTCTTATAATGATCCTTTTTGTTTCAGGTGTGGGCTTAAATAATAGTTTTATATATGTGTCATATTAATCAAAATCACAGGTTATCTAGTCATTTTGAATCAAATTTACCGAGTCTGAAAATCTAATCGTTGTTCATCGTTAATCCATTAAATTCTATATGGTATAACAATTGTTTATATTATATTAGTCAGTTGTATGGTTAAAGCATTTATTTATTATCAAAATAAAGTATTTTATTTCAACATATTATTACAATCTTAACATATTTACTTAAATATGCACATGCGAATCGTTGATGTTTTGTTTTTTATAGACTAGTTTTTTTCAGCATTTATTCATATTTATTGTTTAAGGTATTATTTTTTTTAATCAAGTACTTAATTTTTATAGTCATTGAAGCCAAAATATGGTGTCATATTTTTATTTTTAGAATTTTTCTATGTAATTAATTAGTAATGAAATTATTTTCATGTTTTGTTACCATGCACAAGATATTGTTATATTTTTTTTTATTATGAGTAATATTTTTATCTTATTGAATAGTATTTTCGATTGTTAAATATACTATATACCATATTGTAATAAAATATGTAAATATTTATAAATAATTAAGGAGAGGCTATAAAAACATTCCTTTTTAAATGTTGAAGCTTAAACACAAATCACGTTTACTTATTATTTAATTTGGTTGCCATATTAAATGTATTCTGATAAATATTATGAGAAAAAGTTTTAACATGAATTACCAGTTTTCATTACCAAAGAATAATCAAATTTCTTATATTTTTAATATATTGAAAAGTCAAATTCAATCTCAATAAATGTACAATTAGTTTTGTTCGAACAAAAAATAAAACGATCTGTTCTTCATTCAATCTAATTGATATAATACACGCCTCAATTACGTTTAGAGAACCGTCTTACAATTGTTCATTTTATATTTTGTTTTTTCATAGCTTAATGACTTAAGATTTATGAACCAGACATAATATGTACCTAAGGTAATATTTACCGTTTATGTATCTAGAAATCTTATTAATGAATTGCTGTAAACAAACGGTTGAATGAATCTCAAAAGTGTTCCAAAATGTATTTAAACATTTAATAAATGACATTTCGTGAATCGTACAAATTGTTTTCTTTGATTTTCAAGCATCTCTGTTATGATTTTCATCGTAATACTTCTGATGTTTATTTAAAGGTTGGATTTATTGAAAAAATTACAATGTGGTAAGATTCATAGTATAAAAATAGTGTTCTAATTACATCAATCAATATATTTTTCATAAACTTTTTTTGAAAATCGGCTTATATTCTGATCCCCTGACCGACCTTTTGAGATACGTCCATTTGCGATTACGATATTTAATGTAAAGTGAATCAGAAAATTTAAATGATTTATCAATTCATAAGTAAAAATTTTCAAAAATGAAAAACTATCATAAATTTCAAATATAACACCTTTATCAAAAAGACCAACATTTGAAAAATATCAAACCATTTCGTAAACATAATCGAAATTGCAACGCCGTGTTTTCACAAGCGAAAAATGCACTTTATGCATAAAGCACACGCCATTTTCAACAATTTCGAAACAGAACCGAAACGTCCATTGTCTTTTTTTTGCCACTCGTCAATAATTCCATGTGAACTCTAATTATAATGTTTCGATAAGAACATTTCGAACGGTGGGTAGTTCGTATTTCGATTAGTCGATTTCTGAGCGGACGCCGCGAGAGTTGTGCGCGGGAAAGTCATCAACATAATATTTGAAAAAAAAACCGCCAAATTCAAAACCACGAAAGTTCAGCGCGCTGAAACCTTCAAACAAACCTCTTTATCAATCAAGTGAGTATATTAAAAAAAACATTGTTAATCAACTATATTATATAAAATACGATTTTAATTGGCACAAAGTCTAACGTTATATTTATAATTTCATTAAAGCGTCTAGACTGTTTTATCGTATATTTTTACACATTAATTAGCAATTAATTGAGTTAAATTTTAGTATCATCTCTTCTTTGGAACTTAACGGTCTTTTCCACCGAAAAATTTCGGTAAAATAATCTACCCTAACAATAAAAAGGGTCATCGATAGGGCGGTGCATCGACCTTTAAAAAAAAACACATTCGATATTGTTGCAGTGTTTCTCAAATGACGGTCGTCCATGAAATTTGCAAATTTGTTATATAAACGCGCAAAATTAAAACAATCGGTGTATTATTTTCGATATAAATGGTGTACTATCGTTCACCTTATGCACTCGCGAAAAAGTTGCTAACCTCTGAACTCATAATCGGATGTATTATGTATTGTTGGAGTGGTTAGATACTAGTTAAGATCGTTTAATTGTTATGGAATAGTTTAATGTTGATGGTTTGTTGTTTCGGGTTCATTTCGATGGTTCTTTTTGGAATGGTTTAAGTCTAACGTTCATCTTTTTTGTATTGGGTAATAAATCTTGCTTTTTTTAAATTAAGTATACAAGTTTAATCGCTATATTGTACATGTGCATTAAATATCTTATTATAAAAATGGATTGACATAGTATAATATTTATTTTGATCGAGCGTACTTAACTTTACGATTCGATATAAACAAAAACATTGAGTAATAAATCATTTATCAATCTAATAACTTTGATAAACTCTACAAACTATCCCATTCGAATGATTATTAGAAGAAATTGTAAATATATAAACATGAATCTTATTCAAAAATGCATTTTGAAATCAATCAAATATAAATATTTTATACGGCACCGTTTTTATTTCAAGATCACTGTTGGTAACACGATTAGTCGTGAAAAAAATTATAAAATAATTCTATATTGAAACAGCACGGTATGGGCCTTCGGAAAAAATACAGATTGTTTTTTTTTTATATATATAAATATTTATTTAAATGCACAATCGATTTGCTGACCCGCGAGCGAAAATAAAGAATGAAAGGTCGCAACGCGCCGATAATTTTGTGCAATATTGCCGCCTTTTTGGCGCCAATTTTGGCCGAAATGCACTCGTTTTCGGATTATCTCTGTCAATGATGGTTTTTTAAATATTTTCCGGATGCGTTTATGTGTTTTTTTTTAAATATTAAGTCCACGATTTGATTCGATTTTTAATCGTGAGATTGAAATTATTTTTTTTATTGGTTTATTGTTAGATAAATTGAACGTTTGACATTGACCTTTTATTTTTCTTTGGCATGACAAACCTCACGTGTGAAAAAATATATTTACATGACTCGCATCAAAGTTAACAAATTACCCGCAGATATCAGTATATAATTTTTTTTCGTATGAAATTAATCATTTGACAAATTGAAACTGATATTCTAAATTAAACGTTTAATAACTTTATCGTTTAAGACTTGCTTTTTATAAAAGTTTGAATTAATTAATATTTGATGGATTAATTTGATTTAAACAGTGAATATATATGAACGAAAAATGCTTTTAATCATTTTTACGCCGAGTCGTTAATATTTTTAGAATAATTCCCTGAAATTGAAGATAAGTACAAAGGACATAATACAAAGTTTACTTTCCACGCACAGACTTCTAAATAAACGTATGAATAATATCAAATAAGAAATAATACAATATTAACATTCACAAATACAAAATGGCGTAATCGTAATCATCAAAAGACACCGATAAGAAAAACATTCACGCAACAAACAAATAAACAAACAAACAAACAAACACCTTACAGATGAAAATTTCGTCATAAATCAACAAATCGAACGATTTACAGCAATGGCCACTTCGACGCCCGATCGTCAACATTCAAGCGCGGAACAGCCGATTATTTTGCGAGTGGCGGTAATGATTTTGGATTTGTTCGTTTGAAAATAATCTTTTGGATCATATCTTCTATTTGTCGTAATATTTTAGAGCGATGCGTGGAACTGGTCGAAGATACCCGTCATGGAAATCGTGGAAACCCTCTCCAGCAGTTATGTGGGACAGATGGTTCTGAAGTTCGCCGATAAGTTCTTGTGGGTCGTTGAAAAGTCCTCGCAATGGGCACTTCCTCCACCACCAGCTCGTAAGTTGTTTTTTTAATGGTGCGATTTAACTGTGCATTGAAAGAATATAGATTGTGCATTAGAATAATATACGATGAGCATTATTTCTGGCGAATTAAAGAATCTCGTATTGAGAATAGTTTTATTTTAAGTGTGTAATGAAGACAATTTTTTGTGCATTATAAAGTGAGCATTAAAAAAAATGAAATGAGCAATAGAAAGAATAGTTTTATGCATTGAAATGATCGAGAGATGGCAATACAATATAACTGTCATTAGTCAACGTTTCCTTTTGTTAATTTAATCTAATTTAATTTTAATCACATTTTAATAATTTGGTCCAATTTGATTCTATTATGAAAGTTGTAAGTAATGGTTGTGCGGTTGGTATTACGCTCTGTTCGCGTTTGCGGCGTTGCCGATCTTTTATTTCTATTCATTCTAATACAAGTTTTATTCTTTTTAAGGTAGAGATATATTTTCAATAAATTGTCCTTTTTTTTTCAAATAATAACAACACCACTGGTGGACCATGCACCTATGGTTGATTATCTCTCAAGAAAAACGAAAAAAATTAAAGTTTTTAATTAAGATAATAATCTTTCGGAAAGGAAGCGATAGATAAGCTGATTATTATAGTTCATCTATTTCACCCTTTCCGAAAGATTATCATCTTTAAAAAGCTTAATTTTTTAAGAGATGGTCAGTATAGCTACTTAGTCCACTACTATTGCCGTTACCCTAAATATTTATTATTTTAATAGACCGAAATATTATTACTTTAGTTTTGCAGTAAACCCTGTAACATTAACTTAATTATTTAATTTTATTTAGCTGTTAATGATAAGACGGTGGTGACTGAATTGACGAGGCCACTTCCGTGGTTGTTATTCTTACCAACTCTATTTTGGTTAAGAATATTTCGTGAAATGTTGTCCTTTTGTGCTTTGTTGATGGGAATGGAACCAATCAGACCATCATCTGTTGTAAGTTTTCACATCAATATCTAAAATAAATAAATGATATTTTAATAACAATTCTTTCGTTCAAGGTTCGATTTATACAAAATTGTCGGAAATCATTGAGATCCATCAAATATAATGGGATTCGAAGTTTGAGGACGAAACACGCCATTAGACCGGAAGAAAAAAATGTGGGTTTTCAGTCTTGGATTTTCTGGATCATCATTAAACTACAAAGTATGCTGTGCTATGATCCTGTTATATACGCACACGCTCCTCATAAAAATTTAACAGTGAGGAAAAATTCCGGAGAGAAAATCGTCGTGACGATGAAAAAGAAAAGCTCATCGCCGGAAATTGAAGTTGATACTCAAAATCAGCAAAAACAAGAGCAGCAACATCAGAGCGATGTCGAAGTTGAAGATTTCGATGCGAGCATTTTCAAAAAACTCGTCCAAGACTTGGAACAGTTTATTGATTCAGACGATGATGATTCTGACTTTTCCGTAAGAATTTTACTATTTAATAACATAGGATAGTGACATCAGTGATGGACCATGTACCTATAGTTGACCATCTCTTAGAAAAACGTAAAAATTAAGGTTTTCAAAGACGATAATCTTCCGGAAAGGGTGCGATAGATAAGTTTTAATAAGCAGCTTATCTATCGCACTTTTTCCGAAAGATTATCATCTTTAAAACCTTTTTTTTTTTGTTTTTCTGAGAGATGGTCAACAACAGGTACATACGTGGTCCACCACTGGTGTAGTTCCTTTAATCTAACTTTAATTTTGTTGATTTGTATTGAAGGTGACTGGCGAAGACGCTGAAGATACATTAGCAACTTCCATAGATGATGAAGATGAAGGTTACTACCAGCCTGAAGATGAGCAGTACCAAAATAATAAACAACATCACCACGGCAAGGGAAAAACCAAATCTCCAGAAGTGCCAAACGAAAAATTGGAAGAAACCACAAAGAAAATAGAAGTACCGAAGATAGTTGAGAACGGCAACAAGGAGGGAAGTTTGACTAACGGTTCTTCAGAACCAAAAACTACAAATGTGACGAACAAAACTGTTTTGAACAACGAATCGGCTGCCGGATCCAGCCAATTGCAAAAAACCCAAAAAGAGTCAAAAGAAACACCGTTAGAGAATAATTCATCGGAAAAAGGTAAATTTCCAACAAATTAGCA
The DNA here is from genome assembly GCA_009617725.1 of Hydropsyche tenuis. Lineage (NCBI taxonomy): Eukaryota > Metazoa > Arthropoda > Insecta > Trichoptera > Hydropsychidae > Hydropsyche > Hydropsyche tenuis. Next base: position 14,425 of record VTON01000109.1, read on the forward strand.
TTGAATTAACTGAAAATTTTCAGGTTTTTTTTTATCATCTTGTGATTTGTAGTAGTGGTGGAAAAAGTCACCAATAGTTCATCGACGACCAAAAAGTTAAACCGAGACCGTAGATATAACAATAGATCTATACCACGAACGAATCGTAAAGGTCAGACGAATTATAATAATGAAATTTGCTTTGATATGAATAATTTAGCATGATGTTGCAGTTGAATGGATAATTTCAGCGTTTTTTATGTGTTTTTGTTGTGTACTTTGAAGTTTTGCTTTAACTGTAGAAATAAAGGCTTAGTCTTCGGTTGTTTTGTGATGAAATTAATTTTTGTATGATTTTTAGGTGTCTCTTCGTCGACCAAACAAAAAAACGAACAAACGGCTGTTAAAGCAGTAACAACTGTTGAACAATCGGTGGTTAAAAATTCAACTGTAGAATCGAATAAAAGTTCGGTTGTGGAGCAATCGGTGGTTAAAAATTCAACTGTGGAATTGAATAAGAGTTCGGACCAATCGAAAATTCCGGCTGCAATACAAGAAAATTCGGTTTCAAGTCAACCGATAACTACAGGACAATCGTTGGAAAATAATGCAGTTGCAAAAGAACCTTTGGACAAGAATTCAACGAAGGAACCACAAAAAAATTCTGTAGAATCATCGAAAAAACAATCAACACTCGAAGTGAAAGAAAAACCAAAAGAAACCCAACCACACATCGAACAAAACACTTACTTACATACTTAATCGTTAATGTTACTCAAAACACACCTGAAACTTTAAAGAATAACAAAAAATCTCCGATAAAAGAAAACCACCAGCCCACAGAGATCCAGAAGCAAAACAGTGATTGCAACAAAAAAGTCATCAGTGGTACTTAAATCGTGAATTGTGTGATACGTATAAATACAAGCCATTTTTTCAGATTTTTCAGCTTTCAATTTAAATGAATATGAAGCTTAAAATCTTTTGACAGTAAAAATTAAGTTCTCGCAGAACCGTTAGTTTTAACTCTCGATTCAATGGTTATTTAAAAAAAAATTTCAAATCATTTTCGACATGTTGACAATTTTTCGTGTGCTGTTAATTGTCCTGTAGCGATGTTATAATTATTCAATAATCATTATCGTAGTATGTGTTTGTAAATGATGTAACATATGCCTGAAAAATGCTCAGAAATCTGTATTTATTTTGTTTTCAAAGTGTGTTGTATCGAATTTATTTTATTTTGAATATTGGTGACGTTGAAATTGATTTTTTAATTTTCTTCATAGTTTTTTTTATAGAAAGAAATATACGAATTAAGTATTTATAAATAAAATAAAGATAGAAATAAGATACAACACAACCTTTCGTGCTTGATGGAAATTACAATTTATATAATGATATTTATTTATAAGCATGTATTGTTTTAATTGATTTTATACATTTAATTTTATTAATAAACATTAATTGGAATATGGCTCTCATTTTTTTGAACCGTATTTTAATCCATTCGTGGTCAATATTTAAACATCAATACTGGCTATTTATATTAAGCGATTAGTATCTATTATATATATTTTGGACAGCCCAGAAAAGCGACAACTTTTCCCATTATCACAATATTTTGACGAGTCACGCTTTTTTAGGGCTTTGCTAAATATATCACAAGCAATACGTTCAATTTCGCTAATTAATATTGTATATATTATATGTTGTGGAATAATAATGTCAGTGGAATAGCGTTTTGCTTATGTATTTTTCAACAAGATTTGAACTTTTCCTTTTCGTTTCCAAACCCCTTCTTATTCATGATCTCGGAAGTGTCAACGGTTAAGTTTGGGTTGGGTTTGATTGTTTTTTTTTTTTTTTTTAGTTTTATGCTCCAATCGTTATCTACAAGGTTAAAGTTTTGTAAGTTTGAAAAGAAGGTAATGAAAACAAAGTTCAAATTTCAGATAACGAAGGCGTATAGTTTAGAAAAATATCAACAAAGCATTTTCCGGTTATATACTATAGTTCACATATTTTTGTGTTGAAAGTAAAAATAGCAATTTCACAAAGCATAAAATGTACACGTACTTCAATTTTTAATCGATAATATTTCCCGCACTTTATTTAACTAGTTAAAATTAGATTAACTAACATTACTATTATATGAGCCGTTCAGTGCACAGACTGATTAACTCCACTTTTCGAAAAATCTTAAATTTAAATGTTAAAGTACTTGGTATAGTCATAACTATTTATGCTTAAAATAACTTTCCTGAATAATGAAGATTAACACCAGAAAACGACAAAATTTTTTTGGCCATTGAATACTAAATAATTTATTTCAGGGCCATTTTGATTAATTCCATACTCTAATGTAAATCATTGCAATAATGCAACTCAAATGCACTAAACCTGTATTTATGCATTCTACAATATGTATTTGAATTTATATTATAAAGGGAATTTTAAAAAGCAATGAACATTGTTTCATCGATTTTCTCAACTTTTTGTTTTATTGAGTTAGTCATTGCGTGCACTGAACGGCTCATATATACAAACCACCTAATAAAATAATACTGATCCGAAAAATATTCAAACACTGACTAAATATTCTATTCTCGTAGAATATTACGATATTTTAAATATTAACCGAGAGAAAGCGTTTTAAGTTTATGGTCAGAACTAACAGATGTCGTGGACCTTACAAATTCATTTTCTACGCGCGGAAAATCGCCCAACAAAAAAAAAATAAATACGACGCCAACAAAAACGCTCGACAACTCCATTCAAATATTTATACCAACATATCACAAAGAACACAATCGCATATTTAAATTCAAAATAATTCGATACAATAAAAGTACGAAAATATACTTTAACGCAACATGCATAAGAAGTATAATAGAATATTTATAATATACTCATAGCATTGTATCGGCCACGGAACATTCGCGCTCGCACCGTTCCCGGAAACCAGTCTGTCCCGGTCCGCGAGGGGGGTTAGTCGCGCGGCGCGCACAAAAACCGGGCACACGACCACCACAGCCGCCATGGACCCCGAGGCGTTCCTCGACATGGCCAACCAGGTCATCAAGCTCAAGATGTTCCCGTACTTCGACATCGCGCACTCCCTTTTATGCGCCCTCGCTGTCAGGGAGGACCTGGGACCCGGTGAGGACACACCCCCCCCCAATCCCGGCCGTAACGCGCCCGTCGACGGCCATGCGCTGGGTTACACAACGCGCTAAATATAAAAAGATTTTCCCCGAAAAATGCCGACGGAAAAATGTCAAAGGGTTATATTTAGATTTTGTGTGGAGGTAAAAGTGGCGAGGGTATTTCGGGAGTGGCCGTAGGTGAGGCGGGAAAAGTTGGAAGTGATACGTTTGAAAAAAAGAGTGGTTCTGCACGTGGGAGATGCTCCCGGGAGATATTTCGGGATGTGTTTGATGTTTGGGATTGGAAATGAGATGTTGTGATCGTTAAAGTGAAAGCGAATCGAATTTGCCGCCAGTCTTGTGCGAACTGGTTATATCCGCTTTGTGTAATAAATCTTCGTAGACTATTCGTCTTTGCTTTCAAAATTTGTACCAATAGAATTGACACACGTCTAACAAAAAGTACGTCATGAACGATTTGTTTTTTCGTACTTTATTTCATCGTTGAAAAAAATGTTAATTATAGAAAATTTTCAGGTCATTAAATCCGGAAAAACAGCTGTCGCTACGTTTTTTTTTTTGTATTTCAACACTCGATCGATTTCCTTGAACATTTTCACGCTTCATTCGAAAATATTTTAAAACAAACAACTTATACTGGTCAAATAATCAACGTTACGTAAAAACTTTTCACCTTATCAGTTCCTGATAAGACTTATTTAAACATTCCCGTTGACACATTTAAAAAAACACAACTTCCATGTTATTTGCAGAACGTTCGAATTCGCGAATCAATAAAACCGGCAATCGTGGAATTCTGCCAAATACCTAAAAATTATTCCACATCTAAAACACTACACAAATTCAATATACCCCAACAGACGCATTAAAATATTCATTGCGGAAAAATTATATTCTTGTCCTCGTAAAAACGGTAATTTTTCCCGTCACGCAACGTCAGTTTGTTCGTCAATAAATAATGGCGGTGTGACGGCGACGTTTTTCATAATATCTCGACAATCTCCTGTTGCAAAGTTAATGCATTTGATGTACTATGTGTGTTGGTCTGAAGATATTTTCGTTCCTGGTTCAAACTCGCCCAGTCGTTGGCTAGGAATCCGAATCTATTTTGCTCTCGTGTGAAAGCTAACTTTGGTTCTATCGGGACGGAAAGTTAGGGATTGTATAGGTTTTTTTGTTGTTTTGGTAAATGAGAATTAGTTGAATGTTTGATAGCATAAAAGTTTAGAATTCGAGTCGGAAAAATCTTCGTTGTTTTACTAGTAAATTTTTGATGTTTTTGGATAATTGGATATTGAGAAATTGCTTGAATCTGTAATTTTATTGAAATAATATATTTTTGATGCAGATAACATGATATGAATAAATTTCTAGAAATAACGTAATTGAAATAAAAACACGATGTTTTCTTTTTGTCACATGATATGAAAATTTCGATGGTTTTCATGTAAATTCATAGATGGCGTTGTATACTATGAAAACATTTTTTTTAATTAAAAAATTAATTATTTTATTTAAACTTTAAACCCTTTCTGATAATATTTTTTACTTCAATGTATACTGTTAAATTTATATTAAAATTCTAAAAAATATCAAAAACATAAAAATATATTTTTTATATAAAAAATAATTCATTTCAATCCTTTCTGTCAATATTTTTTGTATAAAAAATAATTCAGTTCAATCCTTTCTGACAATATTTTTTTATTTGTAGTTTATTTCAATTTATAATGTTCAAAATTTAAAAAAATACCTAAAACTTGAACAAATTAACGATTCATATGTTAAAAAAAGGTTAAAAATAAATAAGTATAAAAGTTAAGTATAGGAGATGAAATTTTATATGAAATTTTTGTAATTTATATTGATTGAAATTTAAAAAAATATTTGAAACATGAAAAATTTCGCGATTCATAAGGTAAAAAAGGATTTACAATAAATAAATATAAAAGATATAATAAATTAAGGATTGAAGATGAAATTTTATATGTAATCAATTTTATAGGTGCTCAGGCCTTCTCACGCAAACATCCACTATCATGTTGGCTTTCAACGATGTTGGTGATTTTCTCCGGCGCTATGGTAGCAAACGGTTTATTAGGAGAACCAATACTAGCCCCCCTCAAAAACACACCACAACTCATAGTAGGCACATTAACATGGTACGTCCTAATAAAATAAACCAAAACAACATTCTAATTCATCACAATTAAAAAACACTTTGTTTGTTCCAGGTATTTTGTATTTTACAGTCCGTTTGACATCGGATACAAAGTAGGAAAGTTCCTTCCAGTAAAAATAGTTGCATCGGCAATGAAAGAAATCTACAGAGCGAAGAAAGTCTACGATGGAGTCACACACGCTGCTAAACTCTATCCAAACGCTTATATAATAATGATCATCATCGGCACCATGAAAGGAAATGGTGCCGGATTTGTGAAATTGCTCGAAAGGCTGATTAGAGGTGCTTGGACACCGACTGCAATGGAATTCATGCAGCCAAGCTTGTAAGTTTCTATGAAATATCATAAAATGATACGTATTCTATGTTTTAACTATTTTTTTATTAATTATTTTAGCTATACTAAAGCATCTTTGGTTGCATCGATAATATTCGTTCTCGATAAGAAGACTGATTTGATCTCTGCTCCTCATGCACTGGTTTACTTTGGAATAGTGATCTTCTTTGTATATTTCAAGGTAAATTATAATAATTTATATTAGATTTTGATCATTTGGTATTTAACTTATGATATTTTTGTAGCTGTCGTCTATTTTGCTTGGAATTCACGATCCGTTTGTACCATTCGAGAATCTGTTCTGTGCCTTGTTCCTTGGAGGAATCTGGGATTCTCTTGCCAAGTTGATGGGTCGCGGACAACCTAAAGAATAATATTCAAGTTCTACTTAAATGTCTTTTAGAGGTTTGTATTTTGATTACATGTGATATTCGAAGATGTATTATAGTAAACATAGTATTCAAAATGTTTTTGTAGATTATTACCTGAAGAACATCATCAGTATTGTCATCTATGAAACAAACATGAGAAATTAGCATTTGTTGCAGCGACCAAAATGTTTTTACCTAGAAAAGCTAGTCAGTTAAGCGAAATTTCCTAATATTTTTAAGCAGTTTTTTTAATTGTATTTTGCGTGAAATGTAGTGTAATAGTAGCATTTGAAATATTACATTTCATACGAAATAATCATAAATTAATTAGCTTATTTTGTTACTTTATCATAAATCTCAAATACTTTTTATATAATGATATTTTACTAAATAATCTTATAGTCTTTTTATAACTTTATGCATCAAATGTATAGAAAATTTTTCTAAATTTTCTGTGATCATTTTCTACAAAAAAATTGACACCAAATTCTTGAAATGTACAGCTTGAATTTTTAATTTTTAAAAGTAACAAAATCGTTAGTTACCTTATTTATAAAATTGTATACTATTATATTTTTTAAATTGTATTTTCTTAAAAAAAACATAATGACTATTACGCAATTCAATCACAATTTTTTTTCGATTTTAAGGCTTAGAGTAAAGTTATTTATTTGAATTTTTATTAGTTAATTCAACGAAATAATCACTATTTTTTACTTAAAAATAAACACTACTGAAATGATTAAAAATTTTTGGAATTGAACTCAGTGGGTGCAGTTCAATTCCAATAACTTTTGACATAGATAATTTTTATCCTATTGTGATTATTAAAATATCCCACTGAACAAAGGTTTTCCTGAAAGTAGATTTTATGTCGTTTGATAATATTTATTTGCGTGTGTGTGTTTGTATATATGACTTGAGCCGTTTGAAGTTTTATGAAATTATTTACAAATTACATGTCACAAATAGCTGTAAGAACACAATAAATGACTGGTATCGAAAATGTGTTTCATTATTTTAATTTTTTTAACCACATCTTTTATTATTTTGAAATATTCATGCGAAAGACGCAATTTCCTAGGCGGAAAACCGGTCGAGTTTTTCCCTTGTAAAAATTAGATTACTGGCAATGAGAAGTTCTGAAGGTTAAACTATCATTGAAGTTGATTAGAAAAATTATGCATGACTTATTTATAGCATAATTAATTATAACATTGTTCCCTTTGATTGAATTATAAAATAATATAATTTGATTGATCAATAAAGTAATAATAATATGGAAAAGTCCTTGTATACGCTTGAAATGCGGAAAAATTCAATTTTCCAATAGAATATAGTTTTTTCACTCAAAATTCTGCCGTTTCATTAATTATTACGATAAATGCTTAATAATACTTTTTGATGGTTGAATTTTATTTCAAAAATGTTGAATTTGATTTGTAAAAAGCTGTATTAATGAAAAATGGTAATTGGAATCGTAAGTATAATATATTCTAGAACTAGAATTTGAAACATAGAACTAAAACTAAATCTAAAATTCTATTCGTAGATCTAAAACTAGAATCTAAAATTTAGAACTAGAATTTAAAACAAAGAAAATTCTCATGAATTCAAAAGAAAAACTGTTATGAAAAAAATATTACTACGGGTAAGTATAACAAGTTTTTCCGTATACAGGTTTTTCACCTCTAATTGAATGTGTTCCACTCCAAACCAAATATTTTCCATTTTAAATAAAATATTTTCGATTATTTGATATATTCGTCGATTCAAGGATGATTCGTCATTTATTAAAAATATTTTTTCTCTATTATCGTTCGTATTTGTAGTACCGGTAAGCGATTTCGTACGTTTTTACACACCTGGAATTAAATCTTCACAAATACATATATACATATGTACTACATAATTAAATCAATCTGAAAATTGTAGTCCAATGGATATTGACAATGAGTCGAACGCCGAAAACACCGAAAGATAGTTTCCGACACGTTTATGCAGCCGAAGAAAATTATTTTACAATAGTTTGAATCTTGAGGATCAAGATCGAATAGCCGTATTGTATTTAGTCGCCCAAAAAATTATTTAAAAAATTATACAAATTATATAAAACTCAAACGGTGTATGTATATATCCAAGAAACTCCTAAATCTATAGAAGAATCTTCACTAAATTTTGAAAGAACGTACTCTGAAATACTAAGAAACTAACAATAAGTGAGCATTCGGTTTTTAAATATCATTTCATTTTTCAGTTTCATCAGTTTTTTCTATCGATCGCCATATAAATTATAATATAATATGATGATTGTGACAAAAATTACAATTAGTACACAATCTATTTCACAGAGTCCCAAGCATGCCGGGGTACAAGCCGCTAGTTTGAAATAAAAAATATTTAATTTAAAATGGAGAATATTTCATTTGAAACGGAAAGTATTCGGTTCGAAGTGGAAAACATCCAACAAAAAACTATATCAAGTTTACATATATCTATTAAATAATTTAACAATAAAAAAAAATAATTGAACAAAACTTTCCATTGAAAACCCTAAATCTATATAAATAAAAATGAATTCATGTAACATATGTCTGTCTGTCCGTATGAGACCTATGCACGCCTTTACCGCTTATCCGATCACGATGAAATTTTGTAAATATGTTGGTTACGCATCCAGGAAGGTTTCAGCATAGGGTGACCATATTTTCCAAGACCCAAAACGGGACGCTCAAAAAAAAATGTCCCCCTATACAAAAAAAAAATTGTTACACGTTCAAAAAACTTCCCTCGATTAATATCGTTAAGAAAATACACTACCAATAACACATATTTGCCCACCGGGACAAATCAAACAATTTTACGAAAACGACGGGACGAACGCAAGACACGACGAAAACGGGACTGTACAGGCGAAAACGGGATGTATGGTCAAACTATATAGGGTGACCATATTTCCCAGGATCCAAAGTTCACATTTATCTGTTATCATGACTTTTCAGAAAAAAAAACAACAAAAAAAAAATCCAAAAAAAAAACCCGGGCAACGCCGGGTACTACCGCTAATTAAAAATATAAAAAACTAGCGTATTCGGACTGGCTGCGCCAGTCCTCACGCTAGGACCTTGGCGCCCCTGGCTACACTCCACACCCACTAATATTGAGTTGTAGAAATTAATATCGATTTAAAATTTGAAAAAAATGATTTATCGAAAAAAACGTATTTTGAAAACATTTATCATTTTATTATCATTTATTGAAACGAAATCTAAAAAAAAATTATAAAAATTTATAAAAAAGTTTGAGAACCGCACGCTTAAATATAGAAATGAAAAAAAAGTCATTATAACTTTATAAAAAGTTTGAGGATTGCACGATTTTATATTATACCTCAACGCTAGTGGATAAGCCCTTCGGGCGAACCGGCTCGCCCTGGCTACACACCCAAATCCACTAAACTTCATAAAAAAAGTTTGAGGATCGCAGGCTTTTTGTTAAAACGAAAAAAAATTATTTATCGAAAAAAACGTATCTTGAAAATATTTATTATTTTAATATCATTTATTGAATCGAAATTTAAGAAGAAATCGATATTTGACTTCGTATTGCGAAAATATAGAAATAAAAAAAACTTTATAAAAAAAGTTTGAGAACCGCACGCTTAAATATAGAAATAAAAAAAAATCATTTAAATTTCATAAAAAAAAGTTTGAGAATCGCAGGCTTTTTGTTAAAACGAAAAAAAATTATTTATCGAAAAAAAACGTTACTTGAAAATATTTATTATTTTAATATCATTTATTTAATCGAAATCTAAAAAGAAATCGATATTTGACTTCGTATTGCGAAAATATTGAAATAAAAAAAAAATCATTAAAACTTTATAAAAAAGTTTGAGAACCGCACGCTTAAATATAGTAATATTGAAAAAAAAAATCATTAAAACTTTATAAAAAAAGTTTGAAAAAAATTGAAAAAAAATAAATAAAAAAAATCAACTACACAGTTTGACATTCGTATGATTCGGTAAATCGATAAATGGACGCGATAAATTAATGTGAAAAAATTATTGGTTAGGATTCTATGACTTATTTATATGTCGATAGATACGTTTTTCGCTCAACATATTTTTCCATACTAATTTATATTTGAACAAAATTAAATGGCGTCGGGCCTTATTTGGCAGATTTGGCCGAAAGACCGTTTTTGGCGTACAAAACGAATTTTTCGCGTATTTCATTTCATTGGATCTCAAATATTTCGATGAATATCGCATTCCCGTCCGAAATACGAAATAGATCGTCGCTTAGGGATCCATAGCAAGATATTCCGCCATTGAAATAACCCCCAATAGTGAAAAAATATCGGAAAAAATCAAAAGGGGCGCCTACTAATTTCCGAAAAATTTTCAATTAATTCATTTTTTGCGTAATTTAATTCGGCCTTTTTCGAGATTCTAAAGTACGCCAGTCACTAAAGGATTATTTTTTAAGGTATTTGAGAAGGTTTCAACGTTCTAGGTTGTTTCGTCACAGTTTGTATAAAGGACAAACTTTAATTAAAAAAAAAGCGTCTCAGACAGACAGACAGGGGGACTTTCAGTTTTATAATAGTACTAGCGTATTCGGACTGGCTGCGCCAGTCCTCACGCTAGGACCTTGGCGCCCCTGGCTACACTCCACACCCACTAATATTGAGTTGTAGAAATTAATATCGATTCAAAATTTGAAAAAAATGATTTATCGAAAAAAACGTATTTTGAAAACATTCATTATTTTATTATCATTTATTGAAACGAAATCTAAAAAAAAAATTATAAAAATTTATAAAAAAGTTTGAGAACCGCACGCTTAAATATAGAAATGAAAAAAAATCATTATAACTTTATAAAAAGTTTGAGGATTGCACGATTTTATATGATACCTTAACGCTAGTGGGTAAGCCCTTCGGGCGAACCGGCTCGCCCTGGCTACACACTCAAATCCACTAATTAAATATCTATTGTAGAAATAAATATCTATTTAAAATTAAAAAAAATTATTTATCGAAAAAAAAAACTTATCTTGAAAATATTTATTATTTTAATATCATTTATTAAATCGAAATCTGAAAAGAAATCGATATTTGACTTCGTATTGCGAAAATATAGAAATAAAAAAAAAAATCATTAAAACTTTATAAAAAAGTTTGAGAACCGTACGCTTAATTATAGAAATAAAAAAAAATCATTCAAACTTCATAAAAAAAGTTTAAAAAAAATTGAAAAAAAATTAATAAAAAAAATCAACCCACAGTTTGACATTGACATGACGCTTAAATATGGTAATAAAAAAAATCATTAAAACTTTATAAAAAAAAGTTTGAAAAAAATAAATAAAAAAAATCAACTACACAGTTTGACATTCGTATGATTCGGTAAATCGATAAATTAATGTAAAAAAACTATTGATAAGGATTCGATGACTTATTAATATGTACAATAGATACGGTTTTGGCATATTGAAACACCTGAATGTCTTCCTTGAGAAAGGCTTCGAAATGACAGCGACTCAATGGAAAAATCAAGATGGCGGCGTCCAAAAAATCGTAAATTTCGAGTTTTTACGCATTCAATTTCATATATTTCAATAAATACCGCACTCCCGTCCGAAATTTGAAATAGATCGTCACACGGGGATCCATAGCAAGATAAACCGCCCCTAAAATAACCCCCCACTGTGAAAAAAACCATGAAAAAATCCAAAGGGGCGCCTACAAATTTTCAATTAATTAATTTTTTGCGTAATTTTATTCGGCATTTTTGGAGATTTTAAAGTACGCGCGTCGCTATAGGAATATTTTCTAAGATATTTGAGAAACTTTCAACGTTCTAGGTGGTTTCGTCACAGTTTGTATAAGGGACAAACTTTAATTAAAAAAAAAGCGTCTCAGACAGACAGACAGGGGGACTTTCAGTTTTATAATAGTATAGATAGATAGATAGATACGGAAAAACTAAAGAAAAATCAAAGAAAAAGCAACAACCACCCTTAAACCAATACGACACAAACTAAAAAATCTCACACACCCCAACTTCCCTAAACAACCCCAAAACGAAAAACCAACCCTAACCCCCCAACCATAAGACCCACAACCCCTCACCACCCAAAACCAAACAACTCCCGAAAACGCCACCAGAGGCCGCCAGCGTCGAGCTGTCAAACGCGAACAAACGTCAGTGGTAGGTGAACCGTCGTCGGCGCCGGTCGTGCGTCCCGCTATTACGCAACCCTTCATCGCGAATATAACATGTCGGCGCCGGCGCGGTACGTGGCCGCGCTCGACGTCGGCACCACGACGGTCATCTGCAGGGTGTTCGACGAGGAGGCCAACCCTAAAGGGCAGGCCCATGGGAATGTGAGTATGTGGGGGCGGTTATGGGGTTTCATCCACCGTTTGTAGGTTATTATAGTCCGGTTGGGTAATGGGGGTTTTGAAAATTTTGTATGGAAAAATTTTTTTTTGGGGAAATTTTCCGAATTTTCGAGGTTTTATTGGTTTGATTATGACAGCTGTTGTGTGTGTTTGTTTATAAATATAGCCCTAAATTCGGTATTCATGTATTTTATATGCATAAACTGTTTATTGACACATTTTTGTGATAATGTAAAATTTTCATTAAAAAAATTAAGAATTTTCCGATTTTTTTTCGTTTTTATGACGGTTGTCATGTGTTCTTTTATAAATAAAACCCTAAATTCGGTAATCATGTATTTTATGTGCGTAAAATATTTATTGAAACATTTGTGTTGCAATGTAAAATTTCAAAGTGAAAATTTTTAGAATTTTCTTCGTTTTTCTGACAGCTGTCATGTGTGTGTTCGTTTATAAATGTAGCCCTACATTCGATAATCATGTATTTTAGGTACTTAAGTTATTTATTGATACATTTTTGCTGTAATGTAAAATTTTCATTAAAAAAAATTAAGAATTTTCCGAATTTTTTTCGTTTTTATGACAGCTGTTATGTGTTAATTTATAAATATAACCCTAAATTCGGTAATCATATATTTTAAGTGCGTATAATATTTATTGAAACATTCGTGTTGCAATGTAAAATTTTCAAGTGAAAATTTTTAGAATTTTCTTCGTTTTACTGACAGCTGTCGTGTTTGCGTTCATTTATAAACAAACCCTAAGTTCGATAGTCGTATATTTTAGGTGGGTAAATTGTTTATTGACGCATTAGTGTCGCAATGTAAAATTTTCAGTCGGGAAATGTGAAAATTTTTAGAATTTTCCGAATTTTCCTCTTTTTTATGACAGCTGTCATGTGTATGTTCGTTTATAAATATAGCCCTAAATTCGGTAATCATGTATTTTAGGTGCGCAAACTATTTATTGATACATTTGTGTTGCAATGTAAAATTTTCTTTTGGAAAATGTGAAAAAAATTTAGAATTTTCTGATTTTTCTTCGTTTTTCTGACAGCTGTCATGTGTGTATTCATTTATAGACATAACCCTAAATTCGGTTAGCTTGTATTTTGGGTGCGTAAATTATTTATTGACACATTATGAGTAAAAATGCATTATAAGTGCTTTAATTTAGATTCTTTACGTATTTCATGTGTTATGAGTGCGCAAATCATTTTTTTTGACAAATTTTGTGTGTAGTTTTAAGATTATGTTTGTCAATTTTTAACCTATCTAGACGAGTTTCGGGTTTACAGGAGCACTTGATTATTATACAGGAGCACTTTTTGCTATCTGAACTGTTTGGCGTGTGCAAATTTACAATTAGGCGATCTAAGGTAAAATAATTTGTATAATAAAAACTGTTAAACAAGACCTCCATACAACACGTAAAAACTACACTCGAAATTCCTTAAAAACCTAATTTTCGAACTTGTAATGCGTAAATTATGCGTGAAATACATTAAGAAATTTAATTTTAACACCTATTATCTATTTTTTAAGCTTTTTATTAACTTATCTTTTTATTTGTTAAAATTTAAAGTTGTTGTTAAATAATTTACGCACCTATAGTGTAGGATTACCCTAAATTCTTGCATATAATTTTCGATTTTTCGAAATCGAGTTTTTTATTTATAGAAATGTTAGTATTTGGAAAAATCCTTGAATTTTTAATCGTTTATATCGTTTGTTATGCGTTTTGGTTTGAAAATATATATTTTTTTATATCACAGGTGACGTTACATTATCCACAACCAGGCTACGTAGAAATAAATCCAGATGAATTGTGGGTCACTGTAATTGCTGTACTTAGGAACGCAATCAAAGGTATTTATAATAATAAACATATGTATATCAGTTAAATCTATTTTGTTTCATTGAACGGTTCAAATCAGATAACTTCAAAAAAAAAACTCAATTTATCTAAAAAAAATAATAAAAAGATAAGATTCGTCTTAATAATATGTCATAATCATAAGATAAGTATATCATATTACAGATTGAAATATTATGAAGCTATGCTGTGAAATTATATCGTATGATTTTATATTACATCTGAAATGAGATATAATTTTCGAAATATTTATAATTATTATATAATAAAGTTGTTCGTTGATTTGATAAATTCTTTTTAAATTGGTAGAAATACACGTTCATTACGTTTAATTGATACAAAGTCGAATTGAAGATGTTCAAGGACAATTAAACTCCACGACCATTTCTGCAAATAAAGATGATGAATAGCATGTTGAAAAATAATTATTGCAATTCGGCAAGTTCGAATTTAACATTGGGCAAAAAATCGGAGATTGTAATTTTCGCGAAATTAAACAAACTGGCTTTAAAAGATAAAATTTTTTGATGTTTTTGTTTATTTGACACTGTTTTATTTTAATTCAAAATATTTACGTAAGTTGTGATGACAAATCTTTCGTAGACGAATATATTTATAATCGATATATAGACGGTTTTTTTTACTTTGCCATAAAATAGTTGAAACATAATTTTTTCCCACATTTATGTATGTAGGTCGTTTCAATAGTTTTCAGTCATGCAATTCATCATGAATGTTTAAAAATCGTTAAACGTAATGCAAACCTATTGTCGGTTCGTTGAATTTTCTTTTCTATGTACTTTTCAAATTAGTAATCCTTTGACGGAGTCATTTACTTTCAGATTTTTTTCAAACAATGATGCAAAGCATTGACTGAACTCTTTTATTTAATTTTCAAATTATATAATGCTTGAATAAATATTTTCAATGTCTATAAGTTGAAAGTTCGAAAGATGAATGTAAATTTTTTTAGATACAAACCTGTCCGTATAATTCTGAAAAAAAATCGAATGATTTCTATTCGTCAAACATCGTATTATGAAGGTTGTAAACACATTTATATAAATTGGATCAAAAATCATATCACATTCAAAATTTCTTACGAATTTCCACCACTTAAAAGTCGATTAATTAATACCGATCGAATTTCGAAATATGTTTATTCTAAAGAAACGATTTTCTTGCGAAACTGATACGTTTTCAAAAAAACGCCACATACAAAACATACATGGCCCTGATCCGCATTTTGGGCACTTTTGAAAATCCGCATATAAATATGTCACGTACGCCCATTTATTTGTGTACTTTTGACCCTCTATACAGATTTTTTCCCTTTTCGAATATGCAAAGGTATGCAATTGCATTCAAAGGGCGTTGACTTGCACTCGGACTTGGAATCGCATCCTGAAGTGCATCGGGACTTGAATGATGATGGTTTTCTTTGTGTTGGAAAGGTCGATGGATCCAGAGTGTTTGTGCGTTCTGCGGGTTTATTTTTGGATATTTGGGTATTTGGGGAAGTGTTTCAGAAGAATAATCACGTGTAGTCGTATGTAAATATTATAAAAAAATGTTTGGAAAAAATCGAAGGTTCGTTGAAATTTTTTTGGATTTTATAATTGAATTTATTCCGATATTTTCCGATGAATGGTCTTGATGGAAAATTATTGATAAAACTTATCGAAAGTATGTATATAAATTTTCCAGGTGCGTTTATATGATAATAAACCACATTTTAAACTAAACATCCAGTACAAGATAACGAAAATATTTGTTGATTTCGATAAAAATCAATCGGATTTTTAAAATGATTGACTATCGTAAAATCTTATCGATTCAATTTTAATATAGAATCATGATTTTTTACATTTGATTTACGCATTCATTTTTCCAGTTACAAAACAATCTCGTCTTATCATAACTCAGACCATTTTGCGCTCGAAATCCACGTCGATCTAAAAGAACATATTCAGAACTTTACAACTGTATTTTTTAATGCTCAAATAAATACCTCTTATCTCTATAGTGTTTCGCCAAATGCACATTTTTTTATACATTAACCCAGTTGTGTCGTCAACCGTATTAAGTTTCACAATCGCGTTTATTTTAATCCGAGTACTTGAAAAAGGGACGAGTTAAGCAAATTGTGAATCGACTTTGAATACTTTGTTGATCGTCAATGATGATATTTGCCGTTATATTGCAAATATTTAAGCTTGAAATAATGGTTTTGTATTGTTAACACCCACTGCGTTATCCTTATTCAGTTTTCGAAGTGTGCCATATGTTTTTGCTTATGATTTGTGGTTTTTTTGACTGAAAATTAATTTTATTTGAATTCTAGACGAATGTGTTTTTTGAAATAATCTTGAAATTTTCTTGATTTTGAGTGTCATCATAAAGATTTACATAATTAGTCGTTGAATGGAATTTTCGCACTAATGGCATCATTTATTTTTTCATATCGACAGTTGGTTTGGTAATTTATAAATCACATTCAAGCTTTTTGCTAATCAGGTGATTAAGAAAAATTTCTTACAATATTTCCTGCTTGAAAATAAATGTCTTACGATTATAAAATGTCCAAATTAATTAATTATATTTAATATTTCTGATGTTTTTTTGAAAAATTCCAGGAAATGCATGTCATTTTATTATATTTATGCGATATAAAAAAGAACATTATTTTTCATAATATTCAAATCAAGTTTATTCAACTCTTTTAATATACACCTATATTCGACCTGTTTTGCCTATATCATTGGCCATTTTGTATACTTCGAAAATTTTATTTACAAACCGAGTTTTTTCCGTATAATAAATCTATAAAAAACCAAATTTTATTAAACCCCACATTCGATACGAATATAATAATATTTAGCAGACATGCGCGATTTAGCACAACCGTCTAAAGTCCACGATTTTTCGATTTTTTTTCTATGCAATCTAATAAGAATAATGGGAAAAATTGTTTTAACGTTTTTT
Source organism: Hydropsyche tenuis (assembly GCA_009617725.1). Taxonomy (NCBI): domain Eukaryota; kingdom Metazoa; phylum Arthropoda; class Insecta; order Trichoptera; family Hydropsychidae; genus Hydropsyche; species Hydropsyche tenuis. The sequence goes on from VTON01000109.1 coordinate 31,738, forward strand.
GCGAGAAATTTGTTTCGTGATTATTTTTTTCTTACAAGATTACTTTTGATTCCGATATCAAAGTCTATGGTTCTATTGCATCAAAACAAATTGTTTGTAAAAAGTCTTTCAAATTACTTTTAAATTTCAAAATCAAGGTTGCAATTTCTATAAATGTTTACGGAAACGGTTTAGAAATTTGTATGAACTTCACAATACGTTATAAAGACATGCATCCGTCAACGACCGGTCAACCTTCGATTGTTCTTCACTTTTTCCTGATTATTTTTTCCAATATATTTTCAATTATCAGCATGAGTGCTACGTGATTAGCATGTAATTGAAAAAAAACGATAATTTCAACGCTAATTACTACCGATCTTTAGATAACGTTAACATTTTACTCATCTTTCATTAACGAGTTCGATCATCCGGACCGTCGATTTTTATCCCTTTTATATTAAAAACGTAACACTATCATCGAAAAAATTACACGCCGGATTACATTTTGATATCGTCAACTAGTAAAAAAATTAACATTTTCTAAAATTTGACGTTTTTTCACACACGTTTTTCGTTTTCCACGAGCACACATTGCGCAATCAAGTGGCGGATATTAATTCCGTTTTCGTAATAATGTTGTTTAATGCGTTTATGATTCGTTACGATTTTGGATTTCTCAATTGTGCCCAATTATGCCCAGTTTTGGGTCAATGTCTCGTGATGATCTCGATGACGTTTCGATTTTTTTGGATGTCGACATTGACCTTATCTTTCTCCCACGTGTCTGATGTTAATTTTTCGTTGATTCTATCAATTTTCGTATAATAATAAAATTATATATTAGCGTTATTTTTTTTGATTAAATATTCGATTAATATTGTTTATTGAATGAAAATTTATTTACCTAGATTAGTAAATTTTTATAGTTAATAAATTATTTTTTTAAAATAACTTCATTTTGAGTATTGACATTTTCTTTGAATATAAATTTTAGTTTATAGAATAATATTATGAACTTCAAATGCATGAACTTGTTTTTTTGACATTGAATTTTTTTATTATACATTGTTTGTTTTCGATTTAGAACAATTGTTCTGAACCAATTTATTTTAAATTTTTTTATGCATATCAAAAATGCTATTGTTAGATCAAACGTAATGTATTGTGGTATTTAATATTATTTATTTATACCCGATACATATAAAATAATTCAAAATACCCTTTAACAATGCAATAACTAAACTACACGTAATAATAAAAATTAAATTCATAATCGATTTAGATTGTAAGACCTCAAAATATCCAAAAGCAATTACATTACAAAATTTTCTAATTTATAAACATTTACTTTGCCCTTGCCATAGAACCTCTGACACTACTTTTAACGCGATAATTAAAAACTTCAATCACTTTTATCGCATGTCTTGACTTATATCGCTGTTCGTTGATTGCAAGCGAATAATAAATAATTTTACTGACCTTTTTAGTTACGCACCTTTTCGATTATTGATCGTTCGGTAAAACGTCGGTAATGAGCACGTCCGTTCTCAAAATCGTAGGTCGATTTTTTCGAATGCATTTAATAATATTTTTTTCACTTTCGGTGTACTTTTATATGTGCCAATGTCAAATCGTGCATGATATGAAAATTTGTATCAATCTTCGGAAAATTTGAACATTTCTCACATTTTCCCTGTTGAAAATTTCAGATTTCAAAAATTTGAATATTGTTGTTAAATTTTCTTCATAATTCACACAGTGAAAGTAGGCATATGCAAAACATTTTTTTGATCGTGTAACACTTTTTGGCGACATTGTGGATTTTCGTTTCCAACTTGACCTCGATGTTGTCCTTTTCATTATCATGAACGATTTTCGTATACCATTAAAAACAGATCAGTTTCGTAATATTATATTTTCGATACAATTATTTTATATATTCCAATTTTGATTCGGCAATTCTGTGTAATTTCTTCTTCGACCTTCAACGTAATGTCTATTATTAATGGAAAATTATCGCACTTAATGATTACACGTTGATGTCGGCAATGATTGTTCAATGATCTTCGTTAGACATTTATTGTATGACTTTTCGACCTCGTGCGTCACACGAATCGGTTCAAGATTGAAAACGTTCTATTGTGTTTCGATTCTGTTTATGTATGAGGACTTTTTTTGCAACGATCGTGGCCAATGTTGCGAAATTTGGCATGAATCTGAAGAGTAATAAGGTCTTGTACATCACCATTTTCGTGTACTATTATTTTTTGTGAAAAGAATGATATTTGGCGGTCAGAAATGTTGCGTTAATAATTTGAAAATTTAAAAAGGCTTTGACCTTTTTTTTAAATTAAATTTTGTGTTGAGTTTTAATTTGTGTTATACTAACAATAATATACGTAGATATTGTGATGAATTATAAACGTAATCAGTTTTATCAGAATTTCGTTAAAGAAAAGGTAATGTTAAATATTATTTTGCAGTATTTTATAAAAAAATATGGTATTTTGAAGTACTTGAATTATTACATAAAGCATAAATTTTGATATGCTACCAAACAAACTGAGCTTATCATTTTGAAAGATAATAAAATGAGAGTAATTGTCACACAAATAATTATCTATATTATTAGAACTGCGTTCTATTTAATTATATTATTTTGTAAATTTGCTAATTAAATATTTACATATATGAATTTACAGATGCAAACCTTACCGCAGATCAGATCACATCGCTAGGGATTTGTACGCAAAGGGGTACGTTCACTTCATGGGATAGAAATACAGGCGAAGCATTTCACAATTTTATAACATGGAAAGATTTGAGGTCGGATAAATTAGTAAACATTTGGAATAATTCAATTACAATGAGAGTAAGTATTCTTATTATTAAAATCACAATACAAATTGTAATAACTTTTCATGATTGAAATTAATTCATCTTTTCAGAGTATTAAAGCGAGTTCATATATGTTATATATGGTCTCGAGAAGTAAAAGATTTCTCGCTGGAAGCATATTTAAATTTATGAATAAGCAAGTAAGTTTTATGATGACTGTGTATTGCATGAAAGCAATTTTACATGACGTATTGTTTGGCAATTGTAATTGCTGTGTAATGTGTGTTTTTATTTGATATTTATATTGTATGGCTTATTCACAGGTTACATTACGTTTAGTATGGGCTTTAGAAAACATTCCTGTATTAAAACATGCAATCAACCAAGGAAGAGCAATGTTCGGAACACTGGACACGTGGCTTTTGTATAAACTTAGCGGAAGAAAACTTCATGTGACGGATTATTCTAGTGCTTCAGCAACTGGGTTCTATGATCCTTTTACTTTAGGATGGGCTAATTGGGCTATGAACATATTGGATATTCCTAAAGATATTTTACCAGAAGTCGTCGATACTGCAGGTACCCATTTCGGGCATATAGATGAAAGTATACTAGGTGCAAAGGTTCCCATCGCTTGTTGTGTAAGCTTTTTTTTTTTGTTTATTTGGTCAATTAATTGAATTTTTAGTTAAAAATATAAATACACTTCAGATGGCCGATCAAACTGCATCAATGTGGGGTTCGTGTTGTTTTCAACCGGGAGATATCAAATTGACTATGGGAACTGGAAGTTTTATTGATATCAATACGGGTAAAAATCCACATGCTAGTGTCTTAGGTTTATATCCGTTAGTGGCATGGAAGTATGGTTCAGAAATTGTGTATATGGCTGAAGGAAGTAATAATGACACGGGATCTATTATGAAATGGGCTGAAGATGCTGGTAATGTATAACTAGTTATCTTAGTGCTATTAAATATCTAAGATATTAAAGCAATCTACTGATTGTATATTATTTTATATTTAGGTTTGGTCGAAAATCCCAATGATTCATCTGATTTAGCTAAAAGAGTCGATGATTCTGATGGTGTATTTTTTGTTCCTGCATTCACTGGTTTAGGGGTAAATTTTATTTTAAAACATCTTGAATAAGTAATTGAATACAATTAAAATTTCTCATGAATTTTTAGCCACCAATAAATGATCAAACTGCTGCTGCAGGATTCATAGGAATGAAATTATCAACAAGAAGAGAACATTTAGTTCGTTCTTTGTTAGAAGCCATAGTTTTTCGTGCAGTTCAACTATATCGTTGTGTACTTAGTGAAACATCATATGATTTCACTTCTATAAGGTACATAGTTTTTTCATATAAAACTGATATAATTTTCCAAAATCTAATCATTTTTTTTCCTTTTAGAATTGATGGTGGTGTATCACGTAATGATTTTATTAGTCAACTTATCAGTGACATGACAGAACTAAATATAGAAAGAGCAACAGCTACGGAAATATCAGCTTTAGGATGTGCATATCTTACCGGTCTCGTATCTGGAATTTGGTCATCGAAAGAAGAATTATCAACACTACGGAAAGTCGATTGTATATTTACACCTCAACCTCAAGTTCGACCAAATTATTCGGGGATAATGTCCAGATGGGAAGACGCTATAAAAAGATTTGGTGGATGGTATCATCACCAACCTAAAACAAATGCCGTTTCACCGAGAATCTCATATCCTTCGACAAAAACAATAGCGTAACAGCAGCTTTTCGGTGGCTTCGTAGGTCACCTTTTTCATTTGTACAAGCTAGTTGTTCGACATAAGCATGTATTTTTGATTTTAATAATGTTTTGTATCATCTATTTCCTATTTAGGAGTCATAACAAATGTACGAACAACCATAGGTGAATGAATAGGTAAATTTTTTTTAATTATTATATAAAAATGTCAGGCTAAATTCAAAATAATTCAATAATAATTTTGATTTCTTATTATTATATAATAATAAAAGGATGAGAGTGATTTATGTTTAATTGTTTATAAATATTTGATATGTTCGATACATTAATTTCATAAATGTAATTGAATATACATAGTTCCATATTAAAAATAAGGCTAGTCGAGTTTGTGATATTAGTTTTTGTCGATAGTATCAAAAAAAGTAATATTGCAACTGCTTATTTGTTTCAAAATGGACTTTCATTCCTTTTTAAAACTGTGATTTATTATAACAATTTGATTAGTTGAGTTTGTATTTTCAAGACCAGATTAAACATATCAATTTTTTTGAAAAATATTGATTTTTAAAAGAATATTTTTCTCATTTGTAGAATGATTTTATCTATAAGTCTTGTGAATTGAGTTTTTTTTCATTTTATTTGATTTTTGTGAATTGCTAAATATAAAATTTTTGTATTTGTAGCTTGAAAAATAATTTAATATTTACCAACTAAAAAACAGGGTATAGATAATATTATTGTGATTTTCCTTAAGCATTAATATTGCTTTAATATTTATTACTTTTTTATATATTCAAATTATCCAATACTATTAGTTAGATTAACTTTAAAATATACTTAAACCATTTTCAATAGCACAAAATGACTGCTAACAATAAAATAAATCTTGTTATTTTCATAATATGTGATTAGAGAAAATCAAAAATTTTTGTTACCAAAGTCAAATAAGCTTTCATTTATAAAGATTGAAAATTGTAAATAAAAAAAATATCAATAATAAATTAATATATCATGATAATAATTCATTGGTTATGGTTGTGATTTGCTCAATTAATGAATGAATTGATTTTCTGTAATAAAAATCATTTTGGTAGCTTTTGTATCACATCAAATTTATTGGTTTACCAGATGTAGAGTTTTGGAACGTCATCTATATGTAAAAAATCAAACTTTTTTGAAACAATATTAATCAAATATAATACATAAAGAATGATATTGTTATGAAAAGTTGTTAATACTTATTGTTAGACATCAATATACTTTGTACTTTTGTATAAATGTGCAAATAGTCATGTGTGATGAATATATTATTGTATATTTTTGAAAATAGAAAATGTTTTATATGAGAATTGACTTTTATTTACTTACTTAATTACTGTTAATATGAAAAAAATTCGATAAAATTTAAGAAATCACATCCTTCTATATAATTATTTCTACAATAATAAATATAAAAAGCCACGATTTACATTCTGTATGACTCAACGTGTGGATCAAAGTAAGAACAGGTTTCACATATACTTTTGTCTGGCAATTTTCAATATCACGTTCCAAATTTAAAAAAAATACTGTTGATAGTTCCAGTGAATTATTAGACCAGTTTTAAAGGATTAAAAAATAATGCAGGCTGTTGTTTATCATAGCACGATCCTTTCAATTATTTTTTTCGAAATAAAACTAATCAAGATAAATTGAAATTTACTGTCAAAGTATATAAGCAGTTTATGTATGTATGTGTAAGTATTCGAAAGAATCATTAATTCCATTTGAAACAACTTTTTCGTTTTTTAACAGATTTTAAGTCTTTTGAAATACCACAGTTCAAATACGAAGATAAGTAGAAAATGCTGAAACAAGAGCACGTTTGTGGTCAATGTTATTTATATTTATTCTTGAGAAATCGCTCGGATCATTTGTACAAATTCAGTGAAATTGCAGATTTTCTATTACAACTTTTTTTGCATATTTCATAAACGATAACTTCCTGAAAAAAATGTTTAATTTCTCACAACGCAGTTTCTATTTTACAATATCGACTTCTGTATCGGTATTCCGACAACTGTCAATTTTCTCCTTACATTCATTTCAGTATGAAAGAATAATGAGAAATTGCATCGAGCTGCGAAACAGTCGTTCATGAAAATGTCACTTTCCAAGGATATGCTTCCTTTGTGATTAAACATCGTGAATTTTACATGCAGCATTTTCCAAGAACGGCGGGTTGTGGATGTTAATTACTTCACATTTGCGTGTGAAAGGAAGAGTTGTATTTTAAAATTGCAAAAATTTTACATTTTTAAATTTCACGCAATTATTTTTTTGTTAATTCGCGTTTAGACGGAAGTTTTTTTTTAAATAGAATCGTGTTTATATTCAAATGAAAAATTAGTTTATCGAGCTTGAAATTATTCATATGAAGTAAAAATGTCGATTTGTATATTGAAACCAATATATACTATATAAAAAACACCGTTTTGTTAAATTTATGTATAAAATTCAAATTCGTATTCTTTCGGCTATTTAAATCGTTTTTTGACACGTTCAATGTCATTAAAAATAGTTTAGTGATTTCTTTGGCATATTTCAAAATTTCATCCATACAAGGTTACTAAACAACGATGCAAATATTACAAAGATGCAAACGCGCAATAAAATTATGAATTCCATCCGAAATTCAGTGGTGGATTTAACTATAGGCGATAGAGGTTTTCGCCTCAAGACCCTCTATCGGAAAGGGTCCTACTATTTTAGAAAAATTGATGATAGTTTCATTTCCAAAAATATGATGATATCCTCTTTTAATTCTCATACTCCACTAATCTGTATTTATTTAGACTATTTACTAACTTTTTTTCATTGACAACGTATGATTTTAAATTTTTATTTTGATTAAATGTTTCTTATTATTAAGCAAAAATCGCTGCGGGCCGGATAAAATCAACCGAATTTGGTTACCTTTTATCCATAACTGATATATATTATGGGACCTCCAAAATTTTTCGACACCTAATAAAATAATCCCTCCCCTGCCGAAATCAACACATCACCATTCAAAACAGTTTCCACGACACACAAAAATCCACCACCGAATCCAAAGCCACACAATCCGGATCACACACGCCACAAAGACAACACACAAACCGCAAAATCCATTTTCCAAAAAGCCCACAATCACGTAAACCGCCATGACACCCACCATCAATCAGGCCACCGTCTTCCACACACGCTCCATTGTTCGCGGAGAAACTTCCGATTCGCACGCAGGAGACCATCATCATCATCATCATCATCATCATCATCTTCTTATAATATACGACCGGCGTTATGAGTTCGCGATGATTCGCACAGCCACGCTCGAATTGGCGCGGCATTCAATGGCATTTCTTCGATGGGGAATCGCATGGTGTTTCACAATGGAAGTTTTCTCGACGTCCGCGTCTCGGATCGACCGTGACCTCTAAATTGTTTGGATCGGATCGAATGCGGTTTCTCTTGGGTTTTCGGTGTGTTTAAAATGTATTGGATTTGGTGAAATTGTGTTTGAAAGTTTATTGGAATGCTAAAAGACGCGGTTTGTGTCGCCGGAGTGAAGATTGATGCATTACCTGACTGGGTTTCGTAGATTTTAGAATGGTTGTGACTTTCGTTTTTTTGAGAGTTTATCCTATCGATCTTCTTAATACCCGTGAGCTGATATATCGGTTTTTCAAATACCATCCTTATTTAAAATATATTTTGAATAAGAAAAATGAATATCCTTAATAATCAGTTATTTTTGACTAATTATAAAAAATTCGTAGGGTATTAATAGGGTCTTAAACTTGGTTAAAAACTTAATCGAAAATTCTTTAACTATGCGATGGATCTTATACAGTTTGCGAATAATGATGATGGTAAAATATTAAATAGTCCCATTATTTGGCGAAAGATGTTTTATATTTTAAGCTCCTTAAAAATATTTTTCATTAGTATTTATTTGAAGGAAAAACAAAACTTCGGATGGCATTGGAAATACATATCTTGCCCTTTTAATGGACACTATACAGGTTATACAAATATGATAATGATAAAGTTCAGATTTCCACATTGTTTGATTTTGAATGACTTAATTTAAATAAATTTAAATTCTAAGTTCGTTTTATAAAATATAATATTATTTGTCAATTCCCTTATAAATATAAGAAAAATGTTCAAAGATCTGATGGTATCAGAAAAATCTTGCCTTTATAGCAAATTTTATAAAGATTGCATATAATTATTATAATCACTATACCATCTCATCATCTGGTAAGGGATAATTTCAATAAAAACATTTTAAATTCTGAAATCATTCAATAAGAATGATCTCATTACCCAATCCCTTGAGATTTCTTTCTTTTATCTCATAAAGAAAAAGTTCAAAAAGTTCTGAAGGTATCGCAAAAACCTTGTCCTTGTAATGGACACTTCACAAGGTCGCTTATTCGATCGAAATTTTCCGAAAAACTCATCTGGGACCAGTTTGAAGGTCGCCCGAAATATGCAACTTAACCTGTCTTACGATTAAATAAAATCGAATTCCCTTTCGTTTATTTTCGAGACAATAATTCGCTTCAAAATTAAAGTAATGACATGTGTAGCTTTTCGGATTTATAGAGCATATATACTTGACATGGTTTAAAAACGAATCCCTTACTTTACTTGAACAAGTACCATTTACAAGACGACCTTGACGATTTTCTTGAACTCTTGCATACTTGAATGTCGATTATCACATACGGCAATTAATTTATATAAATGCATAAAATTATAAATATACCAGTGCGTGAGAAATTGCAGATAAATGTGATTTATATTTGAAAATTTCGGCTGGAATACAGTTTGAGAATTTATCAACAACCGGAGTATCTCTTTCCGACCAATTTAACCCACAAAAAACATAGTAACCAGTCTTATATGTAGGTTTAGATCGTGCAACAAGTATTTTCGGAGATCACTGACCTGACTCGTGGATCTATCCAATTTGGGCTTCATATAGATACAAGATACCGTTCATTTGATGGACGAAATTTTTTTTGTATTGGCAATATGTAAAGTAATATATTAATCAATATTATTGCATAAAATCAAGCATATTTGTATAATATAATACGTGGAAAATTTTGCAAAGATAAATAAGTCGTATATGCGTAATATATTATTTATCCTGATTCATGGAATTTTATTTGAATAATAATAAAAAATAATATATTTTTTTAAATGAAAATGTAGGGCAACGAAAAAGTAATTACTGCGTATACAGAGCACGGATAATTCATCATAAATGCGTATTTGATTGTATTTTCGCAATAATGTTTCAAGTACTTACGATAGAAAACATTAGTGTTTTATCGTATGCATTTTTCAAGCATAATATTATTTCTGCACTGACATCTGAAGTATTTCATGTCTTGTTTGAATAATATTATTGAAAAATTTGAATCAACGTTGCTCAAATGGACGTTGCATCGAAACGATCTAACATTATTCGTAAATAATCATGAATTGTATTGTTATTGAAAAGTTCAATGTCTTCAAATGATTTTTTGTGCACTCAAATAAGCACGCACACCGAAAACGTGTTACCAAATCTTAACGAGGTGTAATTATTGTTTTTTCACATAAAATTACACAATTTTATAACCTAAAGAATTTATTGTAATTATATTTTTGTATGCAATAGCACAGTTTCGTTCCCACATAATAAATTCAAAAGCACAGTCCTCAAATTAGCAGCGAAGACAAGTCAACTCAATTATTATTTTTATGCTACTTTCACATAAGCCAGGGACAAGATCTATAGATCCACGAAGATATTATAAAATTATCAACCATTCACAAAGTGAAAGCCTTTCTAATTTGCAAAAACATCGAATTCAGATCCACCTTTCAATAAAATTTCAATTATTTGATCTGTAAATGTAAATCAATCCATGATTATTCTACATTTTAATTATGATTCGAATACTAGTTTAAACCTCTCACTATGGCGGTTATCTAGAACGCGTTGTAAAGGACGCAGTTATTATTCTTTATCCATTGCATTCTTTTTAAATTACTATCGTTTATATTAATATTTTATCGGGTATTATAATAAATACTACTGTTATACTACAAAAATATTTTCATAGTTCTTTTATTGAAATTTATTCGTATTTAGTGTATACAGGATATGACGACCGTGATCGATACAAAATGAAGTTACGTGTCGAAAATATTTAGTGCGTCCGTTGAACTCATTTCAATACAATTATTGCGCATAATAGTCCAATTTTGTAGTCTTTATCTTTATAAATTTTTCATTGAATCTTTTATGTATGTAATATAATAAATGTATTATCGTTTAGTGTGTGCACTAAAATCACAAACGCAAGGACAGTTTTTATTGTCTTTTCATATTCACATTGCATAATTTAAAAAATATTACCGTTCGCAAATGACTTCGATGAGTTAATGCTTCATTAAATGGAAAAATTAAAAATTATAGCGATCGTGTTCAATTGAAGTGAAATTTATGGAAATGGATGTAAGAGAAAATCAGTCGAGTGATGAAAACCTCAACAATAATTGTATGATCTTTGAAAATTACGCGTAATTTTTATGCGATGAATAAATATAAAAATTTACGAAGGGATTTTTTTTGAAAATATACGTATTCTGAAAAAATAAAGTAGTGCTATCGTATAATAAACACATTAAATTTATAAATTTTATACTTAAAATCAACGCAGACGTTTAATGATAGCATAATTAAAATACTACGAAAGTTCCTTAAATGTGGGTAATTGATTGGACAAGTGATTTTTTTCTGAATATCAAGTCGATTTATTTTTTTTTAAAATATGATATTTAAAAATTAAATTTTATTAATTTTTAATCAAAATTGTTATTATTTATGATTCAATTATATTAAAAAATCGCGAAGTATCAAAATCAAAACGTGAAATAGTCCGAAAACCATTCGCGAAATCGTTCCATTTTCACCGAATTTCCATCGCTTTCCCAAATGTTTCACGACCCACACCCACCTCGACACACATGCAAACACCTCCCACATATGCAAAACCACTTTGAGAACCACTGGACGCTTTACCTTAACAAAGACCTCCAGCAGCCGGCGTAGGAACCGATTCAGTTAAACGCCAGACACTTGACGCGCTCGACGACAATACACACGAACGGTTAAAGTTCCGTTTTCTTGAGAATTTCACGTGTTTTTGTAAAAGGTGTGAATTGTGAAATTATCATGTCGATCCTATACTTGCTTCTGATTGGTTTCGGGTCTTCATTTTTGAATTATTTGGAGTTTTTTGGTAGTCGAAAACGATTGCGTTTTCGAATCGTTAGTACACGTGTTTACGGTCCTGTGTTCTATTATAATTTATATTCAATTTCATAATAATTTAAACAATTCGTATTTGTGTACTTTTAATTTTAAATAGACATTCTTTTTTGATTGATCGTGTAAAAATAAAATAAAAATTCAATGTCAAGATGTCATAGGAGGAAAGAAATATTCATATTCTATTAAATACGATAATTGATGAAAAGTAAATAAATCTAAATTTTCCCCATTTATCAAAACAAATGTTTGCGAAGTTTTGTTTTGGTTCAAAATTATTTTCGTGATGTTGAATAATATAATGAGTATTTTGGTAATGACTAAATATAAATACGTTTCGTTTTCACAAAACAAAAGCATTAGACTTATCTTAAAAGAAAACTCTCCGATTAATAGTAAAACAATCATGAGAATTTGCATACCTTGAAAAGCTTTGTACAATCAATGAACAATTAATTACAAAGACGCTGTACATAATCAACAGAGCTATTTATGTACAAGTACTTAGTAATTGAAAAACGATGAATATGCAATTTGAAAATTGTAATAAAAATCAAATTATAATTCATCAATTCGACATGTCGTACGAACATCAAAAATATATGAAGAACATTTTGTTGCTTGTTTTGAAATTTTGAAGTTTTTCATTCTTATGAGCAAAAACATAAGTATCAATCGTATTTTTTTCAATAAACATAATATACTTTAACATCGCATGTCGAAAATAATTTTCAAAGATGCATAATACTCTATACCAGGTATCGGCAAACTTCGGCCCGCGGGCCAAATCTGGCCCGCCGCCTGTTTTCAATCCGGCCTGCGGGTTAATATTGTTTTTATATGAAAAATTAAGTACATTTTAAATCAATTTAGAAATTCTCATCCTCAAAAAATGCAGCAGATATATATTTTTGAATTTATTGTTGAACTATAGTTACAAAAGAATTATTCAGATTTTGATCTTGATTTGAACAAAAAAAATTCCATATGTCATAACCTATTTAATTGTACAATTGAGAAGCTTTTTTCAAACCCTCAATTGGAAGTGTTTGTTCTCCAAAATTATGTATTTTAGAAAATTTTGCGTAGTTATCGATAGTATACAATTAAATAAAAAAACGAAAAAAAAATTGCCTGCGGCACTATTTATTGGTACTTATTTTCGTGATATTATCTGCATATAAAAATATTTAGAATTATAATTTTAAAATAAACATAGTTACAAATAGTTACAATTTTTTTAAATTTTGAACCTATTTTTGTTGCTCATTGTGTAAAATTACCTATATTAATATTTTCGAGTTTGCTATCCGACCCGCCGAGTCTTAAATTTTAATTATCGGGCCCTTTCCAAAAAAAGTTTGCCAACCCCTGTTCTATACAATTATATTAACTCGTCACACTTGAACTTCGTAAGCTAACGTAATCTCGACATTTGCAATATTAAAATAACAATAAAAAAAATCAGCACAAGAACATATATATAAAAAAATCAGTTTCAATATGTAATTATATATATTTTTTTATTTGAATAATGCAAATACTTTTTGTTCGAAAGTGACCTTTCTTTCGATTATTATTCGGGTCTCGGTGAATGAATGTGGATGTACGCCGTTTGAATAAATCGAGGTGAAACCTATTCCATTTTTTGTTCCAATCGATCCAAATTTGGAGTTATGGTCGTATTTTAAGGGGTCCTTCGATTCGTAGTGCAATTACAAATTTTATTACTTCGCGTATTGAATAATTTGAATCGTAACTATTGTCGAGGTCAAGTGCGAAAATTCTTCAGTTGATTAGTGCAAAAAATATTTTGTTGATCAAGGATGTAAAAAAATGTTAATATGTATGTGTTTTTTAACGCAAATGTACCGTGGTAATGTTTGTTCATTAAAATTAAAATTAAAAATTGGCTTTTTTTAGTGCGTAATCATCGTGAATATAGATATTTTATTTTAAAATGCATAAGTTCAATTTTATTTGAAAAATTTACATTTTAAAACTGAATTATTTGGAATTTACCGCCGCCATATTTTTCAAAAATTTAATTTCCGTTTTAATGACATCTGTATGTGAAATAAAAAAAATAGTTTCTTCATAAAACTTTTTTATATTTTCATGTAAAATATATACATAACTTCATTTAATAATTCATATAAAAAATAATAAAATGAATTCATTAAAAAATATAAAATCAAACACTTGACATTAAAAAACACATTTTACACACATCGTTTAAAAATATTTTTTTTAATATGAAATTAACGCAAATTCGCAAAAAAAAAAATATAAACATACACTTCAATTGTGGCGACATTTGCAACACATCCGTGTATGTAATTGGCAAAATTTAAAAAACAATTTTTTCATTAAACGATTCTAAATTATTTAATACGACAATTGCGCATATGGAAAAAAAAATACACATCGTAATGAATCCTTTTGTACAAACGACTGGTTTTCGAAACCGTTCAGTGAAGCGTTCTTTATGTGTCCGAAAATGATTTTTTTGCTAATGATGTGTCTTCGTAAATCATCGATCATTATTGCTTATTTTTTGAAATGCTCAAAAATGGATGTGTAAGTGATTTTTCGTTACGTTGGCTTTTCGATTGTGGGAATCTTTGTTTTTAAAATATATTATAGAATGATGTCGGGCTTGATGTTTTATTAATGTTTTTGATAGTCGTGTGAGTTTTTTTTTATTTAATGTAAAATGCATTTTGTGGGAAAATGATTGTTAGTCAAAACTGTGAATAAAATATTTTTTTTAATGAAAAAGAGTGCTTTTAGAAAGGTTTCGGAAATTATCTCAGCTTCATTATTTTCGATAAGTTTTTTAAAAAGATTTGTAATGAGACAATTGGGAAATGTAAAAGTTTCTTTCGGAAGTTTCTCTTGTTTGATTTTTCATTTTTTAAAGAGATTTCTTTACTGAAAATTTCAATGAATATACTCATTAAAATAAATCGGAGTTTTAAACAATTTTAAAATATCAATGTAAATTATGCAAAATTTTATGTAAACATATTAAATTTTTGAATCACTAATCATTTCAAATAGTAAGATTTTTTGCAATATTATTATTACAACACTTCCTGAATTATATTATTTTAGTAATTATATTTATTTATGAACAAAATACTCAAAAATATTTCATCGATCGTATAGATAAAATAAATAATCTAAACAAACCAATAAACATATCGAAAACAAGCTTGAAAGGGCAATATTTTAAAATTCCAATTACCAAAAAACGAACTTCCTAAACAAAAAACCTTCAAAACAATCCATAAACTTAATTTAATCACAAAAAAATCGACCTTCAACTACCGATTTTTTTCCGATCAATTATTACCAAAAAGTGCGCTTCGCCTACCACCGGTGGCGTCGGCCAAACGTTCACCACTAGGGTTCTCAATCGAATATTCGGATTTTCGAATATTCGAATTATTGATGAAACAATCGTGTTTTTTTTTTTTTTTTTTAAAGAAAAGCAATTTTTTTAAAGAAACTGCTTGATTTTTTTTTAAATAATTTGTAAAAAAAAAATTAAGTAAAATAGTAATGCGAAAATAAAAATCACGCGCGTTATATGGGAAAAACTTGACAAAACCTATACATATTATAATACTTTTACTCACACGAAATTTAAAATTATCAATGAAGTGCGAAGCTGCCATAAAAAGGCTGCAAACTCAAATTTTATTTCTACTATACATTCTTAGCACGAAATAAATAAATTCCCCCGAAAATCTAAATATATTATACTAGTAGAACATAGAAAGTATATTGACCTATCTCGATATGATTTTGTCGATACAACAATAGTGAATCAACTTATTTTTCCGAAATCGAAAATAAAAGGGAAAAGAATTATTGAGAACATTTAACTTTTAAAGTCATCCAAAATTCCAACCAAAAACTGGATGGGATGGAATAGTTTAATTATCACACTGAAAATTAACGCCTTTTTTTAAGGTTCGCTACTATCTGCACTACAGACAGTAAACTAAATGTAGTTATCATTTTAAAAAATGTATGCAAAATCAACCATCGATATTTGAAATAGAAAATTAGTTTGAGAAGCAAAAATCATTAATTAATTATTTTTTAATAAAAATAAAAACAAAAATAAATTGACGGACATATTCGAATATCTCCTCACGGGGCGGCTCAAATAGGGAGCAGAGTAGGCACTTGCTTAGAGCACCAAAGTTAAAGAAACGCTTTGCACCGCTCTCACAAAAATTTTTTTGGTTCGATTAATTTTGAAAAGTGTCGAATAATTTTGAAAAGCGTTGATCTTCTTTTAGAGAAAAAATTTTTGACGTTCGAATAATTTTAAAAAGCTTTGACCTTTTTTAAGGAATTTTTTTTTGAGATTCGAATCATTTTGAAAAGCGTCGATTTTTTTTTGGGAAAAATTTTTGGGGTTCGAATAATTTTTAAATTCGAAAAATATTTGTAAAATATGGTAGGGGGGGCGCTGAAACCAATCTGCCTAGATCGCCACATACCCTCGAGCCAGCCCTGTTATTTGACATTCTTCATTCGAATAGCCGAATTCGACGAATATTTGGGCGCCCTAGCCACCACGCTCACATAACTTTTCCAAAACACCAAATATCTAACACCAACACACATGTAGGATCCGAAGGCCAACATGGTGGAGCCGGCCGATATTCGGGGCGAGGTGACGCGCCAGAACGGACACGTCTACTCCTCCGGAGCCTCCAACCACCATTTGGGCGACTTCATCGTCGAGGTGGGCCATTTGGACGACGAGGACACTCCGGAGAGGAAGCCCAGGGTAGGCCAGGTCGTCTCCGAAGGGAGCCCTCAGGAGCAGAAGCCGGACAGTGTGAAGATCAGTGTTGTGCCGTCCGTTGGTGAGGAAGCTCCCGATATGGGGGGGTTCAATTATAACGGGCATATCAATGGGGTTGCTGCTTACGATGGGAAGGGTGAGTGTTTTTTGTTTTAGGGGGTTTTTTGGGTTGGTGGGTTTGGAATGTGTGAAGTTTGTTGTGTTTTTGGAGTTTGTTTTGTGTGTTTGGTTTGAAATTTTTGTGGTTATGGGTATTTTTTGAATTGAAAAAATGAAGTATTTTGTATGAGTATTTGAGAAAAATTTGAATGATTGTTATTTTTAAAAAATATTTGTTTTATATGAAAATTTCAAATTTTTATTACTAAACATATTTTAATGAAGGTTTAGTATTAAAAATTTGATATTTTATAGAATCTATAATATATGAGCGTATCTTAATATTTTATCTAAATTAAATATAATAAAATATTTTTATAGCAAATGTATAAAAATTAATTATTTAATATAATAATATTTTGTTTAGTTTATTTTATTTTAAGTATTCTGCATAATATTGAATATTAAAATAAAAGTATTTGTCGTAA
Organism: Hydropsyche tenuis; assembly: GCA_009617725.1. NCBI lineage: Eukaryota > Metazoa > Arthropoda > Insecta > Trichoptera > Hydropsychidae > Hydropsyche > Hydropsyche tenuis. The sequence goes on from VTON01000109.1 coordinate 49,080, forward strand.
ATGTCATTGATTCAGAAACAGGTTTCGTTTAAATTTTAATAATAATAACAATATAATATATTAAAATGATTAAACGACTCTTATTTAAAAAAAACAGCTACTAAGAATTTTAAAATAACCTTCGAATCGTACAAACAAAAAAAATAGTTAACTGCAATTTTCGCATTAAAATAAACGAAAAATTTGAGCAAACTTTTCAATCACACATTAAATATTTATCACTTTCAACTTTACACATCCAACCCTTTCAAATCATATAAAAAAGATAAACAAACAATTTAAATATGCACATGAACTTTACCGGATATTGACCTGCTCATCGTAATTTCCTCAGGTCAAAAACTCTTTCCAACAGGTTTATGCACAAGGCATCGCCACATTCTGTATTTGTCTATTTCGAATTGAAACATTTCCTAAACTTCGTCAATTTTATCAAACTTTATTGGTCTCAGATGACGAAAGACGTCCCGCATGTTCGAAATGTTAATTTTTTTTCATATCTATGCACGAGGCCTTTTCTTTGCTTTGTATGTCAAGAACTGTCGAGTGGTAAAAGTCACGTTCATGTATGAAATTTGCTCAAAATAATTTTCTAATAATTCGAAAGTAATTTGGATGATTTTTTTTAGCGTTGATTGAATTATATTATTTATTGAATCAAATTTGAAAAGATCATATATCAATATAAATTATTGGTCTTAAAAAACAGTAATTATTATTTTTTTTAAATCGAAATATTATTCATAATAGTTTTTTTCTTAAATCAGAATAGCTCATGTAAAATAAAAAGTAATTGCTTTGTAATTTATTATCCGTATTTAAAAAACCTAATCCTATGAAATGAAATGCAATCAGATTTTTCGTAATACGAATATGAAAAAATGGTTTATTTCTGAAACAGATTTTTTTTACATGCAAATTAAAACTCAAGGCTATTTTATTGTCATTCATTGCATCATTTAAAAACCAAAACAAAAATTGTCATTATGAAACAATACGTTAATGAATCGATAATATGCAATTGCATAGACAATATATGTACATACAAACATAATCGAATAATTTTCATCAAAATTTATCCTTCACAAAAAGAACAATGAAAAATGTATATCAAATCATTACAAGAAACGTTAGATAATGCAATTATGATATTTACAAAGTAATTTTTATTAATATTTTTGAAGTGTTTTGAATCACTGAAAATTCACAGTTACCTAATTGAAATTCGTAAAAACGATCAGATCAAAATACAGTTAAACATTTTCTTGTTCAATTTAAAACGAAAAATATATATTAAACGTAGATGTATACGTCCTAATATATAAATACACGTGTGTTCAAGCGATACGAAGTTTCGAAATCGGTCAATCTTCGACTTGCATCACGTTTGGTCAAATGTACATTCAAAAATTTTTTGGAACGTGAACGTTGAGCAATCTAGCCGTACAGAAAATTTCGATTTATGACAAACGATGGTGAAATGCGCCCATTTCCAAATTCAGGGACCATTTTGTGGAATGTACATATATCTAAAATTGTGTATTTGTCAAGTTTTAACTAAATTGAGTCAGATTAAGTAAGGTTATGTGTTCAGTTTTCCATATTTGAGGTTATGTTGAGTTTGCAATGAATGAATCGTGATGGGTTTTCATCATCATCATCATCATCATCATCATTAGCAACCTGTTAGTTATCCTATGCAGGATAAGGTTTTATCAACTATGTGATAGGTTAGGCTACAAATGAGTTTTAAATATGCAAAATGATTTGAGTGATTTATTTTCATTTTTTCAATGAATTGTGTTCTATATTTAAATGTTTCAAACTATTGATATTATTATGATATACATATGCGTCACGAAGAAGAAAAATATAAAGTGTATGAATAAAAAACATCGAAAATTTTTCAATTTGATATTTGTGTGAAAATTGTATCGGTATACATTTCATTTGAATACCGCGCAATATAACGTTTTTTTTTTATGTAATACTTTTTAATCAATTTGAATTACATAAGTTATTGAAGATTTTCATATTTTAATTGTCGGTAACCTTGAATGTCATTGCATAAATGTCAAACGATGTATTGAATAAAAAAATACATAATGTGAAAATAATGTTTTCGACATTATCATTGTATTTGAAAATGTTTTTAATTTTTTTTTACTTTTTAGTAATAGTATTGGATTGCTTTTTCAAAAAAAGCTATTCAAATCAAGTTTTTATATACATATATTATATTTTAATTTATAAAATTTCAATTGGTATTATTGTTTATTCTAAGAAATCGAAGAACGTAAACATGACTATGTAAGAAAAACCTGTTTTGATAAACGACCTTGAACTTGAAACATTTTTTATATACGTACATATGTATATCGAAAATATGACTGATTTAAAAATCAGTCATATTTTTGAAATGGATGAATTTCGAAATGATCATTAACGATTTCGTGATGCAACTATTTTCAAACAATGTGCTAATAATTGCAAAATCTTAAATATAAACAAGCAAAAAAAATTAGCAAAGAAAATGTTCGGAAAATTCATAATATAAAGAAACTTGTATAGATGTCTCTATAAAACGGAAAATTTTACATACGACAATTTTCGATTGCGTCAATCCATAAGTCAAAAAATATCACAAAAAATGATTATCTTTAATTAAAAACTAAATATAAAATTCATAATATATTCACATTTGACATATCTCGACATAACTCAAAGCGCCACTCAACGGTCAAATCTGCAACTACTCAACCCTATCAGAACCTAAACGTCATAAGCGGCATAATTTTACAAAAACAATTATATATTTTATCATAATTTACCATAAAATACATAATCCCATACTACGTAACAAGCTCGATACCACAGCTGTAGTGTACACGCTCGATTCTTGTGACAGTTCGTTGTTAGCTAGCGGTAGTCGTGGTTATCTTCCATCGAGTGCAATTTGACGACACGAAAACATCACAATAACCAAAATGAGTAAGTAAAATAAACGTTGACGGGAAGGTTTTGTTGTCAAAACATTGCTAATTTGATCCCTGAAACAATGGAAGGGTGAACCCTTTGTGTCCAATGGCGTGGCACTCCTAGAAATTGCTCTCATGGCGATCGTTTGATTTTATAGAAATTGACGTTCTTTTCGTATACGAGATGTTTTTTTTTTAATGCGACGCAATATTCGAGTGCTTTTTTCGTAATATTTGGTGAATTTGTAGTGAGTGTGATGGTGTTCGTATGCCAAATTGTCGAAATATTGAATTTTGTGTCCATGACCTTATAAATTCGTCGTGTTTTCAGAAAATTTTATATTGTATTTCGGTTCCCAGAACTTTGCCCAAACCCTATAATCTACGAAAATTTTCAAAATAGTATGATCAAAATATTTTATAAATTATCGTGTAGTTCTCCAATTGTCCTAAAATGTGCTACTGTCGGTGTGTGCCAGATTTATATGTCCTAGTGTCATTTTGGCAAAAATTTGGTCACTTATTTTCCTGATGAATTCTAAATATAGTTCGAAAATTTACGATAAATTGATTTGTTTTTCATTAATTTTTATCAACTGTTGCTAACGTCTACTGTTGCGATAAACGTGGGTACATTTCAAAGATTATAGTACAATTACATAAGTATGTTTTCAAAAAATAAATACAACTGTTAAAACGACGTGTATTTAAATGACTTTTGCAGCGAAAATGCAGTCTGGCGTTATATTGCATGCATTTATAATTTCTCGAATACGATTTGCATAAATGAATGAATGATTGTAAAAAATAATTTATTAAATAATGGCGTCGTTTCAGCTCCACGATTTTCAGTATCATATTTTCGATTCGTTTGCATATTAATATTACAGTATTGGTATCATTTTAGCAATTATTCGTGCAAATTGTATTATATTAAATTTGCTTCGACAAGAAAAAACTATAATTGGTTAGGATAACGATGTTTGAGAATAATATATTATTTTTTATAATATCCAAGTATAAAAATAAACAACTCGATAATATCTTTTTGTAGTATTTATATTCTTTTCAATTTCAAAAACATGCTAAAGGTTGATTATTCTTTTGAACGATACCTTTTATCTTTTTTTTATGTTCAATGCACAATTCGATTTACATATACATTTTTTAAAAGATGACTTCAGTCGTTTTCGTATTTGTAAATATTCATGTTTAAATTTAGATTGAATCCAGAACGAAATCTGTATACGCAGTTTTAAAAACAAACTTCATACATTTTATTTTATTAGAATCACGAGTTTGTTCATTATTTGTAACGTTGGTTTTTTTCACATACGAAAAATTACGTACTTTATGTACTTAACTTCGCAATATCCTCATTTTTTTAGATATGCTCGTAAATTTTCCGTTTGTTTTGCTAATTATTTTCTTTATTCGAAGGATTTTCAATCAGATATTTCATATATAACGAGAACTTGTCGATCTTGAAGATAAATATACATCTCAGTAACCTCAGCACATTATAAATGGGAATCATACATTTTTACATGACTCGTTCGCTTCAATTACATTTGATTGCTTAGGAGACTATGAACTGTACACGACAACTGTATAATTCTGCGCAATACAACTCTAAATAACGAATATACTTCTATCAATATTTTTTTCAATAAATAAAACATATTGAAAACTTCGAAAGTTGCACTCGAACGCAACTGCACCGCGACCGTTGCACTTCAACCGGTCCGACAGGAACTTCTACGTGTGCCTTCCTCGTTTATTATGGTGTTATCTCGGTTTAAAAACCATCATATAAGATACGGCAAATTTGCGAACTGATATCCTGGTGAAGGACCTGCGGAGAGAGGTGAAAGTGCATTTGCATGCAAGTCTCGCGGTCGGGGCTTGTGGCTCGTTGTGCAATTGTCGGTGGTCTTGTTCGGTTTTTCGGTTCAAGTTTTCGGTTTTTGGGTAAAAGAGGTCGTGGTTTTTGCTTGTGAGTTGAGAAAATTTGAGTTGAATGTGTTGTTTTTTGATTGGAAGTTTGTTAAAAAAAATTGTCGGTTGTTATGTTTTTGTATTGGAAAATTTGTTTTGAGTTTATTTTTTTTATGTAAAATTATGCTTTGTGTATTAAAAATGTTGAATCGATGTTATTATTGTAATAATTCTGAATAAATTTTAATTTATTTTCAGGTGTCGCTAACGGAAAGTCGACCGCTGATTATGGAGCTGTAAGTATATCTAAATTTATATAAAAGTATTTGTAATTCATGATCGATTATTATTGGATTGTTTCAATATAAATCATTTGCTTATAATGGAAATTGTGAAATATCGTAATGCAAGGAATAATAATTTTTTGATCGTTTGTTATATTACCTCTATTGTAATTATGTGTAATAAATATCAATGTTTGCGATTTTAATTGAATTTAATATTAAAAAATATATATTCTGAAAGCTATTCTCGCATCGTTGCGTTTATTATATTATTTACTCTTATTTTGACGTACCAAATAATTAATTTCATTCAAAAATTATTATTTTTTTGATGGATTAACGGATTAACTTTATCTAAAAATCATCAAAGATTGTATTTAAAATCAACGATCGTGTTTGTAAATGATTTCAATACTACATCTATTTATAAATGATAATTTTTATCTTTTATTTTTGCTATATATATGAAAAAATATATCGAAATCATCTAATATGTTTTATCATCATCATTATCATCATCATCATCATCAGCAACCTATTAGTTATCCACTGCAGGACAAGGTCTCATTAACTTGTGATAGGTTATGCTATACATATTATACCTTATCGCACTAGCCCAAGTTATTTGATAAGGGACAGGGAACATAAGAACTAACTCGTCTCACTAAACAGTGAGGCAGGGGTTAAGCAGACTGCGCCCTTGCTGACAACTGCAATTGCAATTATCACCAGTTTATCAAACAAGGCGAGACCGTTGACCCTATATGGCTCACAATCAGGCCTCGGAATAACACACGTCATTGGCCCTCACTACTACCAAAGTTTTTTAATGTTAACTAAATGATTATGCAATTTATTCCTACTCTACTTTATCCACGCATTCATCCCCCCCCCACCGCATGCCATTCGAAAATGAGCTAGTTGTTATTATGATCAAAAAATAATAATCATCAACATAGGTAATTACATTCAAAACAATATTTTCCGTCGAATCTACCGAATCGGCAAAACATCGAATAAAAAAATCGACATTTCCGCAATTGAATACTACTGATGACACGAAAAAAAATGTAATTACACATAGTAGAACAACAAAAAAACACATGCCATTACTCGATCGGCACTTTGTGCAATTACACGGCGTGCGCAATTCGACAGTTTGGGCAATAACACCGAATCGAGTTTTTGGACCGACGAGAACGATTGCAAAACGGCGACAATGTTCTATAAGTGTTGTAAATCTAATGAAAATTTGTCCGAGGAGTCCGATAAGATCGTATTTGGAATGTTGAAATTTGGAGTTTTGGTCTTTTTCGAAAAAAATTCGGGTAAAAGTAAAGCGAAGTATTTGGAGATAACGGTTGCTTCTTCGGTGTCTTCTTCTCTTTTTAGGTTTAGTTTAAAATTGGGTTGTCGTTTAGTTTGTCGTTTTAACTATTCAAATAGAAGAGTTTGCGGTTTTGTACAGTTCAATGTTTAAATATTTTTTCGCAAGCAATAAAAATTGTTTGAAAAATTCCTTTGATGCATGACAGTTGTGCATATTTGAATTGTGTTTTTATACTTTTTTTTCGTATCATTGAAAATGTTTATCCGATTTGATTAATGTAATTAAGTGTTTTAAACAATTTTTTGATAAGGTCATTATATTTTATACCGAGTCCAATATATCAAATCGAATCGTACAATCTGTATAAAAAAATATCAATGCTTATTTCATATCAACATACTCGTACAATCGCATTTGTTCGTTATGTAATTTTTGCAATTCAAACGCAATATTTTTTATTATATAATAACAATTAGATGCAATTTTTATCGTAATGAAAACTTTTGCAGATTTCATAAAATCTGATGTTTATTTTTATATTTTATCTATTAATTTTCAACAATTTTTCTTGAAAAACAACTCACTTTTCCTGATAATTCGCTAATTTAAATTTTTGTGTGATTGATATGTGATTTTCATTATCATCGATTTTTTTTCAATTCAAATGTAAATTAATAACTATAATTAACTTTTTGATACACTCGTAATCAACGAATCGAAAATAATTCTATTGTTCCGTTTAACGTAATTACTTTTCTCGTGTTTTAATATTTTCAAATCGCTACACCGTTTTAATTCAACTCTAATTGCATCCGTTATTTTGAATGAACATCGCATATCAAATTTTCAAACTACGAGACGTGAAAATCATTAAATTATGCGACCGAATAAAATATTTGTATTATCTAAGAAACTTTATTATTATAAAATACACGTCAAAAGTCGCTATTCTTGATCCAGATAATGATAACGATTAACATTAGATAATCTCGAGTTTTCCTAAAGAACTCGAACGTTCCACGTACTTGTGATTCAAAACTAGTTTTCCACGTAACGATTCCATCTTATATTTCAGTTGAGTAACCAATACTGCCATTAAGTTCTAGACTAGTTACTTTTCCATACGAAATTATTACCTTTTTTCAACACATTAAACCCAATTACGAAATTCCCGTATCGAATCAAGGAAACGCTGCTAAGCTCACTTTCATACGCATCGAACTATGTCTAAATCGCGGAAAAACACCGTTTTCATTTCCAGGAATTACTGAAAAATCATGCGATCCGTTTCGTATTTCCATTGTCGATTTTTACTGCAAAATCCGTCATTGGTTCGACTTTCACCTACCACGATGTTGCACTGTTGTCAATTATGCAATTATAACATTCGGCTCTTTGTCTGTTTTGTATGAGTAATTAGCGAATTGTGCATTTTGCATATGCGCATTTTTATTTGTTTGTGTTTGAGGTTAAGTTGTGTGTGGATTTCGAGTAGAAGTGTTAAACGGACTTTGTATGTTGCAAATTGTTGATTAATTTATGAAGAAATGGTCGAATCAATGTCACATTATTATCATCTTCACTTATTCTATTCAATTATGTTACGGTAAAGAAGTTTGACTACAGAAATACGAGTATATGTTAAAAATAACTAGAAGAGAGCAAAAGGAACTCATGTGTTCGAGTGTTGAACTGGCCATGTGGTAAGACGATGTGATGCTTGAAATATATAATTTGAGGGATTGCAAAAGAAATTGAAGAAGACTTAACGAACTGAATCAAAAATATGTAAATAATTCAATGAAAGAGAGTTGCCCAAGAATGATAGAAATTGATAACGATTGAAGAGGTTTACGTCAATCAAAAAATAAGTGTGAAGATTGTTGCAAAAGAAAATAAGAAAGGCCAAACGCATAATGAACAATCGACATAAAAAAATCTAAAATTACTCAATATCTACAGGATTATAACATACGAGGATTCGAAAATTTCCCATCTATTATCGAGATAATCTCACCTACTTCGTTTTAGTTGACTACTCCATTAATTTTGTTAAAAAAAAAGTATATATATATGTGTGTGTGTATGTATGTATGTATGTATGTATATGTACGAGTATGAATGTGTATATGTGTATGAGTGTAGGAATATTGTACACTACGCCGTGCGAAGCAAATTTAAATTCAACACTCAAATCATCGAAGTTCTAATTCTGTCCAAACTGTAGACGATCCTGATCTATTTATAAACAACGACAAAAATAGATTCCGAATAGAATGCAGAATATTTGCGAGGAGGAATTCCTGGCTAAAGTATCACGAACTAACCGCATGATCAGATAGTAATGCTAAACAAAAATCTTTGCTAATGGCGAAGACCGATGAGGTGTGCTGTACTGAGGTCTGGACCACGTAGGGGCATCAGGCTAGCCTCAGATGTCAGCTGGAGACGACGCGATCAAAAGCGGGCAGAGAGGACGCAATCTGCTCAGTCTCTGCCTCGTCTGTCTCACTGGTTATCATTGCGATATGCTTACTGAGCAGCAACCGGATTCAAACATATAGATTCGCGTTCCGATGGTTCGAGAGCCTTCTCTGCTGGCATGGGGAGGAGTTGGCTCTTACATATGTACCCTGCCCCTTATCGAAGCGTGGTGGGCACACGTGATAAGGTACCGCCCAGACTGTCAACGTTAGTTGACAAGACCTTCCTGCATTGGATGTTTATGTTGATAATGATGATGATGATGATGATGATGATATAGGTATTACCTACATTAGGATTGTCATTGTCAACCGTCCTTTATTGGAAAAGACAGTCTTTTGAAATAGCTTCCGGTTCTCGTCGAAAAAATGACAAAATGTCCTTTATTTTGGAAATTTGGAACCAAAAATTTCTTGTGGCTAAATGCAGTGTCGGGTTTACCTATGGGGAGTGAAGACGTTCGTTTTCCTGGACCCCTGGCTAGAATTTTTGAAAAGTAAATTTTCGATGAATTATTATATGTATAGATAGTTTTTTATCGATCCATTAGACATCATGAAAATTGAATCACTTTCTGAAGAAAAAGGGCATTCGTTTACATAAGAGAAAATTTTATTTTCCAAAATCACCCATTTTTCCTTCATTTTATGAAACCGACTACATACTAAGTATATGCCAATAATAAACGAAAAAAAAATTCATCTGAAGTGCCATCTTCTAATTTCGATATTTTGTGTGTAATGAGAGAGCAAGTTTGAAACCCGGTCCTGTATAAGGGCCCCCAAAAATTTGCAACCCTGTCGAAACGAATCCGCCCCTGCACATTTCGACGTGTCCTTTATTACGGCGCGACACAGTTGGCAACCCTGCTTCAAAAGACAACCGAAGTCATCAGAGTCGCGACCGCACAAACAGAGCAACGACTGCGCGTTCCGGCCCTAATCAATGCAAACGCGACCATCTCTCAAATGTCGAAAAATCGGTCGGCCATGTCCCGCGCACATTCGCACGGCACGCACGCGGTGTCGTAATGTCGAGGCCGTTACGCGCGTTACGACGGCGAACGTCGAAAATTATTGTTTATCTTTTTTTCCACGTTATGTTTGCGCATCTAATGCACTGGCGCCACTTTCACTCTCTCGTGCGCGAATCAGGTTTGTTCCTCAAGGTCACTGGCGCGTTTTCTCCGCAAGGTTGAGCCCGCTTTTTTGTCTGTTACGATTCGTTTGACCCGGTTCCGTTTTGGAGGTTGGCACCCCCTTTTGTTATGGCGGTCGATTTAATGAATTATGCTTATATTGTTTGGATTGTTTGTTTGTTTGTTTGTTTGTTCGATCAGTTATTAGTTAATTGTTCTGGTCAGTAAATTAAGTTAATTGTCTGTATTTTATTAAAATGGTCAGTGAGTTTATAATTGGTTATTAGGGTAGACTAGCGGTAGACCATGTACCTGTAATTGACCCATTTCTCAGAAAAAAACATAAAAGTTAAGGTTTTTAACGACGGTAATCTTTCGGAAAATATGTAATAGATAAGCTGTTTATTAAAACTTATCTATCGCACCTTTTCCGAAAGATTATTATCTTTAAAAACCTTAATTTTTACGTTTTTCTGAGAGATGGTCAACTACACGTACTTGGTCTACCACTGGTGTCATTACCCTAGCTACTATGTAGTTGGTGTATGTCTGACAATTATTGAATTAAACTGTTGATTAATTGATGATCAGACGTTTGCCCAAACAATACTACTGCATACAACACTGACACACATCAACAGTAGTATATACGAGTCTTTTTAGAAAAATTGAAGGACTACATAATGATTAAATGATCCAATTAATGCATTATAATTTATTTTAATTCGCAAATATCCTACAAACTGAGTCCTAACATTTTAATTCGACTACACTGTTAATGGATAGCCGCCTATAATTTTTTAGTACCCGTTTATTGTTTTCTGCTGACCATTTTTATAAACAGTTGCAGACCATCTATGATTTTAGTTATAGATCTGTATAATATTTTGTTACTGACCGAATAGTTAGTTGTCTACATATTATATTTGCAGTAGATTAATATTATCATTCATTTTATAATCTTCATTAAGTTGCTTGAATAACTGGTTAATGTTTTTCTTTAAGGTTGTGCAAAGAGCACGAGATGCATTCAATAGTGGCGTTACAAAATCTATTAAGTTCAGAGAGCAACAGCTCAAGGCACTCATGCGCTTGTATGAGGAAAATACAGAAGCTATATTGGATGCTTTAGCTAAAGACTTGCGCAGACACAAAGCAGAAACTATCTTGTTAGAACTTGAATATGTTAAAAATGACTTGAAAAATACTTTAATGAATTTACACGATTGGGTTAAACCAGAAAAGGTAATTTAATAATTAATTTATGATTTCAATCTCCTTTTTTAATTATAAATTTTTTTTAATTATTATGCTTATGATTTTCAGCCTTCAAAAACATTTGTTAATCTTTTGGACGATGTTGTCATTTACAATGATCCATATGGTGTTGTTCTTGTGCTCGGTCCATGGAATTATCCTTTCCAATTAACGATGATTCCTATTGCTAGTGCTGTTGCTGCTGGAAATTGTGTCATTATCAAACCATCTGAAATGTCTGTAGCCACTACTAATTTGATTGCTGAATTAGTACCAAAATATTTAGATAATGTATATATATTTTTTTTAAATTTATGTTAAGTACTTAAATCAACATTTTGTTTTAAAAATAATTTATATTTTTAGGATGTGGTACAAGTTTTAGTTGGAGGAATTGAAGAAACTACTGAATTATTAAAACAAAAGTTTGATTATATATTTTTCACTGGTTCTACTACCGTCGGAAGGATTGTTCACGCAGCCGCTAATAAGCATTTGACTCCTACTACTCTTGAATTGGGTGGTAAAAGGTGAGTAAAACTCATTAATAATTTATGAAGAATTCAAAAATAGAATTATCATAAACTTATATTTGTTCCAGTCCTGTATATATTGATAACACTGCAGATTTGGAAATTACAGCAAAAAGAGTATTATGGGGAAAATGTATTAATGCTGGACAAACTTGTATTGCTCCTGATTATATTCTCTGCACTAAAGAAGTACAAGATACATTCATAAAACATGCCAAAAATATTTTCAAAGAATGGTACGGCGATAACCCACAAGAATCGCCCGATTTCTGTAGAATTATCAACAGCCGAAACTTTGCGTATGTGATTGATGATTCGATTGAAACATATTGTACTTAATATCTAAGTAATTAATTTCTTTTATCTTCAGACGAGTTTCTGGTTTGATAAATAAAGATCAAGTTGCTGTTGGTGGCAGAACCGATGTGAAAGATAAATATATTGAACCTACAATATTGGTGAATGTTAAACCTACTGATCCTGTAATGCAAGAAGAAATATTTGGCCCAGTGTTGCCAATTGTTAACGTAGAAAATGCTTATGACGCAATCAAATTCATAAATAGCAGGTATAAATCAAAAATTTCAAAAATATTCATTTTATATTTAAAAATTTTACCTTTAGGTTTATTTTAATGTTTACGAAGAGTAAAATCTGTTTAAGTTTTTTTTATATGTGAGTACTCATTGTTTATTTTAGTTCTGAAAATGAACAGATCTATGAAAAAATCTGATATTTGATTTTTATATACTTGATAAATATATATTCTGTTAATCAAACAAAAATTTTGCACTGAAGACATTTTAATTCATTACCAGTAGATATCATAATAGCACAATAATTTCATTTTGCAATTCCCAAAATAATTTATCACAATTCAATAACATTTCTGCCAATCATATTCGAATATTTTCGTCTAATTTACATTTAAAATTCATGAATCAATTGAAGCTCAAGTTTTTCATGGCTATTAGTTAACTTTTATATCCATTAATATTACTCGATCACTCAATTGTCATTTGTCCCATTTTCTCATCGGACAGACAAGCACCATTGGCATTATACGTTTTCACCGAACAAAATGACATTAAGGAATTATTTGTGAACCAGACACAATCAGGTGGCATTTGCATCAATGAAACTATCATGCACTACGCGGGTAAGATACAACGTGGTTATTTCAAAACTCATATACAGCTTACGAAACATTGTAAAAAAAAAATAATCAATCTGTGGAGTAGTACTGGATATTAACTATTATTTAAAAATGGTGACGGTTTAGCTTAAATTAGGTTTACTCCATATCTATCTTTATTAATCATATTTTCTACTTCTTTTATCACTTCTCTTTCTATTTCATGTTTTTACTTATGAAAATAATACACACGATTATCAGTATATAGTAACAAGTATAATTATATTTATTATGTACATATATATTTAATTATCAGAATGAGGTGATATTTGAAAAATAAATTATAAATTGATTAATTGAACTTCCTATGTTCAAATAATGGTGATGGAAAACCATTAAATGGATATCAGATGTGAATCTTACAAAGATATTACTTGAAATTTTATTTTGGAAATTATTAAAGCATGAAAATGGTGTTTCGGGATATGAATAATAGAATAATTTTGAAATATTCAAACATACTCGTATATCTGCACATCATCTTTAGTAGCCTGCTCACGCCTACTGCTGGACAAAAGCCTTCCCGATACCTCATTCGTATTCAAATGTATATAAGCTTAAAAATTTTGTGATGGAAAATGAATAACGATGAAGATAGTTTTTGTAGAAATATCGCATATATTCTAAATTGTAATTTTCAATTTCTTCATTTTCCCCTTGAAAATGTGTTTTAATTAATTGTAAACTTATTATAATATTTATTTACTTATAATTTTTTTCTATATGTTATTTAACTTATGTAAATATTATGGTGTTGGTCTAATAGTTCTGAATTTTCTTGTGGTGTAAATATAGGGAGAAACCGCTAGCATTTTATGTATTTAGCAAGAATGATGCTATTATCAAAAATCTTATGGAAAACACCTCAAGTGGTGGAGTATGCGTCAATGACACAATGATGCAACTGGCAGGTCTGATTGTATTTTATGTTATTAATGTGCAAAAAATGCTTTCACTTTTTTAACATTTTAACGTTACTGTTTCATATTGGAATATTTATATTTTGGAGAATATAACAATGATCTATTCATATATTCTATTTATTACAATTGTAGTTGAGTCATTACCATTCGGAGGAGTCGGAGCCAGTGGAATGGGTCAATATCATGGAAAGAGTAGTTTTGATACGTTTACACACAAAAAGAGCTGTTTGGCTAAGAATTTCAGCAGTATAGGAGAAAACTTAGCTTCGTACGTTTATTGAAATTTTAATTTGGAAATATATTGTAAAATTTATTAATGATTTTTAAACTTTTTTTGCAGTGGACGGTATCCTCCTTACACCGACAAAAAAGTGTCTTTCATATCATTTTTGGTGCGTAAAAGGAGTGGGATATCTTTGAAGTATCTTCCACATATTGCGATGTTTGCATTGGGAGTGGCCGTTTCATATGCATTTACATCTATACCAAAGGTACGGAATATGGCTTTGAAAGCCATAAAAAGGGGATAATATTTTGCATGATTGGTGTAAGACATGCAGGGTGGCAGTAATTTGATAATAAATTCACTGTAATTATTGCACATGTAATTTTTTTTCACCAAATAATTATATATTTAGTTTGATTTCAAATAAATTAGTGATTTTAAATATGATAATATTTCATTATATCATTAACATTATAAAATCTGCTTTATTTTCAAGTCAATTGTATGAACACTTTTTATCGATTAAATATTGTTCAATATGTAGATTGTTTTATTCGCTTCATACTAACATTTTTGCTATTCCAAATAAAAATTCATATCCGCATTCACTATAAAATTATTTTTGCAGTAAAATCAATTGTTATTGTGTCAACTTTAATAATTTTTCATTAAATTCGAAAATAAAACTAAATTTCACCGAGCACTGCTTAATTCTAAATTGAAATGAAATTTTTTTTTTACAGACTATGGGCTACGATAATATTGAATAAGATGCACTAGTTAACTATAAATATGTTTTAGGAATAACAACTCTGTGATTTAATGTTGAGAAATTTTATCTTAATTTTGAAGCAAAACTTCTAAATACAAATTACACTATGTACATTGTTTTTTTATATTTTTTTTATATCTATTTTATCATTCTCTTATGTAGTAATTTTGTGAATTTACTTACATAGACTTCTTAAGACCATGAATTCAATTATTTGTGTACTATTTGGTTTCATGATATATTATAACACTTTTTTCATTCCTAGAGCCTTGTATAGGCATTTCACATAATAATACAACTGATGTATCAATTATTTTTTTAATGAGGCCATTTTGTAGGTATATTTTAATAAAATTATATATTACAAAATCAAATATTTGTTTAATTTAAATACATTAGACTGTCCTATTTGGTCCAAAATAAATATATACATCTTCAACATAAAAAAAATGTGTTAATTTATAAAACAATATTGGAAAAATATTAACACTTATATAAAAGCTGAAAAATTTCGTATTTTTCTATACATGAATCATTTGTATTATATTTTTTCCACTTTTGAATATATTTTACAGTAAAAGTAATGACATCATTACACATTTTCGAAATGACCGAAAATAATAAGAATTTCTATTCACACTTTTTTGTTAGTTTGAATAATAATTCATATTTTTAAAGAATTGTTTAAACGAAAATCATATGAAAAATTGGAAAATAAAAATACGTGTGGATTTTTCACAATGTTGATTTAAACATCAAACAAAATTATATAAAACAGGATTTTCCATTTATGCAAAATACCTTCATTGGAGAGGTTCAGAGTTCGGAACAGGTGCGAAAATTCTTGTTCAATGTAAATATTTTTGTTTTAAAATATCGAAAACTATAAATAAACATTAAGCGAAATGATTTTTCAATTTAAAACATAACCTTGATGATCGAAATCAAGTTTCACAATCCAACAAAAATTGGCATGTACCATACATTATATTCAAGGAAATATAAAGAACTTGTTGAATTTTCCTCAATAGTTATATGATTAATATTCGGAAAATTGATTTTGACGGTTTTTGTAGTATCAGCCCCAGTGGCGTAACCACTATGACGCAGGGGTAAGTGCATATGGGTCTTTGGAATCGGGGGCACCTCCAAATATTAATGAATATATTTTAAAGAAAAAATAATAATAAATCAAAACAAACCCAAAAAATCAATTCACGTTAATTGAAGATATAAATAATAAAAAGTCTGATGCGAAAAAAATCATAAGCACTCATAAGCTCATGTATGCACGTTTTTTTGTTTACAATCTATAGTAATTTAAAATCCAACATTATAAGTCACTAACTCTGACTCACTTTATGTTTCTTTGGTTTTTTTTGTTTTGAAAAATGAATTTGTAAAATATATCATTGCTTTTAATTTCTACATCATCATAACCAGTCGGTGTTTGTTAAAAATGGTATTAAAATATTGTACTGTCAGAATTTTCAATTTTAAACCGTTTTTTTTTTAAATTTCGTTTTTGAATTTGGACCTTCAGTTTTCATTTAAAAACAATAGAGATGCGTTTTTAGATTTGATCGCGTTTGAGATTTTCGGATAATTTTTTAAATGATTTGATTATGTAATTTATCATATTGATATTTTTTTTAAGCATTATTTCTGATTTTCTTTTCTACTATCATTATTTTTCTTTAATAATTTTATATTGAATGGCCATCTTTAGATGTCAAATTTCAACAGATTATTTTCAATTTTGATCAAAATAGTCAAAGAATGTAAGAAAGAATTCTGTTCTATTTCTACACTAGACATAATTCTAATTAAATAACTATTTTATTTCAGGAAATTTAAAAAATTATATCAATCATATTATATTAATAATAAACTAAAAAAAAATTCACCTGTGGTAATTATTGTTATATTTTTATGAGTCATATAAACAATGAAATTCTCGTAATAATAAAAATAAACACACTAATTGTAAGAGGGCTTATTGCTAAAATTTGCATATGGGCTAATTTTTTTTAGCTACGCCACTGGTTTGCCGTCAACCCTGTCCGATTTTCATCGCTTTTTGTGTCAGTTGAACTTATTTGACTATCCTTCGCGGTTATATAAAGAACCGAAACGCACAAGACGATCAGTTTCGTTTGGTTTGCTGGACAATCTACATCCAAAACTCAATAAAGTAAGTTTATAAATGGTTTTTTTTCAACATTTATTTTGATTTAATATATTTTATATAACAATGATATATAAAATTATTAACATACAAATATACAACCAAAAAATACACATATGTGCGCATTTTGGTTGTATAATATATACTACATATGTATATGTGTGTATAACAAATATATTAATTTAAAATAAAATATGAAATAATAGTTATAATTAAAAAAGTATTGTAATATTATTGGATAACGAAAGAAACAGTACATAAAAAAATTACAATGATTTAAGATATATATTTTAAGTGTATACCTATGTATATTTTGAAAACGTTTATAAAAATATGTATCACATTACATAAAGGTTGCACAATTAAAGTTGTTAAATATAATTTTTATTAAACAAGATGAAATCAGATTTATTTCGAATAAATAATCCATGATTCAATTTTTAATGACAAATAAAATTATTAGCCCTTACTATTTTCACTTTCGTGCTACATATCGTGAAGTGTTGATTTGAAAATTTATGTAAAGAATTACCCAACGTCTTCCAATACACATTTTGAATTTTAAATACGAAACGAACGTGTGTGAAATGATTTGTCGTTAAGTAATATAATGGATGTGTCGGTTCAAACTGAAAAAATAAACATTTTGAAATTCTCACAAATGACGACCTGAATTTTTTACTTGGAAATTTAGAAAATCGCTCATAAATTCTTCGATCGTGGATAAATTTCACTCTTGACAGATATTGAAAAAATATGCAAATCGTTCGGAAAAATCATAGAAACTATTTGGATGTTATAAAATTTTCGTTTAACACATCGATAAAATTACTTGACATTGAAAATTCAAAGGATCGTTAAAACATTGACGTCCATTGTTTTGTGTGTTTTTCTAACGCTGTTTACGGAATATATTAGTGTATTAATGTGTTTTTTTTCCTTGAAGGATGAGGATCCTTGTGTTCTGTTTCCTCTTGGCTTCAGCGATTGTTATTGCCAATGGTCAACAAGAAATCGATCATAAATATGATAATTTCGATGTCGATGAAATCCTCAACAATCAGAGAATTTTGAAGAATTATATTAAATGTATGCTTGATAAAGGACCTTGCACCCCCGAAGGAAAAGATTTCAGAAGTAAGTTTATATTCAAAATTATTAAACGTACTATATATTAAATTACTAGTATTTTGGATGCCTATCGTTATTTAAAAATAAAAATGGAATGAGCTATAAATTTTGCACTAATATCTAATTTTTATAAAAAAAAAAAATCAACACGATATTTCAATATAACTTTTTGTAATATTGCAATATATTCCGAGTTATATCACGATAATGTATGCATTTTCTAAATCTGAAAATTAATACAATGTCGAATTCCTTTGAGTGCGTCAATAAAATTTTTACATCGAATCGTCGAGGCGTTTCCAATTTGGAAAACGCGATTGTTTTGATGATTTAAAAGGACGTTCATACTGTTCAATCCATAATACATATATCAATGCAATCATTTCCTTTATAGATATTATCGGGAAGTTTAGCAATTTTAAATTGTAATTAATACCAAATTAGTTTAAATATGATTTTTTTTTTTAGAAATTTTGCCCGACGTTTTGGAGACAGCTTGTAAAAATTGTAATCCAAGCCAACGCCAAAGGATGAGAAAAGTCACAGTTTTCATTAGAGATAAAAGGCCACAAGATTGGGCTGAATTATTAGCTAAATTTGATCCACAAGGAAAATACAAAGCCAAATTTGACGAATTCGCAATGGGAACAGATTAAAAATATACACAAATATATTTAATATTTTGTAAAATTGTAAAAATTCAATAACAAATGTCTTAGTGAATCGACAATAAAAAATAGCACAAATTTTTCAAGTTTTTCCTTATATTTTGTATAATAAACTCATCAATAATGGAAAAAAACGAACACCTTCATTCAACATAATTACGATCAAAGGACACTGGATACTTAACGCAATCATAAAAGAAAATTTCTATCGGATCCAAAAGACAACTTTTTATCAAAATTACTCATCTTTCTCGTGTATCATTCGACAACGAATTTCAAATGCAAATTGCTAACTCTCATCACATACCACCTTTCATCCTTGACGTTAACAATTTAATTGCGAATGAGAATATAAATTGCAAGTTCAAAGTTGTCATAGTGCACAAGAGCATGTGATTTTTTGTCATTTCGTAATTGTTGTGTTGGAACTTGTCAATGTTCATGTGCGTCTTGTGTGAGGTGTGGTGTGATGAAAAATAATTTGAATTTATAATTATGGTAAATGTTGCCAATGTAATATATTCGTTAATGTCGACACTTTAAATTATCTTTAATTGATTTTTTTTATTACTTTGATATACAATGAAGCAATATTATAAGAATTTTGAATATAAAATATGAATTTGATGTGATTTTAAAAACGTCAAGTTTTATCATGATTTGAAGATAAAAAAAATACATAAATCTAAAGACCTACTTTTCTTTGCAATGTATTGATTTTTTCATAAATAAAAATATTCTTAGAATATTCTTAGCCAATTTATATACAAAACAAATTTGATGTATTCAAACGAAATTTCTATACATACATATATTCAAACCATGTAGGTTAAAAAATCTTCTTTTATCCTCTATTGATCAATTGAAAAATAAATAATCGGAAAATCTAAGATCATTTTCCACAAAATATTGTCATTTTATCGATAGGTGTCTAGAAAAATGAAATAAGTTCCAATTCAGTATTCAGTATTTTTTTTTAATATTTTTCGATTATTAATATTGTATTTAAACAATAATTTAGAATTCAAAAATATACGTATTTTATTTTATTTATTCTAACGAATTATTCATAGTCTTTCTCGATTCTAAACGCATAAAATCAAACAATGATCAATTAATAATACGTATATTTACTTCACAAATTAAATACATATATAATGAGAAGCAAAAGACAATTGAGGAAACGTTAATAACTATAAATTGCGATAGCAAATCGATTTATTTTATTAAAAAACAATCCTTAAAGTGACCGTGAATATTTGCAATTGTAATTAAATATCAATTTACCTTTGCAAAATAAAAATCTCTATTTTATTGTTTGTTCTTCAGTCTTTATTATTATTTTACGAACCCTTGCGTTATGTTTATTCATTGTTTCGAGTACATAAGTTTACGATGTTGTACACATCAAATATAAAAATATTCATAAAAACATTTTTATGTTATCTTATATTTTTTTGAGCGTATTGATATTTACTTTTATTTTTTAGACTGTCCCAATTCGATCGAATCGTTCAAAGGAACAAGTTTTTTCAACTTCTCAGAACAGCTTAATAAGGACCTTGTTCAGCTTTTTTTTCGAAATCAAATATATGGCATATTATATAATCAATATACTTTTTATGGATTTGAATATATTAAGGAACGTGCATTTTATATAACGATTTTTTACCATATATTTTTTGTTTTAGTTTTGCATATCAAAAGCAAAATGCAATTAATTTCTTGCTAGTTTAGACTAAATTGCATACTTGATTGACATTATATGACGTAAATTGTCAATAACTTTCGTATCAGGATATTCATCAGTTTTATTAGAGTTGTTAAAATTGATTGATTTTCCTTTCAAAGATGAAAAGAAATTGTGAAATTAATGTTTGAAATTTATGAAATATGTTACAGTTGATCATTAAATTTTATTATGTATATAATTAAATATTATGTAATAAAACAATTAAGGATTTCGGGTGAAATAAAATTTTATTTTTGAAGTGAAGCCCACAAGAAACAAATATATATACATGCATGCATATTTTCAAAAAAAAAATATTAATCAGAAACTGTCATATTGAAGACTGGTATATTTACTGGCTCTAAAGACATCAATAAACGACATTTCAACCGTTCAAAAAAACAGTCGAAACATCACCCGAACTTTCATCTACAATCTTAGACGAAAGCCCTCCAAAATCAAGACTTAGACTTTGATTCCACGAGTTCCAGCAACATCCCTGTACCTTTCAGCGTAGACTCCTGTGGGATCGTATTTGCCGGCGAGGGACTTCCACAATTCGGGTCTCTTGTTGATCAAATGGCGGATGACTTTGTCGGATCCGGACTTTTGTTTTTCGGTACATTTGGAGCATTCGTTTTCGAGGGCGTCGGGCAAGGTGTCCTTGAGGGTCTTTCCATCGGGAGAGCAACGTCCTTTGTCCAGGAGGCAGTCCACGTAGTTCTTCAGGAGACGTTCTGACGAGAGGATCTCGTCTAAGTCGATGTTGTCGAATCTGTCGGTGTATGTGTCTTTTGGTTTGGCCATTGTTACGACCACCAAGCAGGCGAATGCGACTACGAAAAGACCCTTCATTTTTGGACGGTTTATTGATCTGGAAATTAATTTTTTTTTAAATTAGTATATGAAAAAATTATTAGTTAAAAATCGAGGATACGTATTTTTTATAAAAAACATATTCAAAATGGAGAAATTGACATTTCCTTCGAATCATTTCATGATAAATTTTGTAATATATGATTTAGTAAAAGTTAATTAGATGCACTTTTTTGCAATGTATAAAAAATGTGTTTTTCATTTTGCAAATGAAAGGATTTCTTCATAAGTTTATCTGCAGTTGTCGTTATTATAAAAACGTTTTTCTTTGAATTATAATATATCACTTTGCAATTATACGTTTCAAGGGTTAAGCTCCAATGTCGATATCTCGACCTGATTAAGTCTTTTAAAATTTATAAGATGCAAACTGGATTGGAAAAGATGTTATTTATTTTCAATAAATTCCGAGTAAACGAGTTTTTATTGGGAATTTTGCTCTGATTTATCTTATCATTGATTGAATGAATTCGAAACAAACTTTTCTATCGATAGACTAAATTTTGGAATTTAACCGATCATTATTAAGATATTAATATACAAATTTTTACTATGAAGAGAAACAAAACGTTAAATAATTTTATAATAAACATTTCTTACAACAAACGTTGAAAAATATTTTTTCAGACGTTGAATCTAACACGCAAACCACGTACCTTACTGAATATACTGTAATTATTTCCTCGATTTCCATTTAAAATTATTATTTGCGAACACGGACAGGTTTATATAGAAGATAATAAAATATATTTGTATAAGAAAATGTTGCGATTTTACACAATTCGATTTCCATAGGTTTTATTTTTAGAGAGCGTCGATGTCTTTTATAAAAAAAATCTATTATATTGAAGATAATATTTTTAAAAGAAACTATATTTTTAATTCACCATGTATAGTGAAAATTATCATGACATCGAGAACTCGTATTAACTTTACGATCTAAGTGCAAAATAATGACAAAGCATCAATTTTTCTCTTATAGCGATATGGGAAAATTGAAATAAAGAGTATTTAAAAACGATATTTACGGTTGACATGCAAGAGATATTCATATAATGACTTAGTAAAATATAAAAAAAATATATTTAAAACTTTAATCAAAGAAAAAGGTACTTAATATTATGCATTATTAAAAACTAAAAGTTGAAAGTCAAAGATAATTACCAGCGCAATTACTCTCTAAAACTTATATTAGATAATATATAATTAGTAATGTTACCTCTCAAACGGTGTTCACTGAACGAAGCACTGAGAAGCTCTGGTTATTGAAGCCGTTCAAACTAGTATTTATACTTGGTCGACGGTGAGAAAAATCTCGTAATTTCAATAATCCTTCGTCACACAATGATCGATCGACTTGTGTGTGTTGGTGAACGATCGATAGATCGTTGTCTAGATCCGACGCGAGCGAGAAGATTTGCGGCAAAAAAACGGACCTTCTGTATATTTTTTTGGTTGTGTAATCGTTGGTAAGTGATGGTTATCGATGCGGATTTTATTGGGCTATTCTAAAAAAAATGGATCATATCATGGTTTATGTGTTGAATCAAATTTATATAATATTATAATAAAATTATTGTAATCGGATTCATAAATCATGTTAATCATACGATGATTATTTTATATGCTTTTTGTAGTAAATAAATGTCATTAGAAATCAGAATTAATTGTTCGATTTCTTATAAGATAATTTTATTGTGTCAAGTACGTTTTAAGAATTTTAGACGAAGATGTTTAAACTTATATACATTGATCTATAATCATTTGCATACTAGTAGAATCTAGTTTGTAAATTCGTTACCGATTATCGAAAAAATTAATCTCTTTTAAGTCATGAAAAAATTATATGAATATATGTAGGCACTAAGCTGTTTTTTTTTTAATTGTATATTAAAAAATAGATGAAATCTAGAACGCAAATTCAATTCTCGGAATCGAAATCATGTGGATTAGCGAAACTATCAATATTGATAGTTTTTAGATGTCGACGAAATGACTCAGAATAAGTTTTCCACGATTTCATTGATAGGTGTACGATGTTGACTCCTTGAACTTAAATTAAAAAACTATTGTCTTACAAAATGCATATTATTAATGCAGTCATTGTCTTATGAAATATATTTTTAATTTCCCTTCGGATTTTCCCATCGATTGCATATTTGTCACGAACAAGCACGCACTTCGTGTTTAATGAATTTGTTGAAACTTTACATGTTTCTGTACTAAAACACACAGAAAATTGAGGAAAATGATTAAATAGGTCAAACACGTAAAATTTTAGAAGGTTTTTTATCAATATTGTTTTAAAAAATTTTCGATGATGATTCGAATTTATTGCTCTGATCCAAACAAGGAAAAATTTCGATATATTTATTTTTGATCGAATCCTATTTGCATCGTAAACTATGGACAGTATTTAATTATCACATATACACAAATGGAAAAACTGTGTGAAAAACAACAAAACCCACATGCGCAATTCCAATTTGCAACCATGCAACATTTTTAACAACTGCATTCAACAATCAACCATCGATCAGTCCAATTACTTCAATAAACACCGACCAAGGAAAACTTTCACCATTTTCAACAAAATTCAACGTTTTCCTTATTGCACCCGCGCATATTTTTTCGATCTTCTGCGAATGCATGTTCAAACACAATTTTATCCGTTTTGGCACGTCCATATGAATTATTACGAGTGCAAATTACCGTTTCGTCACCGCGAGCAGGCGAGGCTTCTCGTTCGAGTTTAATTGCAGAATCTTCGACATCTATTGTTGCCGATTGTGGTAATCGCCTTTTGCAATCGATGGCCGCTGAATATTTGCATATTCAGCCGATATAAGGGATAAGTCTATTTGTGCGTTTAAGTGCGATGTCGATTAAATAAAATGTCGGAGGCTTTGCAGGTTGTGTGTGGTAGTTGACCAGTTTTTTTTTTTTTATTATCGGAGTGATTTCATCGTGGCTTGTTTTGAATGTTGTGCTTGAGGCTTTCTGGTTTGTGTCCTTATTTGTTGAAAAAGTGAATTGCCTGGTTTGTAAGTTTGAAAATTTATGAAGAGGAGTTTTATAATGTGATTTATTCTGAAATTAAATTTTAGTATCAGTTGAATGGTTCAACAAATTAATATATTATTTTTCAAATACATATGTCTAAATTCATTACGATTTTGAAAATTTAAATGAGACATCAACGCATTAAACAAATGTCTTACATAAAACCACGAAACCCATGACCAAATTCGAAATTTGCAAGAAAATTTACTGAATTTCTCAAATAATTTTTTTCTTTTCAATCAAAAGATTCATTAATTTTCTATTTTGAATCATAGCTTTAATAATTTACGTATGTAATTATCGATTGGAGAAACTAGACATTAACGTATTAAATATTTTTCTATAACGAAGTATGAAACTCAAAATCCAAATTTGACTTTCCTATTTTAATTTAAGATTTTATAAGTTTTCTATTTCGAATCATAATTTTAATCATTTGTGTATTTATTTGAATAACTTGTATTCCATTACTTTGTTAATATTTTACCTTGAATTTTCACAATAGCGATTTATTGCGCTTCAACTTATTGCGATTTTCCCGGAAAATTCAGCTTTGATAGAAAACAGTGAAAATTAACATAGAACCGCAAATAAAATACATACGTAATCATTTCTTGGAATAAAAATACTAAAATTGAATAATCAATAAATTTTCAATATAAACAACTGCAATTAGTATTTTTTAACAATTTTAAAAATAGTATTTGGTATAATAATAGTATATTTATTAAAAAAAAATACTTGTTATTGTAAAAAAAAATGACTATACAAAACAAATTTAAACAATTCTTCGAATTGAAAAGTGGCTTCAAATTATATGAATATATGATTAGCTCTTACAGCCACTTAACAATCGTCGACAAATAAACGTCATGTACGTAGAAAGAATCAACAAAAAAGTACGTTGTCGAACAATACTCCTAAAACATTTTTTTTAAATTAATTTATTCCATATGTATATTTTGAATTAACGATGTATAAACCCTTGTTAATATGCATCGATCATTTGACACGTTCGATTTAAACAAAATGACGTCCCAAGCACTAGAAAAGACGTCATCCGATCAAAATGAAAAATCGCATTCCGAGAAAAGAGACGAACCGTTGAACTTCACCTTGGGGCACACACAAAGCTAATGTTCAATGGAGACACTCGAGATTTATTAAATCTTTTCATAGGAAGACATGTGTGATACTTTTGAACCGCTGGGAAAAAAGTTTCGACTCTTTGTACACGAAAAATGGGAAGGAACTACAAAAAATCCCACTCGGTGCCTTTGCGGATGAATGGTCTGAAAATCTGCGTAGTTTGTCACCGTGACGAATGTGCCACAATTGAACTTAGGATGGAAAAAATTAATGGTTTGAACGTTTGTAAAAAATGTGAATAAACGTAAACGTTGTACGTGGTGACCTCAGTGGACATGGACAACAGTGTGAGTCATCCAGTGTTTGTTTATAAACACACGCAGGAAACTTTATACGTGTTCACGTGTTCAAGAAAATTCATGGAAGAATTAAATCTAAATTTTATTATTTTATGTTTAATTAGAATTATAATTATAAATTTTAATACAGTTCTACTTCAAAATCAAGTCTTTAAATTTCAAATAAATTTTTTTCAACTTTCAGCTATAGGATAATACGAGTATTATTAAGACCGTTTTCATAGTAATCAGTGAAATATTGCATAAGTATATTACTATGACAACAGTCTTAATAAAATTTTCCAATAGTTTAATTTAAAGATGAAAAAGTTTGATTTGGATTTTAAAGATTGAATTTTAAGTGTAAAAACTAATACTTACAATAGTACATACGTTACGAATAAAAATATAATAAATATTGTTTTACTAAAGTATTATAATATTTTATTGACGAATTGCAATATTTCCATTAATACTAAAGAAATGATTAATAAAGAACAGTTCCAATGATCTATCGTCAATAATATAGATCACATCTGACCGACATGAAAAATTCATCAGGAAGTATTTTCCCAGAAGGCTACATTTAATTTTTATCGTCTTATAAATCTGAGAAATTACATATCGAGACCAGATCTCGAATAAATTATGCGCATAAATAGGAAAATTTTTATTTAAGAACAGTGATGTGATCAAGTGATAATTTGCAAATCAAATCGGTCACTATAATTATCACTTACATTTGATAATTATTTTTTTTAATAAACGATACAGCCTTGACTGGCTTTTGATGCATGAAAATGCAAGTAAATTTGATTGAATATAATTGCTCAATTTATAATATCGAAGATTCGATAATTGCACTCGAGTAGAATTTTCGCGGTTTTTGCACGTCATTTAATCGCTCGTTTTTTTCCATCTTTCGAATGTGTCCTTTCATGGAAATGTTGCTCAAGCTTAAAATCGCATTATTAACATACAATCGAAGACTCTCGATCACAATAATCGCATCATTGAGATCATCGAAGCGAACATTGCAATATCGGTTTATAATTTCATTATGGTCTACTTGGTACGAGAGACCTTGCATATTTACATAAATATTGGAAATTTTTATCAAGAAAAAAAGACAATGATGCCGATAATTTATGCCGATTTTTTTAGTGCAAAATTTTGAGTTTCGCTAAAATGTTTGTTTTCGCTGTTCAAACGAACAATGACGCTTTCTAAAAACTGCGATTTTTAGGTAAAAACATACTTTAGAATTATTTTGACCGTCATCCGTTCGAAAGTGGACAAATATTGTTTGTTAACAAGTCTACCGGTGTCTAGCGGTCAAAATCATGACCATCAAGAGATGCGAAAGTCAAAATGATGTCAATCTGAAATATCAATAGTTCAAATTGGATATGAAATTAAAATGCATCATATTTCATATCTAAATTCGGATCCGTTAAAAAAAATTGTTAAAACAAAATAAGGAAAAATTCGTTGTTTTTGTTCGAAGTGCATGAATCATTACGACGTTCTAATTTTGATATGGTTGATTTAATTTCCGATAAATATTTTGATGAAAAATTGGCATGTTTTATTTAATAATAAACGTGCTTATTCTCAAAAATAATAAAACTGTTTTTATTAACATAGTATGGGATTTAAGAATTTTTGTGTACTGAAATTTATTAGGTTTCCCTATCATTGTCATAGTAATCATGTTAAAATGATATAAGAAATGTACGTGAAGAAATCATCCTTGAATTTTTAATATAAATAATATGGTTATTTTTATTCAAAATTGGATAATGTATTGAATCATTCTAGAAAACTAGAATAATGCGTCGAATTTTTCATATACAGTGTTGAAAGATATACATGTCTTGAATTCATAATAATTTTTTAATCTATCAAAATTAATTAGTTTTTTGCATGTAATTTATAAAATAAATTTTCTATAGAAGCGATACCCATTCACTTAATTTGAAGTAAAGCTGGTACACAAAGTATTTTATAATCTAAACCGTATCATAAAAATCTTGTACATTCATTATATTTTTTTGTATTGCTTTTTACGAGTATTCAAAATTACTTTTGACTAGTTTGTGTACGCTTTTTTACAACAAAATCATAAAGTAGTTAAGATAATTGCAAAATAGAGGTATATAAAAGAACTTGTATATAATACGAAAAAAATTCGATGACAATACAGTATTGTGACATCTTTTATCTAGTGAAGTGCTTTTTTATTATCCATAAAATATTTGTTTAATTTTAAAATGAAGGCGTTTGTGATTTTTTCTATTGCTTTGACGATATTGTCAGTGAACTGTGAAAAAGTTGAAGAGAAAGAATCTAAAGGTGGAACAACGTACACAACGAAATACGACAATTTGGATCTCGACGAAATTTTGAAAAGTGACCGATTACTTTTAAATTATGTCAATTGTTTATTGGACAAGGCTCACTGTTCCCCAGATGCAGATGAATTAAAAAGTAAAATTCAATATTTTTTAAATAAAAGCGGCATCTTTTGTCGAGTTTGAAAGTTTTTATTTAAATTTTCCAGAAAACTTACCTGACGCTATCAACAATGATTGTAAGAAATGCAGCGAAAAACAAAGAGTTGGCTCTCGAGAGGTTATTCATTTTTTGATTGACAATAAGCCAGAATGGTGGAGTGATCTAGAAAAGAGGTAATTTTTGATAAATATATAAAATCAATCCAATTTTATCTTTATATCGATTTATCGCAATTTTCCCGACTATATATAATATATTTTTTTAGGTATGATCCTAAAGGTTCTTATAAAAAGGCATATTTAGAAGAGAAATCAAAACTTGAAGATGCTGATGACAACGATGACTGTATTGAATCTGAGGAAAAAGAAAAAGATGATTAAATATATGGATAGGTTTTTAAATCGGTTTATATGAATGCTTAAAATGATAAAATATGTTAAAATGATAAAATAATAATTTTTTTTACTAATTGAACACAATTCAATACACATCGTTCTGCATAAATTGATTAATTGTAAAATTAATACAAAGGTTTATATTGGAAGATTATAAATTATTACTACTATTACTCTTTGTAATAAAATTACATTTGATAATATTAGTTGTCTAATTGCATTATTTTTATTCAATAATATTTCTATACCCTTCATTTTCAATATGGTTTTAATATATTATAAAATATAAAAGTTGATAATAAATGAAGCAATTGCTTAAATTTTTATCGATTTTTCAATAATAAAACCTTTCAATCTCAAACGATTTCTTGTTATTTCGAGTAGGTTTTGTTATAAAATTTCAATGTACTAAATATTAGAACTGAATAAGAATGGAATTGATAATAAACAGATGTCACAAGTAATTATATAAGAACTGTTTCATGCCATATATTCTTATGAAAACGTGCTATTAATCGTTTTAAATTATCTGAATGGGGATTGTCACGTTTCAAATTGATAGTTTTAATTGAACGTCTATTTACACAACTATATTAGTGTTGACACAACATAACGTTAACTTGAATAATGTTTATCTTTATGTATTAAAATATTTTTCAAATAATACAGAAAAATAACATGAAAAAAATAGATATGTTTAAAACATCATTATATTGTGGAAAGCAATTGATTGTAAAAGCAGATTGAAATGTGAATTTTTATAATAATTTTAATATATTACATATAACTATAGCATATCAATTAGGAAAATACTTAGCCCTTTGAATACAAATTGTCAATCCGACATTGAAATATTAAAATTTCAGTGACCCGATTCGGCCTCACGTAGATTTAAGAAATAAATTGGCATTCATTTTTTTACTTGAGATGATTCATATAAAATTATTAATTAATATAATACATTTACAACTTTTGGAAATTTACTGATCGATATGAAAACAACACATAAAATTTGTTTTGAAAAAATATAGGCACATTGATTTTCATTAAAATTGAATGAATTTCGTTACATTCTTTAAATTCTACTCATTTCCTTTACTGTCTGGTTTGAATATGAATAATTCATTATTCGTAGCAAATTTTAAATAAACTGTTTTGGTCGTAATTTCAATATTTTTTGTTCAAGAATTTCTTTGTAATTCTTTATCAGTTTTTTTTATATAATACATATTAATTTGTTTCTTAGAAAATAGGTTTTTTTAGTGACGTCTTTAGATTTTTTCACCAATGAATTTGAAATTAAAGTTAGTACAATTGTTGACTATTTTAATATGATTTATTTTTGGAACCTCAACCTTCTGATTTTCTTATATTTTTAAATTATTCAAATAAAATAATCTTAATCAATCATCATTAGCCATCAAATAAATTACAAGATGTAATTAACCATTTAACTTTATATGCAGTTTTAAACACTCTATTTACATGTCATACAAGCTATAATCTAAATTTATTGTTAATTTAAAATATCACGCACTTTTCCATAGCTTTTCTGATATAATTGATTGAACTCTGCATTTGCTAAGTACACCTGAAAACAACAACACGACTAGTGTTTACGATGCTATTAATTCGTTGACTCGCAATGCAAGGTTGTGAAACACAGATTTCGATCTGCTAAATACACACATCAGGATGAAATGCTATATAAATGGGAGACGTCGAAACCTCCGGTTAGTTCAACTTTGTTCATCAACCGAAATACAACGGAAATAAAATTTGGAAGCAGTCGAAAATGGCACTTATTAGAGCTTTTGGACTGTCAGTGTTAGTTTTGACGATGGTCTTATATGTAAATTCTTCTATTGATTCTGAAGATGGTTTCAAAGTAGAAGTTCAGTATATTGGAAATGTTGAAGAAAGTTTACCTTTGGAGACGTCTTATGAAAAGTTTGAAAAAGCCGATATCGATTGTCTTATATGGGATAAAAAATGTACTAAAGTGCTGGCTTCAATTAAAAGTGAGTATATATTTTCTGATCAAAACAATATAATTTGTGATTCAAATAAATAAATCAATTAATTTTAAAGTACTTGTAATTACAATAGTTACAAATGTAACTATTGTAATATTTGTTGGGTTTGTAGTTACACTGCTCATTCAAGTTACATAGGTTCGCGTATTAAATGAAATAACCTTTTCGTTATTTCGGGTCTCATAATTTTTTTTTATTTGATTGCATTATATATTATTAAAAATGGTCACATTGGAAAATAGATTCTATAAAAAATCCTTCGATAATATTGACTTTTCATACGCGAGAAAAAGTTCAAGCTCAAATTTGCGATACATGGATTAATCGATCAAACAATTTCGACAAATACGAAAATTTTATAAACAAACTTGTTTTAGAGTATTTTTTTCAATATCAAAATCATTAAAAAACAAAATACAATTTTAATATTTGAGAAAAATTAACACCTTGACAATCGGAAAATAAAATAAATTTCAAATTGTGCGGAGAAAACGCCTTTTATCAGATATAAATTATAAAATTACCGTCTATTTTGAATGTATTTAGGTCCTTAGTATGCTTTTATAAGCGAATAGAAATGCTAATTTTATTCAAATAATAATTTTATTTTTCCAAATCGGCATGAAAATTCTCGTTGATCGTATAAAGTCGCTTATTATCGATTACGGTAAATGTCATCGCAATTAAATTGTTATATCTAGCAGTTTTAAAGGTAATAAATTGAACGCTTATGATAATTTCAGGAACCATTCTCAATGGACTCAAAAATGGTTGTGTTTATTGCGAAGAAGAAGAAAAAAGAATCGCTGGAAAAGCAATGGCAACTCTATTAATCCGACAGCCTCAAATTTGGAAGCTTTTTCTAAAAAAATACGATGTTAATGACACTTTCAAAAAACTGTATTTGCCCTAAACTTGAATAATAAATAAATAAAATACTCAGGTGCAACTTGTCTTTTCTTTCACTGATAGCTATATATATGTCAATGCAAATCTAAATGCATCGATGATGTACACAAATAATGCAACGTGATGCGTTTGGAATTACAATTCGATTCAGGAATTAATTTATATTTTATGGATAATTGCATAATTTTTTTTTAATTCATATACATATAAATATTTTAATCGATGATTACTATTTAATATCCAAGAATTAAAGCTTAATATGATATATGAGTCAAGAACAGCATATATTAATGTTTTTTTATTTAATTAAAAAAATAATAATCCATCTATACTATTAAACAGAAACTTTCTATGTGTCCACTTTTTAGTGATTATTTTTTGTCGCACTATTGAGATAAAACAAATTAATAAAAGCTTGAAAAAATAGGACAACCTCGGTGACCTCGGGGACACAGAAACTCGGTCAGTTAGCTTAAAAAATATTCCGATGTAAATAAATCAGTTTGGGCTTCCAAAGATGCGAAATAAAATTAGAAAACTGTAGGCCCACTATAAATTTTGAAAACCTGTTAACATGACGATTTTGAAAGGTACGAAGGACCGAAAATTTAGAATCAATAAGTGAGTAGGCCCAAAGGGTTCTACCTACCACTTTAGCGGAAAGCCTTAGCGAAGCCGGGCTGGCCTACTAGTATAAAAAAAAATTGAACAAAACTTTCTAAACATTTTCAAGGGACTAAAACTGTAATAAAAAATCGAGTAAAAGCGAATGAAATACAAAAAAAATCTATTTATTTTATTAATAATGTAAACTATGAAATTTACAAAGAAATTGTTTTTTGTATCAATATAATTACTGGAAAATATACAAAATTTCGATAAAAGATAATTTTATATTCACAAGTTATTAATATATTTATTTTATTACAGCCATCTTTAGAGGGTTTGAAAAATTTATAGATAGAGTATTGAGCATCAAAAACCTCATTACATTTTATAACTTAAAAAGACCGTGGAATATTCAATTATTTATACAATAAAAGAATATAAATTTAATAAAAAAGAGGTAGTTCGAAAAATAAAAAAGATTATTACTGAGAGTTTATTAAAAAATTGCATCAAATCTAATTAGAGTTATCTAATATATTTGGATTTTCGTATCACGTTCATTTGGATCACGTTATTTAAGCTCAAGTGGAGAAGACGGGGTGCCATCAGTCACATATAATACATGTGATATATTAGGGTGACCAAATATATTTTCAGCGGAACACATTAAGTTTCCAGATTTGTATTTTTTATTTGTAATTGTGTTTGAGTATTAGAATTTTTCACACCATATTTGATTTAGATATGATCGGTTTTTGCTGATTGTTGAACCTTTATTTTAATAGAATTAGATAACAATTATTAAACATATATTCTTTGAAACTTATATTTATAATTTACCATTTTATTTTCGGTTCAGGAAATGAGTCAATATCTTCTGTAATATATAATGATTTGTTAATTTTTGATGATAATTTTGTCTTATTCGATGATTCTGATAATTTTATTAACGCTGATCTTTTTCTTTTTTCTACAAATGGTAAAAAAAATATTAATGAGAACAATAATTACCACTTAAAACTAATTACCACTAAAATATAATTACCACTTAAAACTTTTATGAACTTTTTTTCTGAAGAAGTGTTGTTATATCCATGAACAATAAGTTTACAGGTGTACGTTCCTTCATCTTCCTCTGTTACGTTATTTATATCCAATAGACGTTTTCCTAATATTTGCGGAAAGTTATTAACGTCTTTAGCATGTTGTTTAGTGGTATTTGATATGATAATTACACCTTTCTGTGATATATAAATAGATTAATATTAGGATTTTAAAATATTTAAAATAATTAAATTTCACTGCAAAAATTCACTTTAATTTTTTTCAACATTCTATAATTATTTGTATTTATTATAAATGTGTATTAAGAACTATCAATTCAGTGATGAATTATCAAATTCCTCACACTAAAGTGTTTACTAACCTCAATATTTTTATTCGGATATTCCCATTTTATAGTAAAAGGAACTGCTGTATCTAAACGAATTGAACATTCTAAATGTATTTTTCCGCCCACAACTGTTCTTCCATTGTAAGTATCGTTTATGTGTGGTTTGGAGATATTTAATGTATTAGCTGCAAAAGTAATTTTTAAGATATTGTAACATATATTTGATGAGAAAAATGATTTTCTTGATTTTATTAATACTGTACAAATTAATTAATATTATTAATAACTATCATTATATAATATATTATCAAAAGGATTAGTCAAAATATTGAATTGTATTATACTGTGTCCCTAGATTCACGCAAGCTTTGAATTTTTCACCATTTGTGCGGTTAAGTGAAACGAAAAAAAAATACAGTGTGACAGTTGATAGTTTGAGGTTATTCAAAATGAAGCGCTACATAAAAAAAAATGTTTTCGTTTTTGATTATTGTTATTTTTGGCCGTGTAATTTCTCGTTCTGTTGATCAGAATTGGCCGCCCAGATCATGCGATATAACGCCGTTGGACTTTTTTCTTTGGGGGTTTTCGAAGTTTTAGGTTTATACCAAATAAGTCCACGACCACCCATACTTTAAAAGAGGAAATTAAGCGCTGCATAAATGACATTCAGCCACATTTATGCAAAACGGTCATGGAAAATTTCAACAAAAAAGTGCGTATGTGCCAGCAAAGCCGTGGAGGCCTTTTATCCGATTTGCGGTTCCTTATACTGTAAACCTTATGAATCAATAAAAAAAATTAACTATAAACCTATGTTTTCTATCAAAATTACATTTTGCATGAATCTTGAGGCACCTATATAATTAGAATATAAATATAAAATTAATGTTAAATATTTGGAATTTAGTTTTATTGGAATTGATTATTACCATGTTACTGATTAAATTAAAAACGAGTGTTATTATAAACAAAAGCATAAAAAAACCAAAATATATATAGAACACAATCCTTTATAAAGGTGTTCGCAGATAGTACGAAATTCTGTGCTAAAATAACTGACAATGAGTAGAAATTTAGTATGAAATTCCAAAAAGATTTATCTGTGCTGTTATTCTAGTAAGAAATTCCATACTATGTGAAGGCACCTTAAAAGTGGACATTTATTGAATTTTTTTGCCCCTTTTTTTATAAAACAATACATGTATATGTTAAAAAAATTGCATTCACATATGAAATTAATATAAAAATGGTTAAAAAGCAAGCAGGGTACACCTCACATGCGTATAAAAAGACATTGAAAAGAAAACAGTAAGATGTTATAAATAACTTACTTAAAAGTGAAAAAAAATTCAAAATGCAATGTATTGGGCTCGATAAAATAAATTTTGATAATTATTCACAACCCCTAACTAATTTCATTCTTGTTTCACTTAATTTACTTAAAACGCAAAAATAAAATAATATGATGTTCAATTTTAATGTACCATTTTTAAATACCCATTTATATGCATTATCAGCTGAATTATTATAATAGTATAAAAAGTAAACTCTTTTTTCTGATCTTATTTTACATAAGGCGCAATCAATGTTAAATATCGTTAACAAATTTCGAAATTATCTTTTTGTTTTCTTTTTTATCATTATTTTTAAGCGTTATATGCACATAAATATCTATTTATGTCTCTAATGAGGTAATGATTCATTAAAGTCAGCCTTTTCATTAACAATGTTTGGTTTGGTTTATTGATACTGATATGTTTAGAATTCACATACGTGTAATTTGCAACAATAATGATGAAGAATAAGTTAACCCATTGTGCTCAGCTCTACAAACGTAAAAATAAATTGCATCCGATAGTACAATTTCTGGGATTATAAAACCAATATGTCTGTCATATTTTATTATTCTATTCTCAATGAGTGTATCTGGCTTTAATTCTTGTTCTTTCTTCTAAAATTTTCGGTAAAAAATCATAGATATATATCATACATTAAATATTTAGCAAATAATTGCTCTATAATAATTATATTTAGAATTTGCAAAAATGTTATTTACCTCTGTTTCGTCAATACCACGATACAATTTGATTTCAATATTTGGAGATGATGGTTTGCACGGTATAGTTAAATATTTATTTTGCATTCCACTCACAACTGAATTCATAGGCACTATTGGTGTTTTAGGATCTGTGATATGTCAAAAGCAACACTTTATATAATCATGTCGAAAATTAAAAGCAGCAGAAAAAGTGCCGGAGCATATCATCCAAATTTTTACAAATCAAACACTTACCGTCCACGTAAAGGTATATACTTTTCGCTTCACCTCTATCCTCTAAATCAGCGAGGCTCATATCTTTATTTTCATCGGTATTCTCGTACAAACAATAATACCATCCAACGTCCATTGCTGAAACTTTGAAAAGATCTAAACGCGCTTCATAGTTTTCATCGGTTTCTGTCGGTATTTTGGTGGTTATGAATGATTCGGCGTGATCATTTTCCTCGATCAGTGGGTTATCGGGAAAACTCCAAGTTAGCGGGTATTTACCCTTGCATTCTAAAGAGAAATTGCTCCCAGCCTTCACGATTTTTTCTTTATCGGGCGGAGAAATCACCGGAGAACCGAATGCTGAAAATACATAATATTTACAAACATCCAACCTTGGATTTCATATGCACAAGAATCGAGTTGCAGTTTCCAATTTATTAGAAATGAAGCATCTTTAATGTATTATATTATATTATATGAACATAACCATACGTTGTATTGTGTTGAGAAAGAATATATAAAAGTAAACAAAAAACATGTGATGTCGTATTAAGTACTCCGTTCAAAACTGCACGTTTTCGTGAAAATCGTTGTTCGTCAATTAAAATTCAGAGCTAACCAAATGTCCACAGAGTGCGCAGCATCAGAAAAATTTTAGACAACTACAATCTAATCAAGATAATTCAAAATATTATTCTCACTTATAGCGGTAGCGCAGACCCCCGTCAAGGTGGCCACAAAGACCAAGATGCTGAAGTTTTTCATCTTCATGTACGAAAAGAGCAACGACTCAACGTGGTCCAGAAACCACGACTGTTGCAGACGACAAAGAAAACTGCCCTTTTTAAAACAAAAAACAGTTTAACGTAACGGGTGATAATGATTATTTGCACATTGACCTTTAACCCATTCAATGTGAAAAACATGATAAACACGATTCTCGGTTCAAAAAAATATAATATCCTGCTATTTGAGTGTTATGGCAAAATCAAAGTAATTGTGGCCTTTTAATTAATTTATTTTAATCCAAAATATTCATTTTTTTCACAGTAGCGGGTGTCTATATCTATATCTATATAGATATAGACTGCTATATCTATACTATTAAACAAAAAGTTTAATATATTCAGGCTTGTCCAAAGGGCCACTACAGTGCCAGATTGGCATTAATTGTCAGTGCTCGCGCAAGTGGCCCCCACTTTTCACATAGCGTTTTGAATTTTATCTCAAATTTTGCTGTAATTTGAGGAAAATTAGCATTATTTTTTGAATGATTAAAGAATCGATTTTTTCAAGTACATTCTAATCAAAATATATGTATTTTATCGTTAAATAAAAAAAATTGCAAATCGACGACGCTCGTGAATGACCGTGTTTCGGCCAAAGTGGCCCTTGCATACCGAAATGTTGGACAAGCCTGGACAAACCCAAAAGTTGGACAAACCCAAGCGCATAGACATAACATATCTCTT
This sequence comes from Hydropsyche tenuis, assembly GCA_009617725.1. Taxonomy (NCBI): domain Eukaryota; kingdom Metazoa; phylum Arthropoda; class Insecta; order Trichoptera; family Hydropsychidae; genus Hydropsyche; species Hydropsyche tenuis. The sequence goes on from VTON01000109.1 coordinate 86,829, forward strand.
CACTTTTTTAATAATTATTTTTTGTCGCACGATTAAGATAAAATGTTGGACAAACCCAAGAGCATAGATATAACATATCTCTTCACTTTTTTAATAATAATTTTTTTGTCGCACGATTAAGATAATTAGAGCAAGCTAATAAAAAGCTTGAAAAATAGAACGACGTCGGCGACTTCGAGGACACCGAATCTTGGTCAGTTAGCTTAAAAAAAAATTCTACGTGAATATGTCAGTTTGGGCTTCCAAAGATGCGGAATAAAATTAGCAAACCGGAGGCCCGCTATAAATTTTAGAGGCTTACTGGGCCGATTTTGAGAGGCTCGAAAGACCGAACATCTAGAATTAATAAGTGAATAGGCCCAAAGGGCCTACCTATCACTTTAGCTGAAATCCTTGACGAAGTAGGGCTGGCTCGCTAGAATAAAAAAAAATTTGATCAGAACTTTCTAAACATTTTCAAGAGACTAAACTGTAATAAAAATCGAATAAAAGCGAGTGAAATACTAAAAAAAAATTATTTATTTTATTAATAACTTAAGCAATTAAATGTATAAAGAAATGTATGTATGCATCATTATAATTTATTATTGGAAAATATACCAAATTTCGATACAAGATCATTTTATATGTATTTATGTACAAGTACACCGTTAATATATTTATTTTATAATAGCCATCTTTAGAAGCTTTGAAAAAATTATAGATGTAGTATTGAATATTATAGATGTCAATACATTTTACAAAGACCCTGGAGTATGTATTCAATTATAATATTTATACGAGTACAAGAATATAAATATTATAAAAAAAGAGGTCGTTTGAAAAATTAAAACTTACAAAGTAGTAACCGAAGTCGAATTATAGAGGATATTATAATTTTCAATCGTCTTCGAACCTAAATTAATATTCTTGATTAATACACAATTATTATTTAACATACTTACGTGCCTAATAATAAAAATAAATTTGTGAACTGTTTAGAATTACATAGGGAATTGACGGAAAAATTCACGATTCGTAACCTTCGACATTTTCAAGATTAAAATTTTGCGAATCTTTACTTCCATAAATAATGATTTTATTATTTTATATCCAAAATATTTTCCCATAGAGATAGTAATAAACACAATTTTTCTAAAAAAAATCGAAGAAAATCTTTATTTTCCCATGATAATGTTGATATTTATCACGCAAAGATTGCTAAAGCATTGTTTTTATTTTTCGCACACATTATACAAAATCTATACCAAAAAAAATCACATTGAAACTATTATTATATATTATAGTCATTTATGGAAATATTTAATATCGATTTCATCACCAATCAATCCGAAGAAAACTTTTCCTATTAAATAACTTTCAAGGATCTAAATATTTTTGATACGAAAATTTTTGGAATCGTTCAGGCGATACAGAATATAAACATTTTTAAAACGAAGGTTAACCTATACATATTTATTCAAATGACTATAAAAATAGTTAATTCTTATGAAATAAAAATCGTTTCCTAATTTGATTATGTCGTGCAAAAAAATATTATGCAAATTTTTTACACATGCGAAATGTATTTAAAATTATGCTTAGAAATCAACAGACTCATCAAAGTGTAAGTATTATATTAAACATTCAGGAAATTCAAATCGTATCATCTCAAATGTGATGATTTAATTTACACATATAATTTATATGTATATAAAAGGGTCGATGATCAAAACTTCTTAGAAAACCAATGTTTTCTCAGAAGTTTGATTCATACATTGAAGAGTACACTAATTCATAATTTGAATAAAAAGAATTTATTTCATTTTAAGGTTTGAATAATTTTTTTCACTTTGCTTATTTTAATTATATAGCTTTTTTTTTAGATTTAATCACGAATACGATTATTTAATTTAAAAAAATATATATTGTTCCCTCTAAAATATAAAATTTGCAATGACCTTAGATTTTAATTAATTTTTGAAATTGCAACCTTTCCAATCACTTGACCTTTAATGCACTCAATAGATAAGTCAATCATTTCTATCAAAAAAGAAATTTCATATTAATTATCTTCTCCATAATACAAAACATATTATTTAGCACTGATACAAAACGAGTTTAGTAATCGATACGGAACGAACAATATGTTTTGAACCATTAATTTAACTGACAAAAATGACATTAAAAATAGACTTTGCGTAACAAAAAATGTGCAACTTTCAATAAAAAATTAGAGATAAGTGTAGTTAATTGCATCAATTTGTATTTTTGAAGAAAAGGATAGTTAATTGAAATAAGCTTTAAACAAATTCATGGCCGGTTCCGAAATACAAAAAAAAGGATTAATTACGACCTCAAGTGAACGTGCGAATTAGAAAATGCATTTCGATAAAGTTCGCTTATGGAAAATGTCAAAATGGCTTATGGAATTTTCATCAGCGGTTTTCACACTTCATTTGAGCCGGCAGATTTATCTTATTGGGTCAAATCGTGAATTTTTATTAAGAGAATCGAAAAAAAATGCACGCACTGACTGATCATTAGCACGTATAATAACAATGAAACACGCCACAGTCGTTAATTTCGAAAATGGCTATTTTCCAATAACGACTCTATTCCGATTCATCGACATGGCCTCCTTGGCAGATCGAAGCCTGTTTTAAATTCTTATTTGTTTCTCACATATCAAAAACGAAAAAATGAAGGTTGCACGCTTTTGATTGACGTTACAAAGTTGACGATTAGTATAATTATGATATGTATGATTTTCGTGTGTTGGCCGATTTTTTGAATAAGATCAATTTGGTACGTGCGTTTAATTATATGAAACTGTTATGAAGTATTTCAGGGTCGCACTTGAATTTTTTGGAATAGAAAGGGTATGAAAAAATTGATCGTTGTAGAACTGGTTTGTTACATGAATGTCAATAAGTTCTGATACACCCTCGCATAATATCTTTTTATTATTATCAAAAAAAATAAAAATTAGGTCATTTCATTAATAATTAAATCATTCTATATGTAAATTATATTTTTTACTATATAAAAAGAAAATTTAGCTTGATACTATTCCGTTTTATTAAAAAAAAATTAAATCTTAATCATTCCAAAAGTACCTGTATAAAATGATTTGAAATTCATTGCCAAATCGTTCCGACTCATTTATAACTGAAATTATTTAATGTTAATTATTCAAAAGTCAATGAAAAGTGGGTCGATCCTTATAAGTCACTGCATTCGAGATATGGAAATTGTGAATGTGGTCTAAAAATAGAATTTACTGAAAAATTTTGTACACGCATGATTGAATAAAGCAATGATTAATGGATACTTCTATTATATTTACAATATCAATTGCAAGTTATCGATATATCGAAGATATAAATAAATGTACTCATTTTATTTGGTAAATCCTTTCAAAAATATTTGTTGATATAAGTGAATTTCACAATTTCACATAGAAATTAAATTAACTTGCAAAAAAAAGGTGAAATTCAAGTTTCGAAAAGTTGAAAATAATACTTGACAACTTTCGTCATCTCATCGCAGATGCACTTCCATACTAGAGTTTCTAAATTTTAGTATTATTCAAATACTCAGTGAATCATTATAAATAAATTCCGACGCAACAGGAAATCGACGATTTTTGAAAGTATGCAAATTTATTTACCAAGAAAATAAAATCCTTCTACGATATAAATGAAAAATTCACAACACCCGCATCTGAAATTCAAATAAATCAATCAAAAACGTAGTAAATTTTAATATTCATATTAAATATTAATTATATATTTTCATAATAAATTGAAGAAATTACTAAATTTAATTAATTAAACACAAAATGAAATCGATTTTCTCTGCAATTTCAAAATGGATCAATCCGCATCGAATTTTCCCGCTAAAAGTGCATCATACAAGACTAATCAAATGCACAAGGCTGCATACAACATCCACACACATGCGCATATGTAAATTCGTTTTGAGTTGTTGACTTGTTGTTGTTGATACGGTTAAAATTCTCGAACGGTGACAATGAACGTTTAGTAGCAGAGCGGCTGTCGGACGGGCCGGGCGCGCGATACCGCGCACTTTCGAATAAATCCGATTTGCGCAATTATCCCGATAACAAACCGACAAAATCGATTTATTGGACGATAATTGTGGTTTTCGGGAATAGCCAGGTGAGTTTTCGAAAAAATATACCGTCTTTTTCGGTGGGAAATTCGAGTAATTCGCGAGCGAATTCGCGGTGTCGACAGTGCGCCGGATTGTGGGTTTATCGCAATGGTGTATTTTTTTGTGGGTCGATTGACCTTTTTCGTTTGTGATCGATGTTTTTGGAAAATATGATAAATGTGGTGTTAATAAGTCAGTTTGGAAGTGTTTGGTTTTTGGATTGCGAAAAATGTACTGAAAATTGCGCGAACTTGTTCTATTTCATTAGCGTATTCCTGTATTATGAAAAAAATCTATTTATGGTTTTCATAATAATAAATAATAGATATAATAGATTAAATAATTGATTGTTTCATTTTGTATTCAATGAAAAGTTTCGCAATATTGTTGAGAAAATTTATTGATCTGATCTCGAAGTTTATATGCCCTTTAATTTATTCAAGACCATTTCGTCACATGTGCCCATTTTCATAGGATCGATGTCATTCGTATTTTTTCATTGTCAAATAATTAGACTTTTAAATATGAATAGATTTTTAACATATTTAAATGTATTGGTTGTCTTTTGAAATTTTAATGGTCGTTTTAAAATTTGTATTGACGTAAGAATATTAAATCTATTGATTATTGCAGATATAGATTGTTCATATTATGCAAGTAAATGTTTATTTGATATTGACCTTATATCGATACGGTATTGAACATGTAGATTGAAAGATAAATTTAAATATAAAATATCGTACTTTTTACGGAAGTGTTTGCCGCAATACCGTTTATGGAAATATTGTATTAATTGACTTACAATTTGAAACATATTTTTGAATTGTGACCTTTATGGTGGAATACGACTAGGAAAAAATACATCATGAAAAAGTCAGTACTCATGAAATAAAACCAGTTTAAGAAATTGCAATTTCCTTGAAGTTCCTTGAGATACTTGAATACATTTTATAAATATAGCAAACGAGATTTCTTGTTTATTTTAATCTCGATTGTTGTATTACATTTTTTATTTAAAAACAATATATCCAATCTATCAAATCTTATAAACAGATGATTGATTGATTAGGATAAATTTTATTTTTTCATATATAATTTACTGGGAATTCCAACGCATCGTTTGTTCATATAAACTATTCGTTTATATAATGTATATAATTAATTCAAACTTAAATGCGTACATTAAATGCACGTATCTTTTACGTGTGTTTTATCAATTTATTAAAGTACAGAAATTATCTTTGTCACATGAAAAAATCTATTTCATATGTAAATCAATTCAATAATACAAATCAACAAATGGAATTCGAATTGAATCAAATTCGTTTGGTAGAGTCATTAAATTTTTGTGGGCATTTTGAACAAATTAATTCAATGGGGAAAATATTTGAAAAAATCTATAAACGGAGTTTGAATGAGAATATTTATGTATGGAAAGTGAAAGTATCGTAGATGAAGATCGAAAGTGAAAACTTTGTAAACAAATATGTAGGTATAATATGTTTTCTACATTTTTTTAGAATATAGACGCCAAATGTGTAATAAATACATATGTATAAGAGATTTGAATTTGCGTAACATTCAGTTTTAGAGACATAAGGATAAAATATTTATTTTATAGAATATGAGATCAATTCATGGAATTCTTATTTTATTTGAATCATTATTTTGAATATGAAATCGTTATTACGAAAAAAAAAATCGTTCCAAAATATTAATATTCATTTTTATAAAAAACTAGAATATTTCGGTATCACGTTACAAAAACATGTCCCACAAACATCATTTTAAAATTTCAAATCAAATTAATTTTACATAAGACACATAAAATTATATAACATGAAATGAACCAGAAACACACTCATCAAAATATTATATGAAACAGCACTCGAATGACCAAATATCTATCCACAACGACCGACATTTTTAGTAAATCACATTAGGCAATATTTACTGAATTTTAAAGATGATCCAAAAACAAAAACGACGTCAAATTTCGCAACAGTAGACATTGCCGAAAGGCATTGTTGGTCAACGTCGTCTAAAAAGCAGTCTTCCACTAATTGCCAAAGTTCATACAAAAAAATCGTAACAGACCGTTGAAAAAAAAAATAAACTGAAAGTGAAAACATCTATCAATATACATACATATATCGATCGCTGCATATGAAATGCGTTGTGTAATACTTCGACGAAAAAAAAAGATAAATAATTAATCTTAATTAACTATGGAAAAGTCCTGATGATGGATAATGATTGCAATCATTTTCAATATATTCGCAATTTATATAATTACAATCATGCTTTTTTTTAATACATATTTCACATTGAAAAAAAATCAATCACAGAAACGTGCACGATCATCGTACGCATATTACTTTCTCATATTTGACAATGTGTATTAAAAAAAATTATTTTAAATGTAAATTATTTTACATAATAATCAATTCAAACTTTTAGCGAATCATTCTTACAAGGAAGAACATAAAATCTATCAAGCTTCTATTATCTAAAAATTATTTTAACATCACAAATTTAGATTTAACTGCATTTAGATTGATGCAACTGCATCACTGATTTATTTATTTGGTTTTTTACCGACTATTGTCGATTTGTACAGCGTACTTTCTCAAAAATGCTGACACACTTCGGGTTCGTTGTGTGCTTTCGAAAGTGTGTCGGTTTCTTCCTCGTATCGAAGGATTTTTAAAATGGGTGCACTCGATGAAAAATTGCAGTTTAATAATAACAGGCGTTTGATTGTCGATAATTTTTCGCAATGATCATTATGCTGTTCGATGAAGCTTGAATTTAATACGCAAGGGTGTGAAAATCGTATGAAAAATGGCATTAGCATTGTTATATGGAAGAAACCTTGAATCTTAAATCGTTGTTTGTATTATTATAAATGTTATTTGGAATGATTTAAAAAAATTCAAAATGACATCAAATAGTATAATTTATATGATTATAATCATCTTTGTGATAATTTCAGATTTTCCGTATAATAAAACCGATTATTTTTTTCGAATAAGGAAATAAAATTATAGTAAATTCATCTAAGCGAACGTCGTTGCTCGTTGATAAATTGCAAACATAGAAAAAAACACAATTCAACGAATTAGTAATATTGTGAACGTTCGTAATGAACTATTAAAAAAACAGATTCATGCAAATCGAAATAAATCATCAATTTATTAAAACTGTTGAATAGAGCATAAAAGATTTATTCATATAATATTATTACATCAAATCTTCCTCATTGATGTTTATTGAAAAACCATCCAAAAAAATCATTAAAAGATTACATTAAGTTTTTTTTACACTTACGTCAATATACTTCATTAAAAAGCTCTAAAAATTAATCTAATATATTATTTGTAATATTAACAATTTTTAACGCTTTCAGATCGGAAACACCCAATTTGGAGAGCGTCAACGAAATGTGACCGAACGTCCTCAGAGCGACGACTTCGAAAGCGCATTCCAATCGTTTCTTTCTCGTTTCGAACAGACAATACTGTGTGTTTGTAATACACTTAGTGAAAATTTATAATAAGTGAATAAATAAATAATTCGGTGAAAATGAACGGCGTTGTGGTGTTGTGTTTCTGTGCATTGTTGGCCGGCGTATGCGCCCAAGCTCAAGAAGGTGGCTTCTATGATTCAAGATACGATTATTTGGACATAGATACCATTTTGGACAACAAAAGGTTGGTGAGGAATTACGTGGATTGTCTTCTAAATGAAAAGCCTTGTACTGCTGAAGGAAAACAACTGAGACGTGAGTAATTGATTGGTTTCGTATCGCATTGGATTGGATTGTTGGCGTCGTATAGTAGAATATGTCTGTGGTTTTATATGCAAAATCTAAATTTTATTAACAAAATCAAAATATAATATAATATATAATTTGTAATTATGATTAAATGACGCATTTAAATTTAAATTTTGCGGTTTGTATTGTTTTTTTTCGCGAAATGTTTGGATTGATTCATAGACTTGATTCAAGTTGATTTATGAATTATCAAAAACATGCTCATGTGAATAATATCGTGTTTTATAATGAAGAATTTTATATGCTAAATTAGGGATTGATATCTTATCCATGTGCCCAAATACATTATTTGATATATTTAAAAATTTACTATAGAATTTTTGAACAAGAGAAAAGAATTCAAACTTGATTAATCGACTGTAGATAAATTGCAGTCGTTGAGTTATACGAATTCATTTGAAAGACCTGATGCGATGTGTTTGTAATCGGAACCTTCATATTATTGTTTTGTAAATTGTAATTTAAGAAGAAAATAATCTTTTGATTATTTTCAACTTGTGAAACTCAAAAATTTATGAGAAATTTGAGTATCATAAATTTATATCAAGATTATTAATATTATATTAAAATTTTATTTGAAACAAAATGTAATTATGACGGGGACGGATATGTTAACCGTTAGCAAAAATCGTCAACTAATACGTTTTTTATTTTAATTTTATCATGAAAAAAATCGCAGTTATTTCACCTCTTCTATTGCATATAAAAACTTGTATTAATTCTAGTACATAGCGAAAATTTGAATATCTGATAACAGAGGTTCGTACGGCAAGCCTATAAATAATTTTGCAACTCTCCGTTATTTCAATTATGTTTCTGCTGATGATGTCAGTTTGCAGGAATTTATTTTGATTCGCAATATAACAATACATAGTTCAATATATGTCCTGCGATTATTTTGATATAAATCTTCGATGAAGAAGTAAATAAATTTGATGCCATTTTTTTCGAATATAAAGAAAACCGTGTGATTTACGTTAATCGGTTGCGTGTTTGAATAAATTTTAGATTCGTGTTAAATTTAAAAATGTCAAATACACAAAAAAATGGAAAACACATAAAAATCTAAAAAATATTCCGAACTGCATTATTTTTATCATTCGAGTGTATTTTTAATGAAAAAAAAATACGGTTTTGACATTTAAAAATCCTCTTTTGAATATTGAACTGTCAACCGTGTTCCGCTTAGTAAACATTTTTAATGCAATTAAAATAGAATAATTTTCAAATTAATACAACTTAAAATAACACACTATAAAACAACTCACTCAAAAATCGCAAAAGTTACACATCCTGATTATAATCTCGAAATATTTCAAACAAACAATAGAAACACATTGCGCAACATCCACAGTACTTCTAATGTAAGTACTGTTTTAACGACACAGTTACTTAAAACTATCGTTAATAGCTTTTTTTCGTCTGAAAGCATACGAAATAATAATAGTTTCGATTTAATAGACGTGCAATAACAATTGCTGAAAACGGCCTTTTTCTTAACACGTATTGCACAATTGCCGAAATAATTTTTTAGCAAAAACTACATATTATCATTACACGGATGAGTAATGGCATTAATCGTGATCGATGCGACACACTTTTGACCGATTGACAAATGCTTTTTATTTAGCAAAGTGTTAAAAAGTGGGTCGAAAATGTTTGAAAAGGACTAAAAGTCATTGTGTGGGCTTGACTATGCCTTTCTTTACAAATTTTCAAGGATTTTTCTCCATTTACTCAAATATTCTATTCGTTTATGAAAAAAAATTTTGAAAAATTATCTATTTACGTTAGATAATATAATATGGGAAGTCACAAAGGTATCGGTTCGTTGCTTCCTTCCTTGTATATGTTACACAATAGTTATGTTCAATGACACAATATTCATATGAGAATAGTTTTGATATTCGATATCCCATTCATAAATATTTATAGAACAAAGTAAATACATTGAAAATCAAATGTCATCTTTGGACGATTCATTTCTATAAAATGTCGCATAAATTTGATTCTAATCATTCCAATTCGGACGTTATCGAAAACTAGTTTTGATGAGAATTTTAGAATGAAATAACAAAATGTTAATTAAGTTAATCCTTGCAAAATGCACAATGTCAAGTTTTGAAACGGAAAAGGATATGACTGATTTGAATTGTTTAATATAATACTTATCATGGGATCCATAAAATATTCACTGAATTGAATTTAAATTTTATATTGTCTTAATCATAAATTTTTCTTGACAGTATTAATAAATTATACTCAGGATTAAAAATAACACAGGATTAAACTTATATATTTTTCAAAAAATCATATAAAAAATACAAATTTAGTTTCGTGCGATGTTTATATTATACACACTAATCAAAGATCTTAACGTAGTTAAAAAGATATTCAAACAATCACACAATAATATTCAAAACAATAAACGCACAATTCTGAATAAATCGAATTCAATTAATAAGCATGGCGCGAATCGAACACGCAAGGGTGACCATAAAGACAAATATGAAGTAGGTACAACGTATAAATTATAAAAAAAATATTGTGAAATTCAACAACCTTGGCATACTAAGATGCAATTACGAGCCAGAGCCACATTTTTTCAGATCAACACCACTTCGATATCGATCCGAACGATAAACCTATAAATCATTTTGGCGCCATTTTCAAAATTTTCGAACAATAAGGGCACGAACTTTTAGGCTTTTTTACGAAATCGAAAGTGCATCTCGTTATTTATCCGTAATTTATTCTGGTCGGTCGATCATATGAATACAAATGGCGGGTAATCTCGAAAAATGGCCGCCGTACACGTTCATACGAGAAGTTATGAAATGTGTTGCGTGGTGAGAAATTTTTACTGAAAATTGATGCATGATTGTGTCTTCGGTGCGAGTCGTGCTTTTTATCTTTATTATGTTTTGATTTTTATTATTCGGTGAGGAGTGGTGTTTGATTTTGAAATTTTCAGTATGTTTGCGCAAATTGTATAGTTTTCAAGTTATATGAAAATGTTTAATATTTATTTTTTTGTGAAAATTAGTTGTACCGTGAGAATTTTTTTGAATATCGTTTTCAATTTTTGTAAAAATATATGTATTTTGATTTTTATCGAATTAGTGTAAAACAAAATTTCGAAAACGTTTTTTTCTTAATTAATTAAGAAAAATTTTTATTCAACAATAAATGTTTGAAATATTTATCTGACATAATTTCTATAAACATAAACATAAACATTCTGAAAATCCTGAAAATTTAATGGATTTATATAATACAATGCTAATATTTCATTTTTTTCAATTGATAATGTTAAAACATTAAACACTTGTATATTGCAATATAAAATGCACATTTTTATCGCAAATTTTCATAACAAGACCAATCTAGTTAATGAATTTTTTTATAAGATCTTCACATTTGTAAATATAATACAATATAATAGTAAATGGAAACAATTGCCACTTGCATGCATTAAATACGACAATTAACATTCATATCACACCATCATTAAGAACGAACTTATCATACACGATAATCAACAATTTCATTTGCACGAAAAAACCTATTATCACAATTTGTATTGAAAAACATTCCGTTACAAAAAACTACATATATACAAATACCAAACATCACTTTCTAATATCTTCAAAATAAAACTAATACAAACTGATTTAACAAACAATTTTCTTTACTTTTCAACATGAGATTTTAAGTAAGTGACATATCATATACGTGAAATGAATTTCAAATAAGAGTTATCCAATCAGAAAGCAAGGCTGTTCGTTTTTTCTTTACTTTTTTATAATTCAAACATCACGTTTCTTTCCTGAAAAGGAAGAGGAAATGTTAGATTTTTTACATGTTTTTCTAATCTTCGATGAACTTTAATTAAGTTGTTTTTATTTTTTGCGTTCAATGCTATGATTTCGTATAGTAATTTTGTAACATTTAGTTTGTAATGCTTCATGTGTTCGTTTCTATAATCGTTTTCGTGTCACGTTTCGTTCGCATCGTCTATAATTCAAATTTTCTTTGTTTAACAGTGATGGATGCATTTTTATATAATAAAAATGTATTGTTTAGTACATAAAACAATAATCGATTTGGAATTTAAATTTAATTGGTTTTTTTACGACACAATTTTGCATTTTACGTACATCAATATGATAATACATTTCCGAATTATGCTAGATTTATTCGATAAACAATCGTAGATCTAATCGATTTAATTGCCTCGCATTATATATTAATGCACAAATTGCATTTAATGTGATTAATTGATGAGTTCAATAAAGTAAGAAAAATTGATTAAAAAAATATTTCTACAACAAATGCGTATTAGATAATTCATATGACGCTTGTGCATTATGAACGCGGTTAAATAACAATCATTTTATTGTAATTTTATTTTTATTATCGTGTAATCTCAAATCAGTATTCAAACAGCATCGTGATGATGGATTGAAAAAAATATCAATTTTAATGAACCGATGGGAAAACCTAAAGCAAAAAAGACCATTAGAACAAAGCAATCGATGTGTTTGCTCATTATAAATACTAAAACTGTGAAAGTACTTAGATTTCACAACAACAAATAAATTATTTCACTATTATATGAGGGTGAAAGCAAATCTGAGATCGATTTCCTATATCGGCAAATAGGAAGTGAAAAGTGCATCGCTTCCTCATTTGATTATGCACGCACTTGGGCAATTTCTCTGTCAGTTTTGCTACTAGAATTTGTCGATAAATCGATTAACCGATCGAAAAGTAGAAAATCTTTACTACCTGATTCGAATATACATATATTCTATACTATCGACATCCTGCACTAAGTCGTTCAAAAGTTTCATCTAACGGGTAGAAATTATAGTAATCTGGTTCTGTATTGAAGGCGTGATAAGTTCAAGTTTTTATGGTTAAGTGGGACGTTTGTTAAAACCGTAATAACAGTTTTACAATTAAATTGCGGATTTGTTGTGTCCTCTTTTATTGATTTTTTTTGAAGTCTTTGTTTTAAATTTTTAAATTATACGTGGCAAAGATTCATTGGGATGGTCGGGTTATTGATCCCTCTTTCGAGTTTTGTTGTAAAAAGAAGTATTGAAGTTGACTTTGCCATTTTTCAAGGGCTTCGATATTATCTCGTAAAATAAAAGTGGTTTAAAATAAAAAGAAACCTGTAAGTAAAAGTCTTTTTTGATTTTTTTATATTTGATTCTTTCAACATTCAGAAGTATTCAATTAATCGTATCAATTATTTGAAAAATAGACTCAGATAAAATCAAATTTTTAAATCATATATATTCTGAAACAATTCAATTAATTCTATCATACAACTTATAGTATAAAGATGTGATTAATTGAATAAAAATTGTCATTTAATTGACAACTGCACATAAATTAAACAGAGTTAATTGAAAACATTTAACTTAACATGAATAACGATTGACAATACGAACATTTCTATGCAAATCCTACAAACATTTTTATCAAATACAAATATATTTCATATCCAACATTGAAGATTGACAACGAATAGGAAATCGCGAAATAAATTGCATACAACAATAAATCACGTATTAACTATTACGTATCATGTCGACAATTACACTAGAAGGTCAAATAGAACCGATCATTTTTCTAGTACAACTGTAAAGTTTACCTGTCGAGTTTTCCGGAAAACTCACAAGCAGTTAAGCATAGAAGATTGGATAATGACTCTATTGACAATTGTATTGAAAGTCAATGCGATTCAATGAATTTGTGAAATATGACAAATTCAATCCATTGAAAATCTTATTGTATAATAATTGTAAATGTGTATTGTGCTATATCAATTTATAATTCTATATATGTAAATGTCCTTATAATAAATCTTGTCAATCTGCATTCTTGCTTTGATAGAAATGATTGCAAAACTGAGCAAAATTTAATATAATATTCTATGCAACTAGATATCTGTCGTTAGTTTTAATGATGGTTATCTTGAACTATTTTTTGTGGTTTTTAAAAGCGTATAATTTACATTTTTATATTGTAGATCAACATTCCTTAATATTTTTTTAATACATTTAATTTATTTTCAAATGAATATTCAGTGTTAAATTCTAGCAGGAAAATTCCAAAATTTACGTCCAAATAAATGACAACTAAAAAATGGGTATTTTACAAAATCAAGTTGCGAATACACAATAAAAAAATTCTTAATCTAAAATTATAATCCAACCAAACGAAATTCCAACTACCGAATGAGTAACACACATATCATTCATATGTTTTTTCTAACACTCAACCGGATCCTAATTATTATGAAATAAACAGCAATATGTACAACGACCGCTCAGTTAATTTTTATTGAACGTATTTTACAACAGTCCGTTAAACCATATTGTTCTCGAGAAGACAATGGACACACACTTGACGTAAGAACGTACGCACGTACAAAGTTATATCGTTGAGGACATCATCTGTTTCCTGCGAGACATACATGGTTAGGCAATTGTGGCAAAAGAGCAATCACCATTTAATTTATATGGCAAAATGTGTGTGCCTATTCTGAAAATTTTCAAGATTTTTTTCAATTCCGATACATCATTTTAAAACATCGAAAATTTTGAATATAATAAATAGATATTTTAGAATAGAAGATTTTCTGTTTTATTTAAATGATAGATCTGCACGTAATTTTAATTAAAAAATCTTTAAAAAAAATTATGAGAAAAATTAAAAACATGTTCGATGTTTCGATGCTTGTTTCGTCAATGATTTTATAACCGATTGATGTTTATATGTTTTTAAATCGTTGATTAGTTGTATTTTGACATGTGCTAAACGATTCATTATCAAAATTTTTATTATAGAATTCGAGTCACGTTTTGAAAAACGTTCAGTTATTTGATCTTATTCTGTATATAGACGTTCAAAAATGTGTTTCTGAGTATCTATTAACAGTACATTAAAATATACATATATCTACGTAATATACGTATATAAATATTATTATCTATTGAGAGAAAATATTTTTTGTAATGGAAATATTGAAATTTGCGTTTGCTCAACCAAATATGAACGTATACGAAACAACTTTATTAAATATTCAAATCTCCGAAGTTGCAAATTGGACGTTTAGAAATATTATTTATCGAAAAATCATTCAAATATTCATTAAAGTTTGAATTTACCGATAATTAAACCGAATTTACACTTAAAAAACTCTACCGCAGAATAAAAAACACACAAAATTTTGAACTCACGACCTCATATAAAGCACATTCAAAAATTTTCATATACACATAAAATATGTATTATACAAAAGTTGTCTTTGCAGTTGCAATTCTGCATGAATGTTACGATATAAATAAATATTAAACATTCGCCTTTCGCTTTTGAAACCGTTTAAGATATCGGATCTATCGAACAGATCAAGTCACGGTCATTTTGATCCTAGTACTTCTTGTAGATCTTCCACTTTTAAGAATTCGTACTTGAACTGTTAGAGTTGATGAATGACGACGACTCTTGTTTGTTCATTATTAAGAAAATGAGCTTCCTAGAATCGTCGTTTTTTGAATAATCGATGTCGTCGTGACGTCGAAATGTGTGATCGTTGCAAAATTGTCTTGCTTAAAAATCGTAACGAATGCTAAATGTTTGTTTGAGTAATTTGATGGTTTTGATTTGCAATCACTTAAGTCATTAAATGTTTTCGCATCGATAATGTCCGGAATATGTGCAATGTATATTGGCTACAAATGTCAAATATGTACAAATGTAATTTTGCGTCGTAAAATATTAAATTTCAGGGTAGCTTTTTAGTGCAAATGTCAAAAAATAAATAATTTGATATGTTTGCAGTGACGTTTTAGAGTAATGCGCAGATACGAAAAATTGTTTACTTAATTAAGTGGTAGATGAAAATATTGTTTTTGCATATGAATTATTTTATAATTATAATTAGTTCTTATCGTATTTGCTTTATATCTTGAATTGCATAGATGAATTCGAGATTTCTTATTATTTTCGTTTGTATTATGCAATTTTTTTATACTTACAGGTATTCTTCCTGAAGGACTGAGGACAAAATGTGCTCGTTGTACACCTAGACAAAAACACAATGCTTTAACCATTCTTAGAAGACTCAGAGCTGAACATCCCAAAGACTGGCAACGCTTAGCTTCCAGATGGGATCCCACAGGAGACATTACCAGACGATTCGAAGACTTTTTGGAAAAAGACGACAATAATCGCATTGGTATTATATTCAAAATAAATTTTCAACTTATTCTTCTTTGCATGATTCATTTCATTTATTTTTCCACCAGACGAAAAACCGTATCAACCCCAACCTTCTCAGAACCCTACTCCAAGACCAATTATCACAGCACCTCCTCCGAGACCAACAACAACAGCACCTCCTCTGAGACCTGTAGTTTTGAATGATCGTTTCAATTTAGACGAAGAAGACGAACAACCATCATCTTCTAATTTGAAACCCACCATTAGATCTGTATCCTCTACTATAAGGTAAAAATCAAATGATTTATAATTTCTAGAATCAAAATCTATATATTTATATTAAATTCTAGGACGACAGCATCTCCATCGACTTTCGACGTGGAACGAACCTCAACAGCTCAACCACCAATAATTTCAACAACCCAACAAAGAAGGGAAGAGACGACCCAAAGACCAACAATAAGACCCAAAACGAAGGCTCCAGCTACTAGAAAGCCAATAGAATACGTTCCTCAGCCAAATCCAGTCAACTTGGACTTGACTCCAATATATGCTGGTACTATGGGCCTGATTGATCATTTCGGCAACAAAATCATAAGAACGACCGAGTTCGTGACCGACATATTGAGAAACACCGTTCGAGTGGTTGTTGGTCCTCACGCGAATAGAAATTGAATATGGAAAATGGAAATTCGTGATGTGTGTAGACGATGGGCTTTGTTGAATGTTCTTAGACTGAAACGATGAAGAATGGTGACTTTTTCATGATGAATGTTTTTTAGGGGACATTTGGTTGATTCTGTGATTCGATAGAAGTTGAATTATTTATAATTTAAAAAAACATATTGCGAATCAATTGAATGTTTCTTATTGTAGTTCGGTTCACTACACTAAGAATGTGATATTTTTACTAAGCTTATAATTATTTTTCAAGCTTATGTACTTCTTTATTACTTTGTTCTATAAAAAAATTAAATAATTCTTATAGGGATTATAAAAAAAAAATGTCTTGTGATTGTTTTTTAATGTTACATTCGTGGTGTTGAATGCCGAATAACGCTATATAATCAAATGCGTTCGACGTTGCCATAATAATGTTTATAAATAAATTATGTTATAGTTTATAGTGTATTGTATTGGTTTATATTGTTTTGAGAAGTAGTTGCAGGTTAAAAAATAATATTAGAAAATGTTTAACAAGTCACTACTTCACAAAACAGTACTTAAAATTGTATGAATTTTATTATACTTTAATTTAAGTTTTCATCATATTATGTTGATTTTTTTAGTGTAGCATAAAAAATTAGAGTTCCAAATTTACCATAATATACGAATTGGATTTTGAATGTTTTACTTTTTATGTCTATTTTTTAATTTTATTCTGTAAATAAATATGAAGCTTTTCAAACTACAATAATTCAATACTGATTTCAAATATATTCCAGTTTTCCTTTCACAAAATTTGCAATTTCGAGAAATCGTCTCTTATAAATCGATTGCGAACTTTTCACATTCGGACAAACACAACTATGTGTGTCGATTTCGTGAAACTTGCTCATTTTTGATTATATGCGATTGTAAAATTCGTTTTTTGCATCATCACAACCTGTGCAAAAAATGACGAATAATTTGTTGAATTTCAAGTCCGCAAAACGAGTGTGGTCAGTTCAATTTCACGATAAAAAAATATTGAAATTTAAAATTGATCATAATACGTTTGAATTTTCAATGTCGAAAATAAAATTCAAGGTGTGTGTTTATATAGAAATTATTTAATATCGAAATTTGTGAGACGGTATGTTTTGGATTTATAAAAATATCAATTGAGACATCTATGTTTGTAAATACAAAGCTTTTATAATAAAAAAAATGAAATGTGCAATAATTTTTTGCACATTGAAAAGTTGATGAAAACTTTTATAAAAAAATCAATTTTATTTATAGATGTCACTCAGTAATTTCTTGAAACATTTTCCTTCAATAAAAAATTCAGTTTTTGCAATGAATCAAACAGCTACGCGTTTATGACACAAACAATTACGCCATTTTCACAACATTATACAACAAAAAGACAATTCTATTGTACGTTCAATAAATAAAAAAACGACAGTTTTATATGCAACTTTCACGCAAACCTTTTCGCATAATTTCTCGTTGCACGTACCATTTGCGAAACGATTTTCACATGTCATACAAACGCGGCATAAATATATATTTTCGTTCGAAATTTCGTTCACGTTATAATTTTGTAAAGAAACGAATCGTACGACATCCGTATCCGCCTCTAAAAAAATATTCAAAATTTTGTCGTTGCTTTTTATTTTACGAAAATAGAAAAATCTAATTGTAATTCAAAGCGTTGGTTTTTATATCCTTACGGGAATGTAAAATGAGTAGAAATTGCGATCCGAATTCAAGGCGATTTGATTTAACCTCAAGTTACTATTTTGAATTATACAAATTATTTATGGTTTATGTACGCATTAAATAGGTGAAAATGGTAAAATATTTCTTATATAATCTGCTGATTTATTTGTATTGAAACTAATTGAACAATTAGTAAGAATAACAATCAGATTCACGCATATATTAAAAGTTATATAAAATATGATTAATATGAAATTACATAATTTATATAATGAATACGAACTATGATCTTTATAACAATTGTTTTACGTCGATTCAATGTATTTTTAAAAATGAGTTACAATTCAATGACAAAAAGCTAATTTCACTTATTGTTAGACAGGAAAAATTTTACTTTTAAACCGCAGAATAATATAAATTGAAAATAATGGTCACAATTATTTATAAACATAGTCGAAGTGAAATTCAGTTATTTTTCATTCAAATTGAACAATTTTATTGCAATCTTAAATTCAACTATTATTCTGATTGTGAGAATAAAACGATAAAGAAACTCAATTTTCATAACGCTGAAAGAGTTTTATCAGTTTTTTTTTTAAATATAATGTTACTGTTAACTTTGAAAAAAAATACAAATAATATAGTAATCAATTACAATTGATACAAAAAATGATAAATAGCACAATAAAAATTGATGGAAATAAAAAAAGAATCCTATACTAACTGATCATCGTTATTGAAAAACCTTGTACATAAAAAACAGAGCTTAAAATAATACTAAAAAAAAAACTCATCATCATAAGTCCGATAATTTTTCCGAAAATCCAACAAAATCTCATTCCAAAAATACCAATCGATCATTCAACAGATCACTTTACACCAACAATCCACAAACACCGATCTTATTTCCCTTAATCGGTGAAAATTGCGTTTTGTAAACCGATCCACGAGTCTGGTCAATGACACACAAACAGGTACGTATTTTTTCGTATACCTCGTCTTGTTTTCGGTCTTGTAATGCGTTGCATAACAGCGGTTTTACCGGCAAGGAAATGCCGTGTTTCCTCTCTTATATCACAAGCTTTTCAATCTATAGATCCGTAATGGTCTCTGTAGATCTTTGTAGATTCGCCATTCAAGCCACGGGTCAAGTGGGCCTTCTGTTGCAAAATTTTGCCAAGAAGAGGAGTTGCGAAAGTGCTGGTGGTTGTTGGTGATGTTGCGGATTCGAGGCTCTATAATGGTTCGAGTTTGGTGATTAGTTTTATGGTCGGATGTTAATGTTATGGTCTTGGAGATTGAGGAAAATCAGCGGTTTGAAAGTTTGGTTTCTTAGAATTTTATGTGGTTTACTGTTATAGTACGGGGTTTTTGAACTTTTGATTGGTTCTAAATTTTGATTTCGGTTTTTCGGTAGAGATTTTGGGTTGTCCTTGACTTTGAAATGACTTTTGGATTTTGTTAATTAAAAAATTTCAAGTAAGGAAAATTCGACGATGAAACCAAATTTATTTATTCATATACTACATAACCGAGATTAATTTGAATTAATTAAAAAAAATAATCGTAATCAAAAAATTTTCCATATTAATTTCAAGTTTAAAACACTTGTTTTTTTTACGAACATCTCAAAAAAATTATTCAAAAAGGTCCGATCATACACCAAGATTATTCGTATTTCAAAACAACTTTACAAAACCACACTTAACATTTAACAAATAAAAATCCATTAATTCATAATAAATTTGTTGATTTTCCGAAAACACATAAAAAAATAACGGCCCTACAATACAGACCTTGAATATTTCGAAACACCACAGACCTCCTCAACATTTACACCCAAAAAACCAAACAACATCAAAAACCCATAACACACTCATAAACCAATGAGTTTTCCATAACTTTTAATTTAAAAAAAATCATTTTTATACAAAAAAAACTTGAGAAGGGCCACGTCGATACGAGACATTTGAGTAGAGGCAAATTGCGCAAAACCAATCGAGTGGTTGATGAACCCCTGTAACTTGTGTGACTCGTGGGACTATATAAGCCACGCCGGTCCAGGTCCGGCTTCCAGTGTGTCCAAGTCGGCCATCGTGAGGACCACTTCTTCGTCAGGTAGTGGTTGCAGTTGTTCAGCCACGAGTCGTGACCACTGTCGCTTTTCTTCGGTGAAATCGAAAGTGAACGCAGGTGTGCTCTCGATGGTTGTTGTTGTTGGTTGTTGGTCGGTGTGTGTGTTGATGGATGATGATGGGTACAACCCATCAATCCTAAATTCCGACAATACATTGTCGGAATTTTGGATTGATGCTTTTGTTAGTTCTTGCAATAATTAATTAGATTGGATGATGGCTTTTGATTCATGTTAAATCTTATACATGAAATAGTTTGTTTTCAATATATAAATTATGAAAGTAAATAACTTTTTATGTAATAAGGGTTGTATTGTTTGAATTTGAGATGGATGCTTTTATTGAATCATATTTTCATATAATAATTCATTAAACTTGATAATAGTTTTTTATTCATATTAAATCTTATCCATGAAGTGATTCATTTTTGATATGTAAATTATGAAAGTGAATCGTTTTTACTGCAATAATTGTTGTATTGTTAGAATTTGAGATGGATGCTTTTGTTGATTCATATTTTCATGTAATAATTAGTTAAATTGGATTAATGTTAAATGTTATCTATGAAGTGGTTCATTTTCGATATATAAATTATGAAAGTGACTCATTTTTGATGTAATAAATATTCAATCTAATGTGTCTATTAAAATTCATAACTGCATGCGTGTTTGGTCACAACCTTTTATTGAAACTAGACGTCGATATAGAATATTAAAAATCGTTTAGTTGTATTGATGATCATAAAAATAATATTGATTTGAATGTCATTACTACATATGATTGATTGAAATTTTCTGATAAGTCGTTTTAATAATCTAATTATTTTATTATATAATATATTTGATTAATTTAAATGACTTCAGTTCTGTTGAAATGTGCAGAATTCAAAGTTCATAGTCGAAATTAGTAATCAAAGTTCGAAATTAAGCATTTTTTTCAGTAAATGAAAATATTTTTTTATATTTCAGAATTAAAATGCGTTTCATCGTGTTATTGTTGATGACCCTGACTGTGGCTCTTGCTGCAAAAGAAAAATACACCTCAAAATACGACAACGTCGACGTCGATCGCATTCTTTCTAATGACAGAATCCTCAACAATTACATAAAATGCATGTTGGACGAAGGACCATGCACCGCAGAAGGAAGGGAACTCAAAAGTAAGAAAAACTTTCAAAATTTACACAAATACACCAAATAAACTTATTTCAACCAATATTTTAATACTCCATCAAAAAAATAAGATCAATAGAACATTTTTTGAATATATTTATATTTTTTCACCCTATAAATATAAAAAATGAGGTTATATCTAACGGTCATTCAAAATGCGGCCGCGCATACGAATGTCAAATGTCGCGCTTCTGTTTTTCTCGAGAAATCAAAATCAAGGCAACCTTTTTACGACCCTGTCTCGAAAACGCGACCTTAAATCGAATGTTGTGACAAAAATTACGTATCGACGCCGTAATGAGAAACGACAATTGCGAAATTACGGCTTCAATTTTCGCATACGAGTTGCACTCGTTGCGTCAACGATTGTGCTGGGTGGCGAACAGGTTTTATTCGGGTCGCCCAGTGTTGCCAGGTCCATAAATTTGTATCCTCATTTTTATTGGAAAGGTTCGAAGTTTATGGGAAAGGTTTGTTCGAGGTTGATGCTGTAATATTGCGATTTTTTCCAGAAACTTTGCCCGATGCTTTGTCGAGTGGATGTAATAAATGTAATGAAAGACAAAGGACCACTTCTGAAAAGGTTTTCAGGCATTTGACCACCAAGAGGCCGAGGGATTGGGATAGGCTTTCCAAGAAGTTCGACCCTCAGGGTCTGTACAAGAAGAAGTACGAGGATCAGTTCCGTAAAACGGCCTAATTTAATTTCCTCCAATTCGTTTTTTGCTAAATTTATTAGATTATTTTTTTTCGAATTTAAGAATGTTCAAATTTTAATTGTTCTATATATATTTATTTTTATTTGTATTGCGTCCATGTGATAAATAAAATTTTACAATAAAAATAAATCGCGTTTTTTATTTGTTCGAGATTTTAGTTTGTGAAAATGTCAATAGATGGCCAATTTTCTATTTATTTGCATGAAAAGTTACAAAATACGATTATTTTTGAATTGTGTTACGATTATATATCATAATTATTGCTTATTTATTTTTATACATTTCAAATAATGTATTATATAAAAAATATTATTTAATAAATATCACCATAGTCTATTCAAGCAATAAAGTAATTTATTTCAATTACGATCAACACTTTTATTGAATCAAAGATTTCTTTGACTCATACGAATAATATTTTTATATGAAATCTTAATGTTAAATAACAATAAAAAAATTATTACGCTGAAATAAAATTAAAGATATGTTTATATCAGTGTGACTCATTGACCCGCGAAACATTCGAAAAATTATCTTCTGCGGTTATCCGTAAAACGAAAAAATACGGTAAACAGGTTTAAAAATAAAAAGACCAATGGAATGCTTAGGAACGATATATTTCATCAAAAAATAAATACATACAAAAAATCAAATCGAACCTTTGAGATTCTCATAAGAAAGCAATTTCGTACGTGACAAATTCGAACATGGCCACAATGCGCCGTATTTAGACCGGGGAAATACATTGCGTCTAAAACTACAGGAATCGTTATTTATCACATTTAAATACATAAATCGTTATTATTTTTTTATCATTATAACAATAAATTTTCAACTATCAACAACAGCCATATATATATTTCACAACATCGAATATTTCAACAATATTGTCTACGAACGACCTTGTAAAGTATATATTTTATTAATCAATGGACATGGTCCCATGAACAATTAAGTAAGACATACGTAAAAAGCGAAACTAATTATCCCCGATCCGGTATTGCTATTTTTTGCGCTGATAATATCAAGCCGCCATGTTCGATTTTCGAATATTTTCCATTTATTCTACGACCAGTTGAGTTTCGTTGTTTTTAGTGACTAGAGCTAAAAGACTGCCACTCTTTGGTCTATCCTGGCCTTTGGACCACTTCATGAACATTTCGGCGACGTAAGAGAGTGGAGTCCACGTGGAGAAGTCGGCTTTCGGCATCCATTTCCTGTTCATGGGAGTGTCCAAAGTTACCGGCATGATAGCCACAGCCAAAGAATCGGCAGGCAATCCAGATCCTTCAGTTCCTAAAGATCTTGTCAATTGATGAACAGCAGCTTTAGCCATTCCGTATCCGATCATCGATGGAGTACCTTCGAGAGCAGCTTTAGCTCCAGTCAAAGCTATGAACCCTCCCGGAGCCAAATGCTGAGCAGCTACAGAAGCAGAAATAGTTGAACTCCAAACCGACTGCTTCCACATCAAATCGGCAGCTTTACTGAGATCTTTCCCAGCATTTCCTCCAGCCCATCCTCCAGCGACGCAAACGACAGCATTCAACTTCTCTCCGTTCAAAGCTTTTGATACAGCTTCCAAAACTTGCTGCTCCTGTTGCACCCAAGGAGCTTCAGGGTTGACCGTGATACTAGTATCAGCTGCTTCGTTTTCATGAAGATCCACACTAGCCACCCAGCAATTATTGGCTTTGAAATGGGAGACGCAGGCTGCTCCGAGGGCTCCACGTCCTCCATAGACAAGAACTCGACACACCGACATGACCAATGGCAAGAATACGACTGGGCAAGCTCGAGGCTATGAGTTTTCGATTGGAAATTGTTTCGGAAGTGGTTGTGGAGGGAAAATTGGAGCGGGGCCGCAAAATGCCGCTCACTTGCTAGCCGGTCGATATCGAACTGACGTTTCTGTCACTTGTTGCATGCGCGTGGTTTTGGGTCCGTTTCGGTGCTGAATTGGTACTGTTTTGAGTGCTAGATTGTTTGTTGAAGTGTATCAGATTTTGTTCTTTGTGTGTTCGTTTATAAGGGTGTTAATTTTGTGTGTGTGGTTGTAAAATGGGATTGACGTTTACCGCATGGGTATGATTATAGGTGTGCCATCTATTGTTGAAATATTGCAATATTGTTTGTTTGAAAATTTGTTTTATAAATTGTTTGTATTAAACGGGTATTTTTTAATGGATTTTATCGTTTTTTTAATTCTTCTGTAGTAGAGTTTGTAATTATATCAATAGATGTCTATATTACCATGTGTTCGAATACCCAATTTTCAAATGATAAGAAAGAAGTTTATAAATTACGACTATGTATGTACATAAATATTATAGAATAAAAGCATCTAATAAACTTGTATCAAAAAATAAAATAAAAGATTCATAAAAATTTTAATAATCGATTGAAACAAAACAACCGTAAAAATTGATAGCTTTCCAAACAATAAAAACTTTCAATTCCTCGAACACCTTCATTATTCATTCTAACTATGACGTACTTCCAAATTTCAAACAGATTTTTTTTTATACAAAGTGATACCGAAATTACAGAAACACTTCAATCGATTGACATGTATTATTAAGCAGAAACGAGAGTCGATTAACGATCGATCAAACATTCGTACACTTACTTTATTTATAAAAACATTTTCCAAGTAACGAATTGATCGCGCGAACCAACAACTGTTTTCATGATAGCATCGAATTTTCTTCCATTTTCATTGAAATAAATCAGTTAATTACACTATAAAGATTACGTGTGATTTAATCATTTATGCAATTATTATGATGCAATCAGATGCGATACACGGCCATTTTAATTATATCGCAATTAATTTTTAAATTATTTTGTATGCAGCGTTTTTTACCAATCAAAATGTGATGAAATAAAGTTTGATTAATATTATGAAAAGGCTTCGCTATCAATCAGAAATTAAAAATTATTGCCAATTATCAACAAAGAAGAATATAATATCTATTCTTTTGATTAAAAATATAAAGGAAATAGATAATTAATTAAATATTGTATTATATCATGCATCAAACGCGTGTGCAACTCGAAGGAAGTACTAAAATAAAGATTAACGATCGTTAAATATCATATAACACTGAATAATTGATAAATTGCAATTAAAACCATGAATCTGATTTTAAATAGGTTTCCAACACCTGAAATCGAAACATGCTAACACACACAGGAAAACTATTGATTATTTTCACCCTAAACGCCGACACGAATCCGCGGAAAGAGGTTGTGTTCGAGGGCAAAATTGCGGCATTCTTGGATGTATATATCCGTTTTTTACTTTATAGAATCGTAGCGAAGACTTCGAAGATCAGATGGTGTTTTTTTGAGTTATGTGATTGACGTGTGTTGGATTTTGGATAGTTTTTTTTCCACGCCGACAAAATGATGGCTTCAATAGCGCCCGACAATAGGATGGAAAGTCAAAATGGGGTGAGTGTTTTAAATAATATGTATTTTTATTATTTAAAGACTTCGTTTGATTAATATAAAGAATAAATTAAGGAAATGGATTTGTTTATTCAATATAAGTCATTGAATATTTTTATACTGACTTTTTCTTTGTTAACCTTTTAAATTAATCATCGAATTTTTTTCTATACAATACAATGAAAAATCTATACATTTACAACAATAATGATTAAAACAATAGTATAATTAACCGATATTTATCCGAAAAGTAAAAATTTATCATCTAAGGTAACTGACCAAATATAATCAAATTTGAATATGATCAATGACATTATACACATTGTTCCCGCTTCTTTTTGAACACGTATCCAAAAAAATATAATATAAACAATTGTAGATAAATGATAATTGATTGCGTATTATAAATTCATTGTTGAACAGAAGTTCAATTCTTATTCATGTGACGCGTAAATCGTTTCATTATAGATAAAAGCTATTGATGTATGTCGTAAGATAGTGAATCTTTGTTTTTTTGGAAAAAAATAGTTATTGAAATTTTTTAAAGACGTCTTTTGATAAAATAGACGTTGATTGATGTTTCCTGAATTCGCAAAGTATTTTTAAATTGGAATAAAACGCTTTATACTTTTTCGAAAAAAGTTTTAGAAAGTTTCTACAAAGACCTACTTGATCTAAAAATTATTTTTAATTAAATATTTGTTGATGTTTTTGTGATTTGAATTTTCAATTGTCATATTATCAGTATTTTACATCTTTATAATCCCCAAAAATGTCGTAAACATCAATAAAACGATTGAAATCAATAACCAATTATTCGATTTTGTTTTCACGCTTCGACATTATTTGAAACACGAAAATCGATATTAAAAAATATATATCATGCATCACTGAACATTAATTTTGCACGCAACTATCATTATAATTCCGATAATGTAAAACGATTTTATCGATATAGTATTTTCAACGTGAAAAAGTTGTTTTTAAATTTAAATTTCTACTAATTGCTATAAAAAACTATCATTGTTATTTTTTTATAAATTTAATATAACCAATTCGATTTTTATTACCTCATGTATAAAATAACGATTGAATAAGTTATATCTAACAGTTTAGTTTTACCAAAAGCGCGATCTTAATTATTTAAGTTAAGCGATTTGTTACAAGGTTAATAAATAGATATAATCTTGTTTCATTGATCTGAAACTCTATAGTAAAAGAAGTTTTTAAGAATTATCTTTTTCATTATATAAAAAATACAAAAAACTTACAATATTATCAAAAATATAATTTATATAATATTTTAACAATTCTTTGATCTTATTGTGAAAAGCATTATTATTTCTAATTATGAAAGCGTTCACATCGTAAATTTTAAAACAAATTTGAATTCTATTCAATTCTTTGACATATTTCAATACGAAATTCGATCAAAAAATCATCACAGCTCCTCCAAATGACCCAAACATCAATCACCACTAGAAACTCCAAATTTTCCCAAACAAAAAACCTCAAAAATTCCCACAATGAACAGATTTAGAGCATCGACCGTTCGCGCCGTCAGATTCGTACAACGATCTCATTATCTCATTTTCTACGATTCGAAAAAAATCTATACAACATATAAAACATTTCGCGATACACAAACGCACTTAGTCATTAGTCGAAAGTCGGCGAAATGAGCAGGTGCTGATTCGAAAAACCTCAGTCCGCCATTGGAGCGGACGTTGGACGAACGTTTGGTCTCCATTTTTGGTTATTTTCGTTGTGGATGTTTGGGTCGTTCTCGGTTGTGTGAGGTTGGTTTGGAAATTCGTATTTTGGCGCCATGGAGCCGAAGTTTGTTCGGAATTATACGGGGCAGAGTTCTAAGGAGATGCCTACGGATGTTGAGGATATGAGGGATGGTCCTCAGATGAGTCGGCTTGCTGAAATTACTCTTGATACTGTTAAAAAAGTGAGTTTTTAATGGTTGTTTATGATGTGGAAATTTTTTTGAGTTTTGAAATGATTTTGATTTACATTTATTTGTTATATTATGTTATGTTATTTTCAAGTACATACTGCGTTCGATTGTGAAATAAATTGATTATTGATATAATCAATTTTTTTCAGATTTTCAGATAAAATACTTGTGATAAATCAATTAGTCATTTTATATTGTAATTCTATACAAACGTATGATATTTTGCAGATTTATTTATATTACGTGTAGAACAATGATCAATTTTTTTTATTCTATAAAAAAAAATATTTGGAACGAACGTATGAAATTGTTTTTGTATTATGTTGATAATCATTCGTATTTGATATTTATGACTATATTTCTATTGATTTTTTGTGTTTTGAATTTATGAATCGATAAATTTTTATTGAATACGCCGAGAAAATCAAAACAGAAACTATATGTATGACTCGAAAAATATTATTATATCTTGAAATATTTTCAATAGTGAAATTTTATTAAAAATAAATAAATAGAAAATTAGTCAACGGAAATTTTAACAAAATACCTTTCACTAATTAGTATTTGAATTTTTTATATAAACATAAAGAGATGGAAATCTTTCACGCTTACAAACAGTTAACTTCACGTTGTGAACATCAAACTTTTGAATGCGTTTTACTGTTGTTTTTCTTCAGATTCGGTCATTATGCAAAGTGACCGTGTATGATTAATCGAAAGCGATGATAATCAGCATGTGATAAAGTTTTGTTAGTTTTCTTAAACCTTATTAATGGTACCACATGTTGCTGCGGGAAAATTTTACTAGCCTCAATTTCAGTATTTTATGCTCTCATTTTCGCTTCACTTTCGAATGACTAAACACAATTACTTAAATTACACTCGAGAACTACAAAAAAATAAATAAAAATGCGATTGTAAATCACTGTCGAATTAAATCCAAACGTCGATTGAAAATCGACCTTCATTGTTAGAGAGGATGTTATTTTTTGTTAACGAAACCGAATTGAATCTGCAGGAAATGACATAGTTTTTTTCAGAACGTTCAGTATGAGTTTGATCTCCGATACAGAAACTCCATTTCGAATTATTTATGATCGATATTGATTACACCGAGAAAAATCATTAGATTTGGTGCATTTCTAAGATGTTGTCACTAGCAGATGCTTTATTTCAGATCAAAGGACTCGATGCAAATAGATATGCAACTAAGAAGACCATCGCCCAGGGTATGCTGGACATAGCCCTGCTGACTGCGAATGCATCTCAACTCAAATACATCCTGCAAGTCGGAGAGAAGCATGAGTTCTACACGCTGCTTTTGACGCTGATCACCGTTTCCATAGTCTTACAGGTAAAATTTTTTATTGTTCTACAATGTTTTATAAGTGAAGAATTTAAATAGAATGATTGAATGATTAAAAATAGTTTTACATAAATAAAATTACTTTATTCAATATGCAGGTAGCACTTGGTATAATCTGCTTATCGCTCAACCTGTTAAGAGATTGCAGATTGCACTTGCCATCCTATCATTTCTCAGCAAATATAATTAATTATATTAGCACGGGTTGTTCCTTTGCAATAACAATGTTGAATTTGATGATTTCAGCTTTTGATCCGTCTATAGCAAAATATGCTAATTTTAACGTAGAACAAAATTAATATTGTCTTTATGTTTTGAGCAATAATTGAAATATCCTAAGAACTTATTCTTAGTTGACTTTTCAACTTATATTAAAAAGAACCGTTTGAAATCAATCGCTAACAGTATTAAATATAGTTTTATTTCTGCAGATGATTGTCGGAGTATTGTTCATTATAATAGGGGGACTGAACATTAATAAGCATCGGGATCAAACAGCTGCTATCATATTAAATGACATAATATTAATATTTGTCTTCATAATATCTATAGTGAACATTGTAATATCAGGCTTTGGTATAGAATATTCCAACAATACGTTGATTCTACAAAGAGATTCGACCATCAAGCCATGAACAATTTTTCAATTTAGATTACAAATGTGTTTTAGCATTTATTTAAATAGTACATTTAGTATTTTAGCATGAAATATTAACGATAGCTTTAAAGAAAACATTTAATGATTGAACATAGATAAGAGTTGTTATTTTAATTGAGTATTGTTAAAAACAGGTGAGCGCTGCTATTTTAGCAGTCATTTTGACTGTTTTGAATCTCCATAAAGGTGAAAAGGAGAGAACACTGGCCGCCATATTAAATCATATAGCTCTTGGTTTTGTAACCATGGCTCTCTTTTGTGATGTTATCAAAATGAGTTTTGGGCTCGATCCCGCTTTAGCAAAGATGAAGCCTTAAATTTTATAACTTCATGCAATTTTTCATTTATGTTTTGTTACTTTTCTTTTCATTTATTTTTCTTTTTATTTTTTTTATTTTTTCATGAAAGGTTTTAGTTGGGTTACTGTTTGTTATACTAGGATCTTTTTTCGACTTGAATAAACCTGAAGATCACAAGAAGGCTGACGTTCTGAATAATGTATGTTTGGCGCTGAACGTGTTGATTGTAGCAGTTGACGTAATAGTAAATGTCTTTTTTATGCGAGATGATGATGCTAAAATTGATTGATAGTTTTTAAAATTTATTTTTATACATTTAAAAAATCTCATTATTTATAATCTGCAGTATTATTTTTTTTTAATCTTTTTAATTTATTATATTTATTTTTTATTATGCACTTGCTTATAATATTTTGGAATTAAATATAAATAATTGAAAGTATTACAAATATAATTTTAATTCAAAAGCGTAAAAATTTTTCAAATATTTAACCTGTAAAATCAATAAATATATTTTGAATAAAAGAGCTTAATAATGTATAATTATAATTAAAGGTTACTTTTAAATATTGATGAAAATTATATTTTAAATTTTTATATCACATAATGAAAGCATTCTAAAATCAACATTTTGTATATTTCAGATCCAAATATTGGAACTATTTGCTTAATTTATTTGGAGGAAAATATTTTCATTTTGTGATATGTACATATATTTAATTATATGAATGATTGGTACTATTTGTTAAAATTAAAAAAACGTGTTTCTTTATTGAAAAATGTATTAACATCGATCATACAAATATAGATAACATAATTTACGATTACATTGTACAATAGTTTTATATAAAAGTATCAAAGGAATCATTGTAAAAGAAACACACATTAGTTTATACGAAAATGTATCAAAATTCAAACATCTGAAAAGTTTTTAAAAAGACATCTCTTTGTAGACATAAGATATGTGTTTGATATAAATTAAATTTATCAAAAAGTGGATATTATTATAATAATGTATAAGTTTATTAATAAAACATGAAACACTGGTATTATTACATTTGACGATTTTTAATTTACCATTTTTGATGTATGGATTTGAAATAATAAACCTCATAATTATTAACAATTATAAAACCAACGAAACTTTCAAGACAAACATAACTAAAAATAACTTACAGAAAAATTTCACATCAAATGTAAAATCAACAATGAAAATTCAAATATTTTTAATACATACGAATATGTATCAACTATAAAGAAAAATATAACAAAATAGCATACAGACTAAACATTTAAAGGAACATTAAATTGAGGACGATTATATCGACATAATTTCCAAATTAATCTCTTATCGAAAAATAACAATTCAAAATATTCAAAAACTCTTCACAACAAATATTATTGATCATATGAACAGAATATAAGTTGTATCAAAAATGTTCGCTTGAATATCAAGAGATCCTATAATAATCTTATATGATGTAAATCTAATTCATTGTTGGAGTCGTTTTATAATTACAGCAAGCATACCATACAACAATTAACAAAAAAAAGAAGCAGTAATCCTTACAATTTATATATTGCTTAAAGCATATTTAATACAAAATTATATGTTATCACAGAGAAAAGTCCAATTCTATCACGAGTAATCATCACCTTCACAATAGATAAAACACTATTGACCAAATTTTGTTATTATATATATATATATCATAAAAGGAATATTGAAGATATCACTCATTTAGAAATGCTTCTATGTATAACTTTAGTTCCATTAGATTTTTCATCATCAGACTTAATACTATGAACATTAAATTCGGAAGAAGATTTCGTATCAATTTCATCTTCGCAATAACACACATCTAAAACAAACTTGTTGAAAATTTCCGGTTGATCGAGATAAACATGATGTCCAGCTTCCGGTATAATCTGTAATTAAATTTAAATAATGCAAAATTCATTTTAAAATTATGTTATTTGAATAGAAAATATACGTACATGAACATCGACTGACAGAATAGGTTGATCACGCTGAATAGAATAACCGATAGAATTATCAACCCAAGATTTAGAACCAAAAAGCATAGTAAGTCGAGAATTAGGATTCAGACGATGCATTTTCCTCACAATAGGAATTTTAGCAAATGCCCACATATGCATCATGGCGTGAAAAGCGCTTTCTCCACTGAAAGTTATATATAAGTAAAAAAAAAATTCAAATCAATTACTATTAAATAAGTGGAGCTAACCTAGGTTTTTGGGAATTGCATTGATGTATATATTGTGGAATAACTTCTTCGGCTTGCGGTAGAAATGATGAAAATTTAGCAACAAGATTGGCTCTGGCTTTTCCGATAAGACTTTCGCCCCAAGGACCCGCTGCTCGCAGGGCCCACAGCGGATTGAAGGGCCGAAAGATGTAACTTATCATTCGCACCCACACAGGTAACTTGTAATATTCGTAAATGTTAGAAGGACTTTCAGGTATGCCCCAAGCGTCGGCCAATATTAAATGTTTGACTCTAAAGTCGATTAAGCAGGTTTATAAAACACACAAGATAAAAAACTGAATTATCAGCAAGTGTGAAAAAAACCTGTCAGGATATTGCATTGTGTATGAAGCAGCCAGGAATCCTCCCAAGCTGTGGCCCAGGAGAATGAAATTCTCTAATTTCATCTCCCTACGCCATTCTTCCAAAAATGTCACCATTTGCATTTCGACTATTTTGCCATCAGAACTGAAAGAAGGTCTTGAACTGCGACCGAAACCTACATAAAAATTTATTTTCATATTAGCCTATTTAAGATCATGGACATATCAGCCATTTGAACGATTAAACAAGTCAATTAAGAGATCACATCACAAAACGATTTACATAAAATAATAATTTGAATTTTACAAACTTATTGAGCAATGAATATAATATTGAAAAAACACCTAATAAGTCAATAGCATGTACTGGACGATTTTCAGCAAGTTCATCAAGATTCATCACCCAAAGAGCAACACCAGCTCCGAGCCCATGCAGTAAAACCAAAGGTGTTTTTGTTGAAGTTTCGTTGAAAGAAAGTGTCCATATTTTATCACCTTCGCCAACTATAGGACCTATGTCAACATATCGTCCATTGTATGGGGTTCTTAAACCTGCAAAAATCGGATAATTTAATTATTTTGATTATTCACACGAAGCCATATGCTTTCAATTTTTATACGTAACCATTGATAACAGATTATCAAATTTATCACGAGATACGAAATCTGAATTCATTTATAAAACTCACTCGACAATATTCTTTTTTCTGAGGAGCCCAAAAGTGAATTTGAAGACTTGGTCCAGTTGCACCATCCAGGTTCCCATCCACTGAAATATTTAAATTTTCACGTTAGATTCTAACAAGAATTTTTAAATTAAACAGTTAGCCATTATTTTCAAGTTGGATTCTAGTAAGAGCGATGAGAAATAAATATTTTATAAATTGATAATAGTACAAGTATTTTGTTAGTAATAAAATAATTTGACCCAATTCATATGCAAAGTTTAAATGAAGGGAAGAACGCAATCATACTCAAGGCCAATGTAGATAAATTGACAACCAATTTATTTGTAATCAAACTATCTTATGACAAAAAATAATTTGTATCAAGTCAATAGAATAAAACAATCCAGCTAAACGATGCAAATTCAGAATGGTAAATTATTAATTTTATGTTTTGAAACCTGTTGAACGAAACTTTGAAGATATGTAAAAATAAATATTGTCGTAATCGTGTATTTTAGGTGCGTAAATTATTTAACGACGAATTTGTATTTTAATATGAATAAAATTGCATCATAAGTACTTAAATTAGAATTCTTAACGTATTTGACGCATAATTCATGCATTATACAGTGCGTAAGTAATTTTTTATCGAACTAAAAAAAAACCACTGAAGGTTACAGGTCAGTTTTTAATCGTATCTTAACGTGTTTTTGATTTACGTATTGCACAGGAGCACCTTTTTTTATCCGAACTGTCAGCGTGAGGAAATTTATACAATGTAAAGTAAAATCATTTGTAAAAATTTCCGAAAATAACTTTCCTACAACAACCCGTATGTTACAAACTACGGGCAAAATTAGTAAAGAAACCTAATTTTCGGACTTGTAATGCATAAATTACGCATGAAACACGTCAAGAAGTTTTTTAATTTATCAAAGTTTTAAGTGAAAAAATTATATTTTATTTACTTGCTGAATTTATTCACCTACTAACTGTAAGCTGGGTGACCAGCCGTTTACCTAACGTCGAATAGCGTACTTCCGTTCACTAGCTCGTACAGTTTAAATAATTTTTTTTTACTCATTCTACGATGGAAGAGAGGGGGAGAGGTGAAATTTGAGGGGGGGGGGTAAAAAATGAAAAATAAATTGTAGCCGATTTCATTCGGAATGATATCACTCTCACTTCTCTATCATGACTCTAAGTTACTTTAAATCCGATTAGAAGTTATCAAAGTCCCGGGGAAGACCCTGTACTTTGCCATATCAAATCAATAGAGGTGATCTATCGGAAAAAAAATCCCATATCGAAGTTGATTTCCGTCGTTGTGCCTTCCCTTGTCAGTCAAAAGTCTGAACGTATTTATCCACTAAACACGTGTTTAGCAGAGAAGGTTTTTTGCTTCACATTTACTTAACGTATCTTATTCAATCAAGTATTCAGATCAAAAATTATATTGATATTGTGCGGGGTGATAGCGTAGTGGCTCCCAAATTTTCCCCACACATTTTTCAAACCACAAGATGGCGCTAATATCTGAATATCTGCGTACAAAATGTCCCCATACATTTTTTCAAACCACAAAATAGCGCCAACAACTGAACAATCGCATACAAATGTTCCCCACATTTTTCAAACTCGACAACACCAATCAACAAATCTATCACGCCTGCATCGACCGCCAAAAAATCACATTGTTTACATAGCCGGCAATGGCCACGGATCGCCCTCTCCCCGGATCGATACTGTTTTGAAACGGCGTCCGACATTAACAACAACAATAACAACAACAACAACAATTGACCGCACAAAACGGCGGTGAGCGTCCGCCCGCGCTCAATTAGATAATGGCCGGCGCGCGAAACAAACGCCCAATTGCGCATCGGCCCGCCGCCAAGTCCGCCCCTGTCTACGATTGCCGATTTCGGGAAAAAGGGCCGCTCTTACCCAGTCTCGACCGAGTTGCGTTTGTTCCGTCTCGTCATTATCCTTATTATGAGCGTCGTGGCCGCGAACAATAACAAATATGTCGTCGGAGCGAACATGAAACGCGCGTGCTGTTCGCGCGAACGCCGGCGACATACTGTCTTTGAACAGCGCCGGCCGGCGTTGCCGTTTCGAGGCTGAATTCCGTACTTATCGATGGATTGTCATGTATGCGAGTTTGTGCCTTATTTTGGTTTGTGTAAAGGTTTTTGTTGTGTGAAAATTTTGAAAAATTCAGCTGCGCGGTGGATGAAGTGAAGCCGGTTGAGATTGCGTTTCAGGATTGTTTTAAAAATATTGTATGGAATTATAGCTCTTGTGTTGTTGGGTGTTTTTGCTTATTTTTGCGTTTTGGTGCTTATCTTTTGAAGATTTAGCGCGGTGCTAATTTGGGCTTTAATTTAATTATTTATAAGGGTGATAATGTGTTGAGAATGTGTGATAATGTTAAATTATATATTGTTTATCAACTGGGCCGGCTACAGGTGCCTCTGGAAATAAACAAAAGGCTCAACAGTTTTTTGGTTTCTTTTCGGTTAAGCAATTTCAATGGTAAAAACGTCTTCGGAACGAGTTTTTTACAATCTAATCTTAGAAACTCGTAAGATTATAATGGAAATAACATTAAAAACGTTTCGGAAACTTCAGACTAGTCATCAACTGATAGTAATAACAAAATAATGAATAAAACAAATTTTGTGATTGAATACTTTATTTTGTGTCTTTATTGATCATGATATCAGTTATAATTATAATATGCAAACAATTCTTTTCAAAAAATAAAACGCAAAGCTATAAATAAAACTTCATAATAAAATATAGGTTAGTAAAAATTAAAATAGTCAGCTGCATCGAAGTCATCAGGTATCATAGTAATTATCGATAGCCGCTTTGGTTAATTTTTACGACTAATTGTACACGATAAATTAAAAATAACAATAAATAAGTATAAAATAAAATATGATCTCTCTAAACAATACAAATCATAAATCATTTGAAATATTGTCAACTACAGGTACAATAAAAAATTTGTTCACTCCTTATAATTATAAACAAACAAATAAAAATATGAATATCCTGCAATCACAGATATAAACATGAGATTTCTTTCATACAAAAATTAACGCTTTTAGAATAAATGACAGAATACATTCAAGGTAAATATTTGTGCGAAAACTTACAAAAATCCAAACATACAAAAATATACTTAAATCGTATCAAATTAACTACTTGTGATCATCTTAGGATTTTTCTGTTTTATTCTATCGCACTCCTGATCGGATTCGTTGTCTTCACATTTCACCAAAGCGAGACAATCCTTATCCGACAATAAGCAAGCTTCTTGGACGTATCTGTTGAACACTTCTGGTTTATCTAGATACACGTGGTGGCCAGCTCCGTTTATCACCTGAAAACAATAAACATGTAAAGCAAATGGATGACGACACAAACGTCAAACAACACCGATTATATTTTACCTGTACGTTCACGTAAGATTTTGTTCTTTCGTTCTTTATCGTGTCCCCGGTGATATTGTCGACCCAAGAGCGTGAACCATATAGCATCGTGATCGGAATATCATCGTTTAGATTGTGCAATCTTCTGGTTATCGGATATTTGGCCCATCCGAATCCATGCATCATTGCGTGGAATGCACTTTCACCACTGAAAAATACGAAAATTTTATTATAAAAATACCAATGTGTGGTATTGAATAAAAAACGATATGAACCTAGGAGTTTGTGCATTGCATTGGTAAATATATTGAGGTATAATTGAATCTGCTTGCGGTACAACAGGTGCAAATTTCTTTACTAAATCTGGACGAGCTTTTTCAACGACCCATTGACCGAAAGGACCAGCAGCTCTTAAAGCCCATAAAGGATTTAAAGGTTGAACGGCAGTAACGACCACACGTACCCATAACGGTAACTGGTAACGTTCAGCTACATTCGTAGGCCTTTCCGGAAAACCCCAAGGATCTGCTAAAATGAGATGCTTCACTCTAAAATCAATATAAAATATCAATAAAACAGTCCATTTATTACAAAATTAAAATAAATATATTCGCACAAACCTATCAGGATATTTTAAAGAATACGAAGCAGCGATGAAGCCACCCATACTGTGACCGAGCAAATAGAATTTATCGATATTCATCTCTTTGCGCCATTCTTCGACTGAATTGACTAATTGCAATTCTGCTTCCATTGCTTCGGAGCTAAATGCGGGTCTCGAACTGCGACCGAATCCTAAAAAAAATCATCCATTTAACAACAGAACCAAATCAATTCACAATAACAACACAATACTTTACCTAAAAGATCGATTGCATATACAGGACGAACAGAAGCCAACGAATCCAAGTTCATGACCCACATCGCAACACCGGCACCGAGGCCATGTAACATGAGAAGAGGAGTCTTCGGCGACTCTTCGTTTAACGATATCGTCCATATTTTGTCAGCTTTTCCGACCACGGGGCCGATGTCGACGAACCAGCCGCGATAAGGTGTTTTTAAACCTAAAACGAAAATTGTACACCTAATGAGGACAGCGAATAGTAAAAATTACGTCATGACTTATCAATTGCGTTAAGTCAAAAACATAAACATTATTGTGAATTGTGATAGATAAAGAACGAATGGAAATTTCAAAAATAATAACAAAATGTTTATTTATGTCAAAAATGACCAGAAAACAATTTCAAGGTTTAGATAAGATAAATTTTAATTTATGTATTAAACTAGAAATTGTAAATATGATGTGTATTTATGTTAATTTGTGCGAATGATGCGAAAATATGCATAATTTTATATCTTGTCCTTAATCATTAGATCAAAGTCATATTTAATGATAAATTTCTCGATTTGTACAAATATACTTTGCACTATTTATGAACGAATCATTTATAATACATTTTAATATCGATTTATAAAAAAATTGAACAAATAAAACAGATAACAAAGAACTTTGATCTAACCCATTATACAATATAGTACAAATGATTCACGAGCAGCCTAACAATGATCAAACAGACCAATATTCAATTGCTGATAAAACATAATAAATTATTACTTCAAAATGACATATGTATATCAGTTCGAATGCAAAAAACGAAAGCGCCAATCATCTAATTTTGCAATTTCGATGCGTACAAAGGTCAAGGTGTGAGAATATTCATGAGATAATGAACTACATAAAAAAAATCATTATCAATTTTTTACCTCACATTGACGTAATTACGTTTTAATAATAACAATGACTTACATGACAAAAGTTTCTTTTCTACGGCTCTCAACATGACAGTCGACGACGAAGACCAACTGATCCAATTTGAGAACCACCCGTTGCTGCAAATACAAAAATGGCACAGATACAATAATATTGAAGCCTTATCGAGTCAAGGGAAAGTGCACGTTGCTTATACGATTATGTTCAAAACGGTTACATGACTCTTGCACCCCAACCAACTAGAATTTTACGCCAATTAGAATTGCATGCCAGTTAGAATATCACTTTGTCAAAAGAAAATAATATAGATGTCACCACATTGAGAAAAATATATACAAATAACACCTATTTATTTGGGGAAGTATGGATGTCTTTCCAGAGTAGTTCTTAATTCTTTAAAAAAAAAAAAAAACACAAGTGCTTCGGGTTTGGTTGTGGGTTTGTGAATGAACAAAATTTATCAAAGAATTAACCACAATCGCCAAGAGTTTTGTAAACTGCTTATCAAATTAATAACGAAAATTACATACTCACTATAATTATGTGTTCAAAAGTACATTGATATGTTTCAGGTATCATTAGCATGTTAGAAATTATATACCGGTTTCCCGAAATTCATTAAACCTTTGAATGTAATCGTCCAAATAAAAAAAAAAACCATAATTTTTATATATTCATCTCTTTTTTTTTCGAATAATTAACATAACATAAATAATTTCAAATAATTAATACATAACATAAATTAGATTTTAAAATCTTCCCATATAAAAAAAAAAATGAAAGTAATCTATTACCAATATCAATTTCATTGAAATCTGAAATTATCAAGTCATGTCTTCCCTTTATTAAACGAAAAAAAATATTTTGATTTATTTACTTCGTGATAATTTTCGGCATGTAATTTATAAAATATTATATGCAGAAGGTGTGACATCTAAAATAATTCAAAAGAAATCTACTGCAAAAGAATCGATTTTTTTGTTGAAGGTATCAGTTTGTGTTTAGAAAAAATCTTTTACATTTACCGATTAACGAAAAATATGACAGAAATTAACAGTAATCTGTTGCAACGAGGGATTATTTGATCTTTGCAACAACATCTTTCATCGTTATCTGTAAAATATCACTTACTAAACAAAAGAGAATTCCGAGAAAATTTGTTGAAAATATCAGTTAGTGTTTTGATTTCGTTTTTTTCATAAAAATTAGAAATAGGTTATCTGATTTGTTCTTAAATACTCTAATATTTTCAAAATTTCTTTCATTTTCAAAATTGTGGTTAAGTTTTTGATGAGAAAATTAATTCATGGACCTGCAATTGAATTCGAAGCATTTTTCTTTTTTTTTAAGCATTTTGTGCTGAAGGAATATCTATATTTTTTTGAATAGATAGGTGTAATAATAAATATACATTTTAATATAATGACATCTATAATTTTCCTTCAAACTTTTATTTCGATCCTGTAGTGGACAAAGTTGTTGGAATCCAGTTGGATGCTGCGTGCAATTCTGATTGGGGTGCAACGATCCGATCACCGTTCAAAACTGTTGTGATTTATTTTATAAATATGCAATTATGAAATTCTTATTGGTATTGTGAAATATTTCGTAATGAAGTCCAATTGGGATATTTTAACCCTTTGAAGTATGGGGGTGTTAAAAATGTTTAATTTTTGATCAATTTTGCTGTATGGTGGTATTGAAAATGTTTTAATTCGAAAAATTAAAATTAATCGATTCATAGAAAAGTTGAATCTCACTTTGATTGGTTAGTATTTCATCAATGGATGATATATGTAGTTTTTTTTTGTTGAACTGCTGGTTGTAAACTTTTTAGTACAAGTCTAACTGAGGTAATTGCAGCAGTGGTTGACCATGTATCAGTAATTGACCACTTTTCAATAAAACGTAAAAATTAAGATTTTTAAAGACAATAATCTTTCAAAAAGGGTGCAATAGTTTAACTATTTATTACATCTTATCAATTGCAACCCCTTTTGAAAGATTATCTT
The DNA here is from genome assembly GCA_009617725.1 of Hydropsyche tenuis. NCBI lineage: Eukaryota > Metazoa > Arthropoda > Insecta > Trichoptera > Hydropsychidae > Hydropsyche > Hydropsyche tenuis. The sequence goes on from VTON01000109.1 coordinate 127,694, forward strand.
CTTTAAAAACTTTAATTTAAAAATTAACCATTTCTCAGAAAACTTAAAAGTTTTTCTGAGAAATGGTCAATTACTGGTACACGATCAATTACTGGTACATGATCAATTACTAGTACATGGTTAACCACCGGTGTCGATACTTAAATTACAATGATTTATTTAAAAAAAATAATTACTTTACTTTGTGATACTACGTAATTTTACTTCCATAGTAACCAAGATAATTCTACTTCGTTAAATTCATGAAGATAAAATGTTAGTGCAACTAAAACTTTTTCATTGTTACGCATCACATTAAATGCACGATTTTCGATCCCAAACATCACTTTCATATTACATAAACAAACAAAAAAAAAATGCATCCATTCCCGTTACATTACGAAACGAGGCCGCCCAAACAAAACCCGTTTCGACGCCCGAAACTCCCAACAGCTGATTAACGCCTAATCGCACACGGCCAGGGATGCCGACCAGTGATGCGGACGAGTGATGACGACAAGTGATGTAACGAAATGCGTACTTGGCCTCGCTGACGATGTCACACTCGCGCGCCATCATTGCACTCGAGTGATGAGGGAGCGGAGGTCACGCCCAACGACATCCAAAGGCTGACGCCGACTGGCTTCGGTTTGGTGACAGAAGTACGTATCACAACAGGAGGCTAAACAAGTGATGGAGTGCTGAGCGGTCGTAATGGGTTGTTGGGCGGGCATTGGTTTTTTTTATTATTTTGGTGGTTTTGTGATGGGTTTTATTGGTTTGGGTGTAATGTTGAGGTGGGTGTTTTGTTTTATTGTTAGATTTTATTGAGTAATAAATTGGTGGTCGAATGTTTGCTCGAATGATAATAGCTAGGGCTTGCAATTCCGGTAAACCGGTTAACCGCCCAAAATATGCCTTCGGTAATTACCGGTAAATTGAAAAAATTACCGGAAACGATTTGATTGCGAATCAAAGGTAAATATAGATATATTATTGTAGAAAAAAAATTTGAAAGGGTGTTTTTATGAGTGTGAGAGGCGCACTATGGTTTCGTGAACCTGGGGGGGGGGTATAATACTTAATATGTAATAGCATAAGGTACACGTTCTAGGACAATGGGAGTAGGGCTTGCAATTTACCGTCAAATTTCGATTATCGGTAAACGGTAAGTAATTGGTCCCGTTACTGGTTATTTACCGGTAAATAAAAAAAAAATTATGTAGATTAAATGATTAAAGTATGATTGTATGTGGCTACTTTTACTAAAAAACAGTATCCTTGATTAAAACCTAAAAACTATATAAAATATATGTATACAAATCCATAGGAGTAGTAATCATTTTTTCTAGTTTCAAGTCACATTATATAAAATATATGTATGGAAATCCATCATATGTTATATATAATGTAACTTTCGGTGCTGAAACTAAAATGAATGAATTAATTAATTACTACCACCCCCCAGGTTCAAAAAAACCATAGTGGCGCCTCTCACACTCATAAAAGCACCCTTTCATTTATTTTCTGTAATAATATGTCCATATCTACCCTCAATTCGCAATAAAATCGTTTCCGGTAATTTTTTCAATTTACCGGTAATTACCGAGGGCACATTTTGGGTGGTTAACCGGTATTGCAAGCCCTAAATGGGAGGACTAAGTGATTCAATTAATTCTTTGTAATTTATTTTAATCATACTAGTATTTCGATATTTTTCGCGGATTGTGTGTGCCAGTGTCGTGTGTGCTATTATCATTTGGATAAATGTTTGGAAACTGAAAATAGATTGATTTGAAATTATTTCAAATATTTTCGCGCAATTGCTAAGTTTCAGTTTTGCTAATATTTCAAATTTACGATTTTATATCAAAATTTTTGAAATGCATACAAAGTATGAATGAATAATCCGATTTTATCCAAACCAGGTCATAAAAGTTGATACTGAATCATCGTTATTAGAAATAACGCAACACAGAAAATAAAAAAAAATTCAAAAAAATTAGGCTGTCTTATTTTTGTATGAATTTGCACAATTATTAAATTAATTTTCTTATATAAATTCTCAAATAAAGCCATCAACGCTGTTATACCTTTGAGGTTGAAAATGGGATAGTTGATTTAAAATTTAAATTGTAATGCAAAATAAAAACTAATTTTTTAAGCTTTTCAGAATGTCGAGTATTAATCTGTAAAAAAGTCAAAATAAATATAAACAGGATTTATATTATGATGAAAAATAAATACAACACCAACATAATCATCGAGATGCAATAATATGTATTTTCCTAAATAAAAACTGTACATTTATAGACTTTGAGATTACACTTCACGAAAAATGAACCCGTTCTTCAAAATATTCCTGATAGCAGAACGCCGACATCCTAATCATATTGTCATGAAAACTTTACACAATTCATAATACAGACATAGAAAGTGAAGTTATTACATCGAAAACAGTGTCATTAAAATATTCAATCTAAAACAACATCCGACAACTAGCCGGTGACGAGATCCTGTAAATGCTGACTGAGCTCGGCCGTGTCCACTTTGCGCTGAGTAGAATTGACGGAAGCAGTGATCGGCGCACTCGCCAAACGAGTGCAGGCCTTCTTGTGGATGAACCAGTGCAGCCGCTGGCATTCCCTGTCGCAGTACTGCACCGATTTGCACTTCGAGCACTTCTTGGCCGGCTTCTCCTCCCCGCAAGTGTTGCAGTATGGCACGTTGTTGACGAAGCCGCGCTGGCCGTTGATTACGGAGTCGATCACGGAGAGCGTGCTCGGCGAGTCCTTTTGGGCTAAAGTCGAGACGGCTTGTCTGAATATCACGCATTGTCTGAACGGAAACTTGCGGACGCCCTCTTTCAAAAAGCCGTCTTGGTAATCTAGAGTGACGCCGTCTTTGCCAGGCTTTAGGAGTTTTCTGGAAAAAAGTTCGACGAAATCGACCTTTTTCTCGTCGCCGTTTTCGTCTTTTTTTTGTTCTTTAGATGCGATGTGTCTTTGGCGAATGTCATGGATTTCTCCGACTAAATACGATAAATAGTGCAATTTGAATGATAACACCTCGTCGTTGTCGCTGCCTTTGTTCATTTCTTTTTCGCACAAAGCCTCGAGTACTTTCTTTACGTTTTCTAGATGATCTGCTAGCGCTGGTGAGCGATACAGATTCAAAGCTACTCTAACGGGATTCAAGTTGACTTCCATGATAAATTTATGCAATTGGTCGCTGAGCATGGGCGGTAACATCGGAGGAGAGTCGGGGTTTTGAGATTTGGTAAAGTAATCCACCCTGCTTTTCGGAATAAAGTTATTAATTTTGGCTACAACATGATAATTTCCGACGAAAGCTGCCATTTGAGCTGCGGTACGACCGACAGAGTTTCTTGCGTCTATCTTCACACCGGCCATCATCAACATTTGACATACTTCTGCGTTTCCGGACAACGCACCAAAATGTAACGCTGTATAATTGTACTCATGTTTGCCGGAATTGACATCAGCTCCCTGAAATAAGCAAACGTTTATTTTTAAACATTGGGAGAATAATAAGTATTTATATAAACAGATATGAACACAGTTGTCGTTCATTTAACACGATAGATAGGTTTTGCTAGATCGCCATGTAAAATTAAATTGAGTTAAACGAGTCATATGAATGTATGGAAAAGAGCGAGATGGGTTTTTTTAGAAAAGTTTAAGAATATGTCAGTTTTTGTGGAAATCGTTGAAATTGCGTCTGAACTTTTATTATCATTTGGGACTGATGTTTAATTGAAAATGTGATTCGAGAAACTAAATGTTTATAAAGTGTACGGTAATGCACCAATGGTTGACCATGTACCAATAATTGACCATTTGTCAGAAAAACATAAAAAAGGTTTCCAAAAACGGTAATTTTTCGGAAAAGGTGCGATAGATTAACTATTTATTACATCTTATCTATCGCACCCTTTTCAAAAGTCTTTAAAAACCTTGATTTTTACATTTTTCTGAGAAGTGATCTATCACAGGTACATGTTCAACCACTGGTGTCAGTACCTTACATATTGTTTTTTTTTAATAGATAAAAAAGGTATAGATGCATCATAAACGTAATTCTCAGCAATTTGCATCGCTTTAGATAGCTCGGTACAACAGAATTCGACCAAAAAACAATTTTTTTTCGACAAAACAAACGGTATTAAAACGAAATCATACTAAACGATGAATACATGTAAATTGATAGATGTACACCTAATCCTCTTTTTACACGGTTCAAGAAAGAAGAACCGATTATTTTCTTACACGGATTTTTCACAATAACACAATATAAAAACATGTATTATTATGCCACAATGGTAAGATTCGGAACAGGCCAGTATATTGATATAATTGTGTGTATGTAATTATAGTCATTAAATAAAAATTTTCAATGATTTTACACGGTGAAAAATTTTCACATTACCCATTTTTTCTAAAGTACATTTGGATGGATGTTCTAACCAAATATAGTGATGGAACCTATCTCCAATTTTTGTACGTTCATCATACATTATTTTTACACGGTAGTCTCTGGAACGTATCCCCCGCATAAAAAGAGGATTAGGTGTACTTTTCAACGATACAATCAATTATAAATAAAAAAAATAAGCGATATACCAGGCTTATCCAAAGGGCCAACACGGAGCCAAAGTGGCCCCCACTTTTCACACAAAAACATACATAACAAACAGCATTTATTCCGAAATGAACTCATCGAAATAGTTGTATAATGGAAATAAATAACTTTATCAATATTTTAATACTTATTACGTTTTGAACGTACAATAATTGAAATTTTAAGATTTGAAATTTGCAAGTGGCCCCGCATACTGAAATTTTGAACAAGCCTGCTCCGGAACGTATCCCCCGCGTAAAAAGAGGATTAGGTATACTTTTCAACGATACAATCAATCATAAATTTAAAAAATAAGCAATATACAAATAAAAAAGTAGATAAACAAATCATAGTAAACCCCATAAACCCTCAATTCCACATAAAAAACATATACCTGATCCAACAGCAGTTGAACTAACTGTGGAATGCCTTTATAAGCAGCATGATGCAAAGGAGTCATCCCATGCTTATCGCAAAAGTTGGGGTCTCCCCTCCGGCTGACGAGCAGGGCCTGGACCTTGGTGACGTCGCCTTCCGATACGGCCGAGACGATCTGCTCCTCCAGGGAGAGCTCCTCGGGGGCGGCGTCCGGGCCCCGGGGCTCCGCCCTCGATGGGGGCGCTTCTTCGGTGTTTCCAGCCTCTGCCATGTCAGATGGATAACCTCAAACTGCCTGTGCCAAACTCGGTTCGAGTGACACTCGGGCTGTGACGCGGGCGGGTAAGCGTGTGGGAAAATGGGGGTTTTGTAGTAGGTGGATATGGGTGAGTTTTGGGTGATGTGGAGTGGTGGGGTTTTGAGTGTTGTATGCGAATTTGTGCTTTAGATTAATGGGTATAAAAATTTGATTGATTTATATGGTTTTTTTTGGCATCTTTGCACGATGCTGAAGATGCTTTGTGGTTTTCTTTTCGCCAGGGTGATGTATGCGTTTTTTTAATTTTGGAAAAATATTGATTTTGTTGAAGTTAATTTAGTTTATTCGAAATATTGATTGTTGATGTGCTTATTGCGCAAATAAATTGTTTTTTCCGATCTGAATTTCAGTTTCCAGTAAGATTTTTTATAAATGACCCTTTCCACCATTGAGCAGAGCTGGAACAGGAGCACGGATGTGGTGGAGTAATGGGTTTTTGCTCGAAGCAGAAGCGGAGTCAGAACACGAAAATTTATAGTGTTCCCCTGCCCCAATTTCAAATTTAAAAGTTAAAATTTTATTAAAAAATTAGATTTTCATCCAATTTTCAGTTTTTTATTTCAATTAGTTTTCACTACTCTCTTTCACTTCATAGTGAAACCGATATATTATTTGCATTATTTTTTATATTAAATATTTTAACAAATAATTTTAAACGGAGCGTGGAGCAAATACTATGCGGAGCGACTTAAAAAAGTAGTCGCTTCAAAGCCCTGCTTTTTAATGTTGGAAAAATATAACTATTCGTCAATAAATTTTTCATCGTACTAAAAATTATTGTAATAAATGTAAAAATGATAGGATGCATAATAAAACAACAATATAGGACAATTAAAATATACTTTATTTCACTAGCATAATAAATAATCAATATTCACAATGGCTGAAATGAATATCGATTTTTATAAAAGTATACGTAGTGACGTCTAACCTATGAAATAGACAACTTACCAAATTCTAATTACACACACATCGAATATTGAAATAAATAACGTTTCATTTAACCTATGTCATTTTTTTTTTCAAATAAAAAACATACAATTCACACCGTCGATACAATACAAATAAAGTTATTACACTAATCTATAACAATATATAATATTCGGAACGACGCCATAATGAAAATTTGCACGATGGCTGCCGCGTGAATTTTTGCTATGGCGCGTTCTCGTATTTTATTTTTATTAATCATATTTTACATGTAAAATGTTAACGACGAAAATGCAATATTGCTTTCTACACAATTTCACAACAAGCAAATCGACAATATTAATTTTTAACACCTAAAAACATTACAAAATCAAGCGTTGAGTTGTTCGTCGTTTCATATTGCCCTCTATGAAACGACGAACGAGAAATACAACTTTTTTTTAATACGTATAATATAGATATACAAATATACTGTAAAAATTTTAATGTATAATAATATATGTGCATTATTCAATATTAATATATGTAGGTATATGAATATCTATTTTATAATCACATATACATTTCCATCACATCGAGTAATATCATCAAAAAACTAATGTTTTTATTAAATGTATAATACTGAGAAAAATTCTCTAGTATTTTGCTATTATCTATACAGCATTTTTTTTCAGGAGACTCATAAATCACCCCACATGATTATAATAATATATAATGAATATATTCCTAATAAATATTTTTCTTAACATTTTAAATACAATTCCAAAATATAACGACATAAATGATTATTTCATATGATGAGATATATTTTATGTAATATATTTAATATTTTTGTAATAGATATAAATAAACATGCATTTCAATTAAATACATACATTAATATAAAATAATTAAAATTTATTACGCAACAAAAAAAAAACAAATTTGCGCACATTAACATCTAACCTATTCAATTACACAAAACACGTAAAATATTTATAATCAATTCTTAGAAGCGACTTCACTATGCATGGAAGTTACATAGATTTCGTTTCAGCATAAGGAGAAAATAAAAATAAATGCAAAAAAATCATAACAGAAAGCTAAAGAATCGTTGTAAGGAAAAAAGATGAAATTTTTAATCTTTGCAGGACCGGTGTCCAAGATGGTTCACACGTAGTACAGTTGGAAGGACAATCGGGCGTTCCTAGATCCTCAGACATCTTGTGGTTCAGATAATGGTGCTTCAGGTCCTGCTGCTACTTGAGGACAATCGATTGCTACTCCGTTAACTCTCGCTGCTTGGGTGTCACACCAAGGAGTCGTCAAAATTTTAATTCTCTATAAATATGGACGAAAACATTTTTTTTAACATAAATATACAATTGAGTTTTGATATTATATGATGATATACCTGTAAAAACGTTCCTTTGGTCATTAAAATCTTGATGATGGCTACAGTTGGGATCATAGCCACGCTGGAACCTGCAATGCACCATCCAAGCACATTTGCCCAACCAGGATAGACGTAATCTTCATATGTCAATGGTTCATATCCAATCAAACCATAAACCGTGATGAACATCAAAAACAATGGTGCTATGAACTTCCAGCAGATTCTCCAATAGATACCAGGTGCGAATCCGATCATGTCACGAATGTCATCACAGAACCTTTGCGTTCCTAAAATCCAAGTATTATGTAAAATATGACTGCGTACCATGACGATGGTTAATGAGCTTACCGTATATCCAAGAAACGGCAATCGCTTCGAAGAAAACAGCAATCAAGATCGAATAACCAGCAGCGTAACGATCCAAAAGTTGGAAAAAGTAGAACCCTCCTTGTGAACAGCTTGCCAATCCGACTAAAAAGTACAAAGAAAATAGACCTGCTACAAAGATTTCACGATTGCGACCGATCAATGGAAACTCGTCGCTGAGTGCTGTTATGATCGCTTCAGAACCTCCAAACTGAAAAAATAACGTTTCTGAAAACTGTTTAAGTTTATATAAAACTAAAAATATCATTTTCTTACCGAACTATCCAAGCCAAGTGTGAGTAACATCATAAAGAATATCAAAGCCCAAAATACGCTTCCTGGCATTGTAGCTATGGCAGCTGGGTATACGACGAAAACTAATCCAGGTCCTTCTGTAGCAACGTCTTTTATATTTCTACCAGAAGCATGAGACATGTAACCCAAAACCGAAAATATGACGAAACCAGCAATGAAACTTGTCGCAGAATTTATCACGCTTGTCAATATAGCATCCCTGTAAATTGAATATATATTTTATTTGACCACAAAAATAAATATAATATAATAGATTAAAATAACATGACTTACTGATATACGTTGTTATGGTATTTATTATAAGATGCATAAGCTAGAAGAACACCAAATCCAGGACCGAGCGAGAAGAAAACTTGAGTTGCAGCATCCACCCATACCTATTTTTTTCAAAATAATTTTTAAATGATAATTTTTAATGATGAAAAGTATGAAATTTATAATAATTTATAATATTTACCTCAGCTTGTGTTATAACTTGAAAATTGGGATTGAGATAATATCGAATACCACTTGCCGAACCAGGTAAAGTGACACCACGGATCAAAAGTACTAAAAGCACCGCATAAGGAAACAGAGCCGTGAACCAAACGACTTTTCCAGAAGTACTAATTCCTTTCCATAACGAAAAGTAGCAAATTAAATAAACGGCCAATAAACAAAGAGCCAAATCCCATTTGATAGCACCCAAATCGTGAAGACCACCGCTGCGATGAAGCTCAAGTAAAGCTCGACTAAAATTCAAACCATTCAATGTAATTACACAAGATGAAATCAACAAAAAAAAATATTTTACGAACTTGAAATATTCAGCAGCAGGCAAATCGTAACGAGGAGACACAGTCGTCATATTGGAATCCATAGTTATATTAGAAGCAGTCGAATTGGTCGGATTGGACATTGTTGTTGAGGAGGTGGAGTGAGGCATTTCTGATGACCATACCGTATTGTTGGTTTGAGTCTCGTTTCCAGGTCCCATAAAACCGAACTTTAACTTTAAAATACCGTCAATTGGAGTTCGTTTGAGCGTATTTGGATTTGAATTTCACTTACCGGTCGACACATGGGGGTGTTCCAAGGGTTGTCGCATGAAGTCCATGGTAGCAGGTCGGTGAAAGAAGCAAAGAAAAATCGAAGCGCCCAAGCGATGATCACATTGTAATAGAAGTCCACGTAAAAAGCTATCAGCACCACAGCGTATCCAATGCCTGGAAATGTGTCGAGGATATCGACAGAAATTGTGGTGAAAATCTAAATACAGGATGGTTTAAAGGTCTAGAATAAGTTTTAAAGAGGTGATAGGTCATGTTATTTAGAACATTTTAAACCATATACATCTTACAATTAGTTCAAAGTACTAGTATTGGAAATTATTAATGTGTAAGTGCGAGATTTTGGATTTTTTCTTAAAAATCAAAAAAATAATAATTCACAAACTATGTAACTTTGGACTAAGGTACACATAACAATGTTCCAAATAACACGACCTATCACCTCTATAAAATGTATCCTAGACCTTTAGACCATCCTGTATAACGACAGCATAAAACGAGTACTATAATAAAAAAATAAATAGCCGAACAATTCATAGGCATTACGTCGGATGAGACGGAACACCCACCCCCTTATATACGGAGGACTAAATCGCGCAAGGACGAGGACCCTCGCTAAGTTGATTTATTGTAATCCCTTAGAATCCAGTGGATATTATCTGCTGCCACGTCCCTGGGGAGAGTCCGCTGCAACCTTTTCTGCGAAATCGCATTACGTCACACTTTACGGCTAACCGTGTAATATTGTACTTTTCGCGCTTGTTTCACACTCTTAACTCGCGTACGTGGTGGTGCAATTTGATGGGAGTTGGGTATGGTGGTGCATTGAGGTGGATCTGAGGGATTTTCATGATATGATCTTATGTAGCTGAAGGATGAGGCTTTTGAGATATTCATCGGAAGTTTCAAAGTTTTATTCTGTTTTAGGGAGAAGTAAGTTTGGATGAGTTTGAATACTAAAAAGTATCGAATGAGGTCAATGGTTTGGGTATTTGTAAATAGACCGAGCCACTTGTTGCTTAACTTCAGGGATCGGCGAAAACCGATGCGTTTTACATGACTAGTTGTAATATCGACGACCTTGTCAGATATAATATATTTTTTGTATTATACAACATCATCATCTTCAAATAATACGAGGAATAAGATCTTTCCAATGATCATCGGAAATTTTGATATTTTTCCTTATGCTAATAATAAGGAAAAGGTAGCCATAAGAGTCCAAATAATAAAAACCATATTTATCGAAGATTTAAAGTCTAATTCATAATCATACCATTATATCAACAAATGTTTAACACAACTAACAACCCACGAATACCAAATCGAAAAAGAGACAATAAGCGAAAGTCTCTAATAACCAGAACGAGAAGCTCCCATTGTTCACCAGAGGGAGTACCTCAAAGGCAATCTTCTACCACGATTACCCCAACCATCTAAGACGTCGATTTTTGACGCGGCGCACTGAAAAGAGAGAACTGAAGCATAATTCTTGGCGAGAAAGGGGAGAGCGGGAGGCTTTCAGGGGAAGGGAGCTTTCTTGAGGGATGGGAGGATCCAGCTTTGGAGATCTCGAGCTCTCCCGGTTTCGGAAATGGCGGTTCTAAAAGCCTGGTGCCCAGTGCGAATGTGACTTGCGAATCAAACGACCTCCGGTTATAAAGTGTTATATGAGGGGTGCGGAATCAAAGAGAGCTCGAGTCTTTTAGTGTTAAATGTGTTCATTTCCATTCGGTTTATCGATGGATTTTTATGTATTTTGATTTTACTGCCATCTGTGTGTCGAATTTAATATTAATTATTTTTCCTTCTTTTATACTAGGAAATTTGTGAATTAAATAATAATAAAAAATTGTTGAGGAAAACGTATCAAATCATTATCAACGCACTCGAATATTATTAACTTAATAATGACTATATCAATATTAATTTGACGGACATTGAATTTAAAATTATAATTACAAATGTGTATAAAATTATTCAAATATCAATCATTAGCGAAAATTGCGTATTTTGATTCTGAACTTCTCATATATTGTGGTACGTCGAATTTACGGTCGTCACACTAGATTCGCTTCCCCTAACTCGCTTTCCTTTTTCGCTTCTGTGGTTCCGTGGAAATTTTCCATAGTGAAACTTTCGCATTGGAAGTGGACGTGAATCGTTTGTGAAATTTGAATGGCTTCGTAAAATTTCTCGGAGTATAATCGATAATTTTTTATCAATAGAAAAAAATTAAGAGTCAAATTTATCTCATCATAAAGTGTCGACAAACTGCGTTTTCCTTGTTTGTTTTTTTTGTACACAAAACGAGGTGTTAATCGAAAATATGCAAACCGAATTTGTTGTTAGCCGATTTGACAGTAGCAGTAAATATTTAAAAGACTTTTTTAATAAATAAATAAATTTATAATTTACGTCACGCTTCTTTATGCATATGTATTATATTTTCTTATAATTAAATATGTTATTTTTTATTATTTATTATATAAACATGTAAAGGAAAAAAACTTCTTATAATTCTATCCCACTTGTGTAAACTAATAAAATTTATTTAACTACATCACAAAAACTTTCAACATCTTTAAAATTCAGAATTAATATCAAATTTTTAGACAGCTGTATTTTTGAATTTTTATAAAATCATAAGTTGATATTTCATTTCACAGAACTGATAATAATACCACATAAACTAGGTATCAAAGGGTTTATAATATCATTAACTATTTTTTAATGAGTTATTCTGTTTACGAATTAAAAAAAACACTTTCTTATATTTTTTTGAGGTCTCTACATACATACCGCTGAGAGCTGCATACAAAACAGTACCAATTCTGTCAATCAAACTATAATATCTCCAAAACAGTTACTCTGACGAATAAATATTGTGATATCTTTTTTGTAGTAAATATTTTAAGATACAAATTTTACTATTAATATTTTTCTGTAAAAGTGATAAGTAACTAACTAGATATTTACGAAAACCCGTTTTCAATAACCTTTGATCTTCCGTAAATTTTTTTGCTGACCTCTAATCAATACGAAGGTTTTGCCATTTTATTAAGAACCGCAATATGAAGCTTTATACCAAAATTTAGTTTGTTACTAATTTTCACGAAGCAATATGCCTTCATTCCCCAGACTATACTCACCTTAAATCCAATAACGACAAAACGATCAAAATTTCCAATCTCAACACCGGATCGAACGACAAAAACGAACCTAGCTCAGTCTCAGCACTAAATTAATTACACAGAAAAGGCTCACCCACCCACCGCCCCCATATCAAAACCCCCTAAAGGCTGAGGGGCGAATTCAACCCCCCTCGTCTTCGAGGGAACTATTGCATTATACGAGCCGGCTGAGTGCCGCGTAAGTGCTCCCTCACAATGGGGACACACTTTTGCGTTTCTTAAAAGGCCGAATGATTTACTCGGGCCTCCCCCGTGCCTGGGCCTGGGCCTTCGTCCTTGAGGGCATGGTGTCGAGGACGACCGCAATCCACAGGTGGATTATCGTCTGGTGGGGTTTATGGGGTTTAAGGGGTTTGCGGGAATGCTTTGTGTCTGCTTCTGTGATTTAGGTGGAGGTTTTTGGTGCCGTCGTTTTTTTAGTGTTTGGAGTTTGATGGGTTTTTGAGAATGTGAGTTGTTGATTTGATGAAATAAAGTGGGATCAGTGGTTTTGTATTTTGTTGGTTTCGAGGTTTTTTGTTTGAAATGAAATCGTTTCATTTTTTTTATTCATTCAGGTGGAGGTTTTGGGGTGGTCATTTTTTTGTAGTGTTTGGAGTTTGATGGGTTTTGGAGAATATGAGTTGTTGATTTGAAGAAATAAAACGGTGATCTTACTTTTCGTTGATATTGAGATTTTTTTGTATGATTTTAAATCGTTTCATTTTAATTTCGAATCTTAAAAGCTTTAAAAATCTATTATTTGATTCATCCATGTGAATTGATTGCATTTTTTTTTTATTTCGTAAAAGCAAGAAAATTTCGATCGAATTAAATGACAAATCTTATATAAGGCGAGTAATCATTTGCTTAATATTTAGTAAATACGATAATTAATTTTCAATGAATATTACCAAAATGAATATTTAAAACAATGAATGGTAATAAAAAAATATAAATGAATTAACCATTTCGATGCATGTATTTAATTAACTTCTATAAAGTATGAACTAGTAACCGTCCAAATGAATACAAACCATCACTATACCCCAATTTCAAAAGAATTATTCTATGAAAAAAATATATAAAATACGAAATAACACGATAACAATCCATTGTCTCCGCCGTCGGAATCTTACGAATTTCCATCGAGATTTATTCGGATGAAAGCGTTAAAATTCGTACAAATGGCTCCTTTTGTGAAAGCGCCCACCCACCGACGCACCCTTGTTCAATTTCTGGTCCATTAGATCGTCGAGTCCTTTATTTATTCTCGTCACTTCTGGACCGTTCAGCTTTAGAACATTTATGCATACCTCTGCTAGAGTTGTATTTGAATAAAATTTGAAAAAAAACGAGCACATCGGAAAACTTTTTTAGTTCGGTTCCTTCATAGATTCGGTTTTTTATTAGAGTATTTTATGGGTAGTTAATATAAATTGAAGGGTTACCTTTGAAGAGCGGAACGATTCGTCCCCAGCAGGTGATGGCTCCCTTTCTATGGAATTGTCCAAGTGCAAGTTCCATGTAGAAGAGTGGTATTCCGCCGACGACCAGCATGATGCAGTACGGAACAAGAAACGCACCTGTGATTTGATAAAATCGATATATTAATTTTGTTGGAAATCGAGAATTGTTTTGAATTATAATATACTAGTAGTTCTGAGAAAATTAAAGAGGTTTGTTTATATTATATTATGCTTAGTTTAATATTTGAACGTTCGTTATCTTTCTGCAAAATTGAAATATAAGATTTTCAGCGGTTAACTATAAATGAACCGTATCCGTTTTTATTATACGTCAACGTGCGTTTGTTTTTGTCAGAGATTCTAAATATTTTCAATAATTTTGATTAATTTCATATTCTAATGTAAATCATTGCAATAATGCAACTCAAATGCACCACATCTGTATTTATGCAGTCTACAATATTTATTTGAATTTATATTATAAAGGGAATTTTAAAAAGCAATGTACAATATTTCATCGCATTTCTCAAATTTTTGTTTTATAGAGTTAATCAATGTGTGCAATGGACGGCTATGTATAATCATGACTCATCAATTAAATCAATTTTTACAACCCTTTTTTAATACATCAGTCAATAAAACTTTGGTTTCAATATTAAATATACAACTTATATATTTCCATATCGAAAACACGCCTTTTCATCACGTAATATAAACATGATAAAGATGATCATAATTTATCAACAATCTCATAACAAACATTCCAACAGATCAAACTTCAACTTATGTATTGAATATTCACCTCTAAAATATATTTTTATTTCCACATAAAAAAGTATTTTAAAATGGATACAAATTACATAGGGAGGTAATTAATTGCACTTTAGTTTTGATCATACTCACTTTGATAAAAATAATTTACACCTATAACAATTATGCGCTTTGGTTGTAATAATCTGCACTTTAAAATTTATTACTTTGCATTTTAAAATTTGAAGTTTTGCATATCCGTGGGCAAGTCTGAAATAAACATTTTTGAAAAAAAAAAATCTCTACTTTTTATATAATATATGCATGTATCATCATCACAGGCAAAAAAATATATATAAATGCAGAAACGGTCCATACAAACGAAAACTTGGAGGGGGGATATAAAATGCAAAGTATTAAATTTTAAAGTGCAAACTATTAAAACCATAGTGCATTTATATATTTCCCAATTACATATAAATGGTGATGATCATAACATAGCAAAAACTCATCAACTCATTAGTCTATGATATCAATTACAAAAAATCCACAGAATAAGTATAATCTTAAATTCTATATTGAAAATTCACCTCCCGAAAACATCCACCATACAATAAACACAAAACAACTCAACGCATTAACTTCCCCATAAAAAAAAACCCACTGCACCGTTTGGAAACCTCCAAATGATTCGAATTAACCTCGAACGCGGTCAACTCACACGTCCGAGCATCTCATGGTGCGGCAGGGTGGTCCAAAGGGGGGTTATGGTCGTGGTTGGCAACTCGTGGGCCAATTACCGCGCAATTAGGGCTTCCTCAAGTGTACAGGCCGAACAATGGCGCGTCCGGTCTCTCACTCTTCCTCTTGTTACTGCACTCGTCGCGTAACCCCGTTTGTTCCTATTTCGTGTCGGATTAGTCCCGAGGGAATTTTGAGTCTTTTGTTGGTGCGGTTGTGTTTTTCGACTTTCCCTGAATTCCCAGTTTAGGGAAAGTTGGGGTTTGAAATCTTTATGATTAGTCTAGTTTTTTTTTCTTGAAAATTCATTATTGCTATCAATTAGGGATGTTATTACAAAGTGACTCAAATAATAGTTCGGTAATTTACCAATAAATTTTTAATATTTACCGATATATAAAAAAAGTGTTGTTTTTTTAGAAAATATTTTTTGAAATTTTTAGTTAAGTCAGTTTTTGTACGGTTTTTTATTTTTTTTGGGGAAGAATTTTTTATTTTTCGTTATGTTTTTCAAATTTTAATTTACCGGTAAACCGGTAATTAGAAAAAAATCGGATTACCGATAAATCAAATTTTCGGTGAATCTGACATCCCTACTATTAATGTTGATTGTTGACAAATTCAGAAATTAATACTTTGGGATGATTTTATGAATTTTATAATTAAGGTAAGCCTAGTTTTTAAGGCTCGACGGGTTAAATTTTCATAAAATTTATTGTTGGTATCATTGCTGATTGTACAAATTTGGAAATTTACGTTTTAAGATAATTTTATTAATATGAATTCTATAATTAAGATCATCCTAGTTTTAACATTCAATGAGTTGAATTTTCATAATTTTTTTTAAAAATATTATTGATGATTGAATAATTTTTTTTTGAAATTTTTTTATTTGATTTCTAAGATCCTACTAAATTTAAATTTAAATCATAAAAATTTTCAATCAACAAATTGATTCAAATCTCCAACCTATTCATAATTTATATTACAAACAAAACGATACATTTCTTTTATCATTCGAAATAATTTAATATTTGATCGAAAATGTGCAATAATCGATTATACGTTATTGAAAGTGTAACAATTTTCAAAAGAATATATACGCGACTTTTTAATTATCGAGAGGGGAATTGTAATACCAGAAGCAGCTTGGAAACGAGCGTCGTCATGGTGAAGGCTTTTCCAATCCCGAGAGTCCGGATTTGTATTTAATATACTGTTCGTAGTGTCCTTACGTACTTTATCATCACTATATAATTTGGCATGTACAGGCTTTTGGACGTGATCGATGTAATATCAAGTACGAGTACTTACGCCACCCTTATATTCGAGGTCGGAAAATTCGCGAGTGGCTTTTCCGTATGACGATGATTAATCGACTCGGGCATAATTAAATTGCATACGTTACACTGATTAAGATTTCACTGAATGAATATGATTTTTGGATGTTGAATAGCCGTTTTGAACGTGTGGAATTCGATGAAATTGTATTATGATTGAAGAACAAAACCATTTCGACAAAACAAAATGAAAATTGTAACATATGCATGTTATTTTTTGTATCACTACTTTCGCTTTCAATCTTTGATCGAACAAAAACCGAATAAAGTGACGTAAATGTTTGTCGCCAATTTTCGGCTTTAAAAATTTTCCTTAATCAATAATTTTTATTTTTAATGGGAAAATAAAAAAATAACAACACTCATCATTTAAAATTAACATAAAATCATATATAAATATTATATCTCACAGCACTGATACTAATACCATATGAAAAAGGTCTCAAGAAGTATATAATTGCATTAATTACTTTTATGAACTCCCCACGTACATACCGTTGAGGACCGCATACTAGCAACTCGTTAAAGCGAATAATTTCCAAAATGGTTACTCTTATGAATACAAGTTACCATATATTTTTTGTAGAAATTTCTTTAAGCTACAAATTTTATATTCATTCTATTTTTGTAAATGTAACAGTTAACGAGATATTCACGAAAAACCGCTTTCTCTGCCCTTTAATTCCGCTTAAAATTTGATTCAAATCTCAAATCGATATAGACTTTCTACATTTTTTTTAAGAATCACAATTAAAAGCTCCTTTCAAAAATCTTCTTTCCTGTGGTTTTACGTAAATTAATATCTTAATTGACAGGACTATCACTATAATATAAAAAAAATGTGCAAACGTGTTTTCTAAGCCATGTTATGACACAGACTGACTAAAGAATGCATTTGAAAATTTTGATTATTGTATACTTTGGTTCTTTTAATAATAATGTAAAAGAATTTTATACTCAACAAGAATACATACTTATATTTTTACAATTTAAAAAAAAATTATAAATGCAGTATTTTACATCATTTCGTTCCCAATATATTTACGTAAAATTATATTTAAACAAGTTTACGTAAGATTACAATTTTTATTTTCAAAAATATGACTTCAACGATACAATACAAACTAAATATAGGATTATTCTATTATTAAAAAAAAATTAGAAATTAAATCGAGACGGATAACGATCGGAGAGTGGCCGAGAACTCTGTCTCGTGCCGCATATCGAATTAGGAGCCGTAGAGTGTCATGATGGCTGGGGTCCCCTCAACAACGTCGGAACTCAATTAAGGTAGCTATCGGAAATTTCTATTTCGGCTAATTGACGTTATAATCACATTGCCCTGCGATGGAGGCTAATTGTCGACGGCAATCCAGACTGCCGGACTCGCTTCCGTCGTGTATCGAAAAATTTTCGATGATAAATATGTCGGTGTCTGATGAGGGCGTAAATATGATGGTGGTTGTGTGTAGTTTTCGATTTGAGAAGATGTCGGTTTGAGGATGGGTGTTGTGTATGGTTTTGGATTGCGTAGATGTTGATACAATCCGTTGTATTCGATGATGAATATGTTGGTGTTTGACTGTTTGATGAGGGCGTGAATAACATATAATGGTGGTTGTGCGTAGTTTTCGATTTGAGCTGATGTCGGTTTGAGTTGTGTATGGTTTTTGAATTGCTTAAATGACGATTGAATGTTGATTACAACTCATTGATATGTAATGTTGTGATTGGTGGTAAGAATTCGTCAAAAATAAATTATAAAAAAATTATCGTTTTCAGAAATTTTTATGTTCAAAATGACTATTTGCAATGTGAGGTTAATAAAAAAATTATGCAAAGTTCGACATATTTGTAATCTCACAATTAATATATTGTGACAATCGATGACAACGTTAATGCTCCGATTCCAATCATATTAATAATATTTTTACTGACTATTATTATTAGATAAAAAATAAAAAAAATTCAATACTATTTAAATAAATCAAATTTTCCTTATTCTTAAATGATAAAACAAAGATAACATTAAAAAATTCGGATACTTATACTAATACAACCCTTATCATATAATTTTAATAATAACAGCTTACCCATCCACTAACTACATCAAATTATGCGCATCTACAATAACTAAATCATCAATTTTTTTTAAACAAAAAAATCACTAAAAGATTAAACAAACAATTAGCACCAAATTAATCGAAAAACAATGATAGAGCATCATAAAACAAAGGGAAAAAGTGTCAAAATCAAAACCATGCGACATAGAAAATCGCATTAGGGCCAGTCAGGGGTGCCAACGGCCGCGTGATTGATTTGCGCGCCCTTTAACGTTGTGTGGCGGCCCTGTCGCCGTTCCGCCTGTCAATCAAAATGGACCTCACTCATGTGTGTGTGTTTCGACACGAAAAGTATAGTAGGGCAAATTCAACATGTCGTCAAATCAATAAGCTGCTTTTGATGTCTGGTGAAATGCATTCGGGTTTTTTTTTTTGAGGGAAAATCGGATTTTTTCCGATTTTTTTAGTTTAAGTTGTTTTATTTGTTACTGATGATTTTATATCGAAAGAATTTGTTTTGGATGAGTTATTAGGGCTTTGTCAATTAGCGCAATTCCATATTTACCCAATACTTGCCTTCTGCAGTATTTTATCATCATCAAAAGGGGCTTTGTCAAAAAATTAAAAATGATATTGATGAATAATTGATGTCTTATAAGTCCATTACTTGTTTATGTTATCGTTGTTAATACAAAGAGTTGACTGAGTGAGTTACTATTGAATCGTGTCACATAATATTTACGTAAGGACTCACGTAGAAATGATTCGTTCTTATATTTTTTAAGTACATTTCATAAATTATCAATATTGATATGACGAATACAATTTTTTTATAATCTTCAATAAATATTTTAGATAAAATCTTCATCATATGCAGCTATTAAAACGTCCATTGCAGAACACGGGTTTTTCCGAACTAACATCAAAGTTCGGGTTCAATTTTTTTTCCTTATAAACATATGTTAAATATATCAAATGAAAAATTTAAATAATAAAAACCATTATATTATAAACAGTTATATTTTTATTTAGTTCATCATATGATGAACATGTGTTCAAAGGAAAACGTTAATTTTATTATATTAATAATAGAAGAAAATATAATATTAATATCACGAAAGTGCTTTGAATTTTATATCAAAGAGCGATAGATAAATTATACATATGTATATAAACTTTATAATATAATTAAAAAAAAACTGAATTGAGAAATACTTTTGCATCTATCGTATTTGAGATTATTACCTTTTTTGATCATTAGAAAATTCATTGAATTAAAAAAGTATGTGTATTAATGCAAAAAAGTAAAAAAAAAATTAGATTCATATTTGGCGTCGAAACCTTCCAGCTTTTATGAGAGTGGGGATCGAAAAATTACAAAAAGGTTGTAAGTAATAATGGTAATTATATTTTGGAACAATGTTTGTAAATAAATTTAAAAAATAATATTTTATGCGAGAAAAAAATTGATTACTTTTAAAAAACCCTAATCTATATACTCGTATGTATATAAAACCCAAACGGTGTCTGTATTTATGTATGTATCCTAAACCGATAGATAATAAAAAGGTTGAAACAAATCTTCATTAAATTTGGTAAGAATATGCTTTGAAATCCGGAGAAACTAACAATAAGTACGCATTCAATTTTTTAATATCGTTTCGTATTTCAGTTTTTTTTCAGTTTTTTCGCCATACAAATTATAGTACAAAATATGCCGGCGTCACGATTGATCGTGACAATAATTACAATAGGTACACAATTTATTTTCCCAGAATCCCAAGCACGCCGGCACGAGCCGATAGTATAAAAAATCTTTAAAAAAAAACAACAACAACAAAAAGATACATCCTCCATTCGGACACCATACCCTAACCCTACATTTCAAAACACCCCCACAATCATCTCAATCAAAACCAACCAACACGAAACCATTTAACAACCTTAAACACATCGAATCGACACCTCGCCGCCGCGCATAGCGCTTCTCCCCCACACATTATATGGGGGCGCACGTCGGGGGCAGAGCCTCGCCCGCGGCGGCTCATTTCCTCGATGGGGGCCCTTTCCCGCCTTGGCTGGCTCACTTCGAGTGGAAATGCGGTTTGGCCCGTGGCCGGCCATCATATTTCACCGCACTCCAATTTCCTAACCGTCGGCTTTGATGTCGGATTAATGTTTTAATAATAATCGGATCGTGTGGAGTTTTATGGGGGTCCTGTTGCTGGGATTGTTGTTTATGGTTGTTCGACGGTTGGATGATTGTTGATTGTATGAGGAAGTTTTTTTGGGTTTTTTTGATGTTTTTTTTTTATTTATGACAGTTTTGTGTGATTAGATTGTTAGGAGGAAAATGTGTAGGAGATATGATTTTTTTTTCTTATAATTGGATGAAAATTTTGACCGTCAATAGTTTACATTTTGAAAATTTCCAATGTGTATTGAAATTTATTTACATAGCTTGAAATGTATTGATAAAGGCTTAAGTTAAAATTTTTAAGTCAAAGTATGTATTAATAAAGGGAAGAAGTGAAAACTATTGTTATTATTTTATTTGAATGTCAAATATAGGATTTTTAAAACAAAAACATTATAGTTACTTT
Organism: Hydropsyche tenuis; assembly: GCA_009617725.1. Lineage (NCBI taxonomy): Eukaryota > Metazoa > Arthropoda > Insecta > Trichoptera > Hydropsychidae > Hydropsyche > Hydropsyche tenuis. The sequence continues at coordinate 149,185 of VTON01000109.1, forward strand.
ATATAAAAAATGTTATATATTCATATATATTACTTTCGAACATTTGCGGAAAATTCAAATTCGATAAACAGAAAAAAATATATTAAGGGAATTTTTCAATTTTACTATTCATAATATTCGAGGAAATCGATGTATAATATATTATGCTAAAGATAATAATGGCGTATAATAATAATATCTATGAAAACAAGAATGGACAATTATGATTATGACAATTATTGTATCGCGTTGAAACTTGAAGTTGCAATATGTAAATCTGAAAAAACTTCCGGTGGTTATTGCGTCAGATATTCGATCATGTATTTAGATGATGAAATATGTTTATCGAGGAAAATAAAATTCATTGTGAATGAAAATCGTAAATATGCTTATAAGTCAATTGTCGAATAATACAATATGTATACTCCTAGCATTTTATTAATGCATCTTTCAACTGTTGAATAGTCTGTTTATTATTTTATCAAATACCTTAATTGAAGTTATTTATAACTATCTCATATTATTCATCTTTCTATTTCATATTTGATATATTATTATATGATAAAAATTTACTGCAGAACAAAACTTTTTCAATAAATATCAAAGGTCATTTAACACTCATTATGAAACGACAAAAAGTTAACCCTTAAAAAAAATTTATACAATTATAAATTATTCTTTTCTAAATAATTCAAACCAACCACTTACAATCACATCCAACTACCATACCATATTTCCCCCAACTTCATAAACATCTCCCATACTTCAACACGCAAACTCACTTTTTCCACACACCCACAAGATTCAACGCTCAAATCTAAAAACCGACACAAAATTAAGACTCACCTCCACCATTTTTGTAGCAGAGGTACGGGAACCGCCAAACATTAGCCAGGTCGACAGCAAACCCGATGACAGACAGGAGGAAGTCGACCTTCTTGCCCCAGGTTTCGCGCTGCTGCCCAGCGGCCGGCACTGCCGACTTCTCCCTCGGCATCTCTCACTATGGTAAGCCACACCTAATTATATAAAAAAACTGTATTAATATTTAGTTGATTGTGAAGATTTAATTTAAAAAAAAATACACACAATTCTCTTTTTATATGGGGGATACGCAGTGTTGGATTTACCTATAGGTTAAATAGGCTTGAATCTAGGGCCTCGAGATCTAGGAGGGCCTCCATTCAAGGTGTAATAAATTAATAATAAAATTTTACGCTGAAAAGTGTGTATATATTGAAAATTCGAACATCTGAAAACTGACTTCAACTAATTGGGAAAAAAATTTTGTGGTTCGAATAATTTTGAAAAGCATCGAATAGTTTTTTTAAATCGTCGATCTTTTCTTTAGGATTTTTTTTTTATATTTCGAATAGTCCCGCCACTGGTGGAACGTTCCAGGTTCCACGTTCCAGAGACTACCGAATAAAAAAATGTACGATGACTATATAAAAATCAGGTTCCATCAGTATATTTGAATAGAACTTCCACCCAAATGTACTTTATCAAAAATGTGTAATATGAAAAAAATTTGCTATGTAAAATCATCGAAAAACATTGAAAATTTTTATTGAATAACCACAATTACATATTTATAATCATAACAGTATACAGTGCCTGCACCGAATCTTACCATTGTGGCATAATAATACATTTTTTTATTATTTCTATACTGTGTTAAAGTGAAAAAAACCGCGTAAAAAGAGGAATGGGGGTATAAAAAAATATTAGTATTTATTGTGCAGATATAAAATGTTTCTTGGACTCGTTTTTCTGTTTTTATTGTACGTATATTGTGGTAATTATTTTCACTTGGATAATTATGGATTAAAATTAGCGTTTAGTTTGCGTATTGTGTAGATATGATATCTTCAGTGGACTCGTTTCAATAATTTTATTAAATTAATATGTCAATTGGCGAGAAATAATATTTGTAAAAAAAACATAAAATCAAACGCTCCAGAATTATTATTTATATTCAGATAATTATGGATTGTATTAAAATTTTGATGTTTAAATGAAAAATATATGTTTGATATTTTTGAGATGTATCAGAAGTGCAGTTTCCTTGGCGAGTTTAATTGTTCTTAATCAATCGTAAACGCTGAGTTCATTCATCTTTTTTATTAAACAACACAAATATAGATCAATATTTCAAATATGAAAAAAAAATCTCAGCACTTACTGAAACAAGAATTAATTTTCAATGTAATAAACTTTATTGTTTATTCAATATTACATTGAAGTAATTCATAAACGACTACCAAAACCCTAACGTCAACATCAAAAATTCTTTAACAACCAAAACAAATCTCCCATTCGAGATAACACTTTGAAAATAAAGCGATATGACACAGTACAAATGCATACTACATACATATTTCCAGAATGAATAATGATGTGATTATTTATTTATTCTCTCGATTTGACCGCGGTTAGTTGAAGTCGGGCACTCGTGCGGGAGTGATTGATATCGAGTGGTCCTCCAGAAGACCTGACCCTTCAGCCCTGCTGGAACCCTTCAGTTGGGGCCTGAAAAGTTCCAGGGTTGACGATTCGAGGATCGAGCAGGTACCTGATTTTTTTTAGAAATTTTTGCTGTAGGATTGTTGATTTGTTTTGATGTTATTGTAATGATTTTTCTTGTAAGAAATACTATTTTCTCAATGCGACAATAATAAGATAAGAGCATTGAATAATATTTAAAAATCGTTTCATATATGTATGTATGAATAATATAATGATTTCATGATTAAAATTTCAGATAATTGTGTTCACTTAATGGTTGCCAATAACAAAATAAGGAAAAGTTTCGTTTTCCGCCTGCGGTTTATAATAACTTTCGAGTGCTTTTTAAAATGTTGATAGTAAGATTTTCTCTTGAAATGCTTTTTTATGCGTTATTTAATTTTCACACATGACTCAACCATTAGCTATTATAAAACATAATAATTTGGTGCGTTTAGTGTCCATTTATTGTCTTGTGCCATCGGTTAGCTTTTGAGTCTTTGCATCGTTATTTGTAAGTCTTATTTTTTTTATAAATAGTCTCAATAGTTCGAAAAAAATATTATATTCCTTAATAGTCATATAAAATAGTATTCAGTTTTTTTTACAATGACACGTATACGAATATGTAACTTTTTATCGAAGATGAATGATCAACGCCAAAAAAATCATTACATATTTATTATATTTTCTTCACACTTTTTTCAGAGCATATTATTCTCTAATTGGGGGTTCATCTACTAGCAAATTAATTTATAGAGAAATTAAATGAATTTATTTACTTTAATATATTATATTTGACCCAAATTGATCAAAAACTTTATCAACATTTATTTGTTAACAAATTAATAAATAGCATTAAGATATTAGAATTAGACCACATAGTGAGCGTTATGTGTATCTCATGAGTCAGAATATTATCAATAAATTTCTTAAAGAGGAAAATTTGTTTAATTAAAATTTCAGATATTTTGTATTTTTGTTCGTTTCACAAAAATCGCTTTATGATAATGTCGTGAATCATAAACATGAATCATTTTTATCTTTTCATTATCGATATCTGAAATTCATTAATTAAAAAAATATACATTCAATACAACATTTTTTAATTTGGTGATGCATTGAATTTCTGTAGGTCAACGTCGTTGTTTTTAAATATTGTGAACAAAGCTGTTTTTATAAGCAAGTATGACGATGCTTATTGTGCATCATTCAGATTGTATTTGTGAAGCGATTTTATTTTAGAATTAAATTGGAATATAATTCGGCCATATATTATAACAAAAACCAATATACGATCAAAACTTTTTGTGTGAATTTTACGATAGTAAAAAAAAACTTTGAAACTTTTAAAAAGATTTTATAAGGAAAAACTCATGTTTCTGTCATTAAAAAAAATAAATAGCTAACATGTTAAAGGAAATAATACGATGCAAAATTTTAAATTAAGTGCCTGTGAAATATTTAAATTGATTTTAAAACCCATAATAAGAAATCCTGATCATTTAATAATTAATGACTCATAATTCTTTTTTTATTAACTAAACCTTTTTTTTAATTTGCACCATTTAAGAAAATTTCTAACAATTAACTATCAAGAAAAACATCAAAAATCCAAAAATTTTACACACATAAAACCAACACTGACTATACAAAATTTTCATAACTACGGATCGTCCCGTAACTCGGTTACGAGCTCATTCCATGAACTTAATTGTCACACACCCATACTCCACACACGTACACACACACGTGTTAATTTCGCGTGTAAGTAAGGTAAATGGATTGACGGGCCGCACCACTCAATTGCTCCACTCGACTCCACTCCATTACCACACCCACACCACTCTTCGTCGTCATCGTCGCTCTCAACAATTCAACGTTCGTGTTTGGTCTTTCGGATTATTTCTGTTTCGGTCCTTGGAACCGTTTAAAATAACGGTTTTAATATAAAGGGGAAAAAACGTTCGCATATGATGCGTTATCAGCGCCATCTCGCTATAGAAAATTGCACTATATACTAGTGCAATTTGAAATTTTAATTTTTTTAATTTTTTTTAAACTTAATTTAAATAATATAATAGTCTAAAGTTCGGTTCTGTGTTATTATATGAGGTTTTCTTCTGAAGAATAAACTCTGTTCGCGTTTCGTGAAAATAGAAGGGTCCCCTTTTCATTGTGCCATTGTGATATTATCGAACTTTGAAAATCGGTGTTATTTCAAGTTGCCCCAATGTTTGGTTAGTTCGATGCAGGCGTAGGATATTGAAGTGCGTGTATTTTCATATGGCCACAATCAAAATATGGTCAATGTGCGATACTGGTGAGTTTTCCGAGGTGAAAATATATTTTTTATATTTTTTTCATATAAATATTATGGGGTGAATCTATGTAAATTGGTGGAAGTATAAAATTGGAATAAAATCATTGGATAATATACTGCAGTTAAAATTGAATTTATAAATCGAAGGATAGATCTAAAAAATATATTGGTATTTTAATCATATTTTATAATTGAATCGTGAAATGATTTTAGTGCGCAAAATTTTCTTTAAATTATTACAAAAAAATATATTCTTTTAAGAAAAAAAAACCGGCATAATTTCGATTGAAAATACATGTATAAAAAAATTTGACTGAAAAATTTATTTGGACTTCTATGAAAATATCCGAAATTAGGAATTATTTCAGTAACGAAAATCAAAACATTCAATCCACCTGTTACGCGCAAAGTTGCACTATGTAGATATATTTCGTCTGCGATCCGATTTGAGGATCGCAAAAAATATTATATTAGAATTACGAAGATTTCAAAAGAAAATTATATAATAAAAATAAGATTCTAAATTGTATAAAAATAACAAAAAAATCATGAACATTTGAAAACAATAACCATAATAATAATTTTAATAAAAGAAAACATGAACTATTCCAATAGAAATTAAACTAAATAATTCCAAATATTTAAATAAAAATTATAATCATGCAAGCTTTGCAATTGATGAAAAATTATCGGAAATTTTTAATGTAAATAATTTTATATAATAGTTTGGACAGATACAATATATGAAAAGAACAATCAAATTATATATGTATTTCATAGGAAAAATTAGGATTGAATAATGAAAACTAATGGAAAAACTATATCAAACAGTAACTAATGAAAAGTAATACGAAAATAATGAAAAGTAGTATGAAAAGTTAGAAAATTTAAAGAGAATTTGTATGAAAAGTTTGAAAATATGAAGAAAATTTGTACGAAAAGTAAGAAAATGTATCAAAAACTACTGAAAAATGTCGGAAAATTCTAAGAAGAGTTTAACCTGTAGTGAGGACGAGGGCGTAGCGGCTTCATGGTGACCCCGGGAGCCCGCAGCGGCCGCGCGCCGCGCCCCGAGTGACCGGGGGGCGCACGCCCGATCGGGGGCTGGGCCCCAAAAGGGAACACGCCCTAGGGCGGCGCCCCACATGACACGCCTACGCTCCAGGAGCTCGCAACGGGAACCGGCTCGGAAAAATCCGGAAAATTCGATATTTATTTGTGAAAATGGAGGTTTATGTTTTGGTGTTGGTAGAAGGTGGCTCATTTGTGTGTTTGTGTATTTTATATTTTGCGTTTTGGTATGGGAAGTTGGTTGAATTTGTTTTGAATTTATCGAATTTGATTTTTAATGGTTTCTATTTTGATATGGAAAAAAGGTTCTTGAATGATTAATCAAAGTATCGGAAAATTTATGTTTGATAAATAAAAGATGTTTTTGTACCTTTTTTGTGAGCAGTTATATTTATTTGTGCCGCGTAGGTGAAAATATTGGAAAATTTATTCGATTGATGACCGATACATAATATCTCTTATTGTGATAAAATATTACATGTAATAAAATTGGGCTTTTATATGTATCAAAAATAAAAGATTTTAGAGAAATTGATGTTACTAAATACGAAATCAAATTTATGTACATCAACAAAACATTCAGCTTTTTAGTATTTTATATTAAAAAAAAACAATCTGGCAATTCTAATATAAAATTGCACAGCAGTTATAAATATATATTATAAATTCGAATCAGTTGTTGATAATAAAATTCTTAACCATCACTCATGAATAAATTTGTTTTCACACAAAGATTCCTTTCTACATTTTATCAAAAACACCATATGCCATAATTACTCATATACATCACGTATCTTATTCAAACAATGATCTGCTTATTCGTCATGCTTCATCATCATTCCTCAGTCTACAAACTGATAAAACGTACTGAAACAAAAAATAACAAATCAGAACCAAACAAATCCTTTGATCAAAACCAAATATTGATAAACTATTTTAGAATTTAAGTATTCGGGTTGATAACAGCTGGATTCTGCGATAAGCGATTCCATCGCAAAACGTAGTATGATTTTGGTTTTCTCCGAATTGATTCGTCTCATGTTCTATAAGAATTTTATGTACGTGATTGAATCGGTCATAATATGGAAAACTTGAAAAATAAAAATGTTTTCTATTACATATTTGAATTTAATATAAAATCATAACTTTTTCGATTAGTAAAATTTATCTTTTTTTAACCTGATTCATTAACCATTCTTAGATTGTGTGACGAATTGTTTTTTTTGTACTTGAACGAGCAACATGATTTTTTTCTGTAGTGATCGATTCAAATTGAGAAAGAATGGAATACAAACTCACTTTTAAAATATTTAGAGAATAACGACATCCTGAAATAATAGATTACATTTTAAAAATATACAATTATTCGTATGAAATCTCTCGATCAACTGTGCAAGTTCTTAATCTTGCACCGAATGAAATATACGAAAATGGTTTATCATTAGTCAATGATTTATTTTCATCTGAAAATCTTTTTGGATCGAATGTATCAGTTCAGTTTTATTCTAGAAGTTTTCAGAACCACATTGAATGTTAGAAATTCAAACTGTTGGCATTAAAATCTCTTAATCTGTTGCCATCATAAAATGAAATAAAAAATTAAACACCATTTCATTTTTCGCTTCTGAATCACATTTAAAAAAGAAAAATAGATAATGCTATCAACAGATTAAATGTATTAAGTCAAGATGATTCTGAAAATTTTTAGAAACATTTCAACAAATACTAACTCGATCATCTTTATTAGAATTTGTACTAGGCGGCGGCAAAGTACTTGATATTTTAATACACTCTATCCACCATTCCTACCGGCGGCTAAAACCGCATTTGATTATAAAAAATCACATAAAAATACCACAATTGTCACTAGTTTATAATTATTTTTCGTAGAATGCTTTATAAAACAACAAAATTTGAATATGTGCCGTTTCCATAATCATTCAAACGATAATTATAAATACACTTTCTAAGAACAAAATTATTTAAAAATTCATTTAAAAATATTTTTCCTATCGTGAAATGTATTATTTTATAAAATATCGTCGGAAAATCATTACATTGTCAAAATTTCATAATCACCAAATAAAATAACAATTATCACTATATTCAATATCCATATATAATACTTCTTCAAATCTTCCTCGTCATGGTTTCAAGTTGAATTCTTTGTTGTTGTTTTTGAAATTATCAATTATTTCCTAAAGTCTTTTTTTGTATTTCGTGTCAAGAGCTAATTGTTGAATTATAAAACTAAAAACATGGGATGTTGAATCATATCTGACTATAAACATTAACGTCGATTGAGCAGTTAGTTCAACATGGGACCAGACTAAAAATGTATGTAATTTAAAATTAGTAAAATTGAATGTTGTATTATATATAGGAAAAATTTAACCTGTTACTTCGAAAATAGTTTTATATTTCTTTTTTTCCAGAAGCAATTGAATTATATCAACTCGAGTTTTTTTTACTTTATTTTTTCGATTGATAGTACTTATGTATATTATATAATAGTTTTAACATTATTTAAAGTTCATTAGATTCACTATAAAAATAGAAATGTTACGCACATTAATTATATTTAATAAAAATTCAAAACGCAACTAAAATAAAATTCGTATCAGTTTTGTGTGAAAAAAACACCTTCATTATATTCGAAATATTCACTAGAAAAAAAGAAAATTTTCAACAATCCACAATATTCCTTTCCTCAAAAATACGTTCGCCAAATTTCCCATAAATAGGATGTACATTTTTTAATTTATGTACTTTTCCATCGAAATGGTTCTCTTCATAATCCGTTAGAAGTGATAATACAAACAAACTAAATTACGACGAGCAACGTCGTCTATTCATTTGCAAGTCACTAATAAAATGGAGTGATGCTATTTATATGTACCTATATACTAATTTTTTATGAAAAAAATTTGAAGTGTATAATTTTGAAAAAAATACCGATTGATTTAATGTATTCGAACAATTTTGAAAATTATTAAGAAATCGGGAGTATTATCGCTTACGATTATAATATTTTTCGACTTTTATGCAAATGCATCCGTTTTTGTAAGTAAAAAAAAAACTAATGCATTATGCAGTGCAAATTGTATGCACTCAACTAGACATATTTATTATTATAAATTTAATCAGTAGTTCAATATTATAGTCATGCGGTTTTCTTTCATTATCAATTATTTAATCAGAGGACTTGATTTGACTGGAAATAATTTAAATTGAATGCGTGATAAAGTATTTTCTATCTCAAAACGTTTCTTTTTTTTATTTATATACTTACTAACTTATTGTTATAAAAAAGAACCTTTTCGCTGCCAACTCCGTACCCGTGCGTCCAATACAAGTTGTATTATACAACCGAGCCTCGTGTGCCAACAACGCACGGGTGCGTTTCGCCGAATTTCCGTACTAAATACGAAAAATTCTATGTTTTCTTAACGACATCTCTTCAAGGAACATCCTTATTGAATAATAAAAATACTTCAAACTTTTTTTATTTGTATTCCTTTTTAAGATTTGTAAACTTCATATTGTGTGAGTCAAGTATTTATTTTTACATGTTTTAATATCTTGAAAATCTCTGGCCTACAGAGCACGATCGTAAAAAATAATGAATTAATGAATATGTATACTTTTATAGTTTTCATGTAAAATGAATAGTTCATAATCTAAAATTGTTCTAAAAAAGGCTTTTTTCAACTCATAGAATATTTTCGGCACGACAAACGGTGAATGAATATAAAAAACATATTCACGGCATCGCTTTCCTTTAAAATATGAACGATAATTTTGATGAACTTTTTTATAGTAGTTTCTTATAAAAATATGAAACGCCGATATATTTGTGCACATTTTGATTGTCAAACTCAATCTACAAATCGAGTGAGAATTATCAAAAAAATGCACAGGAACACTAAAATTTTAGTGCTTACATACTATTGCGATTTCAAAATTTTTCACACTAATTAGAGGCATTTGTTTCATTAATTTCCTAATAAAAATTTGTTTATGATATTATGTTTTACCAAACAGATATAATTTTTGTGGTTTCATGACAGTTAAACACAATTCACAAAAAATTAGAAATTACTACACATTATAATTTTTTCAACAAAATTTCCGATACTATTATTAGTAGGTATATATCAAGCTTGTCCAAAGGGCCACTACGATGCCAAAGTGGCCCCCAATTTTCACACAAAACCAAACATAACAAACAGCATTTATTCCGAAATGTACTTATCGAAATAGTTTTATAATGGAAATAAATAACTTTACCAATATTTTAATACTTACTACGTTTTGAATTTACAAACGTTGAAATTTTGAGATTTGAAATTTGTAAGTGGCCCCCGCATACTGAAATTTTGGACAAGTCTGGTATATATTAAAAAATATAAACAGATATTCAATTATAATTATAAAAAAGTTAAAAAAAATTGTTCAATTAACACCTTTGATCTGGGCTAAAAAGACTTATTGTTAGATGTATGTGCATAAATGATTTTATCAAAATGATAACATTGATACGGTGGCCAGAAGCTAACTCACACGAAGCAAACGCACACGAAGTAAGCTCACAGGAAGCGAGCTCGCACGAAGCAAGCTCAAACGAGGCAAGCTAACACGAAGCAAGCTCACACGAAGCAAGCTCACATGCTTTCGAAAATTTTCAAATTTTCAAATTAAAGTGAAAAACGCTTAACACGAAACTGAAAGCACCAAAATGCGTTTTTGTGTTAAAATAATTTCACGTTAGACGTAATAGTATACGTCCATAATATTTTGTCAGTACCAAAGTAATATTTCTTGTTAAATGATACGAAAATTTTTGAAAGCATATGAGCATGCTTCGTGTGAGCTTGCTTCGTGTAAACTTGCCTCGTTTGAGCTTGCTTCGTGCGAGCTCGCTTCATGTGAGCTTGCTTCCTGTGAGTTTACTTCGTGTGCGTTTGCTTCGTGTGCGTTAGCTTCCCCCAACCCAGTGATACTATTTCGAAAATTGTGCGCCAACGTCGGTGCACTGCTCTAGACTCGTACACAACAACATTCGGACAAATATCTACTTTTTATTCACATCATAAATTTCACACACATAAACTGCAGAACTACAAAAACCAACAAAAAAACAATCGATCAAATTCCAGAATCTAAAAAACCTCACCGCCCCACATGGCCGTACAACCGATCGTCACGTCCACCTACTGGCGCAGTACGAGCTGTCAAACTTAGTGATCGTCCATACGTGTTCGTGTCTGGGCGCTCCTGCGCCGTCCCGGGCCCCAGATGGCAGGGCTCCGCCCCCTGGCTGCGCTGGCCTGCTGGCTCGCGCTGGCCTCTGCCTGCGTCGACAAGCTGCGCTGCCTGCACTACGCGGGGGCCGACGACTGCCCTCAGAACGAGTTCTCGGTTTTGCGGCAGTATTTGTACGAGAACAGGAGCGACGGGATGTACAAGTTCATGTTCGAGTCGTCGGTCGAGAAGTGCACCTTTTTCAAGACTTCGGTCTATCTGGATTTCGTGTCTGGATTTGTTGTCGACGAGAAGGGTTGCGTCGACAATGTCGAGGACGACGACGAGGTCGAACTTGTTAACATAGGCGGAATGTCTTTCAACGATAGTTATGAAGCGTGTTCTAAGGTCAGTTGACGGTTTGTTGTGTTCTGTTGTTAGTTTGCTACAGTTTTCAAAATGTTTATTTTTCTCATATGGCTTTTTGTTTGTTTTGTCCTTTTTTTGGGTGATCTTCAACGTCACAAATTATATTATCATAGAGTGAGCATTCGTCCTGCTTTTTAGGGTCTCTGTCTTACAAGAAGAAGCTCTCAGGTTTAGAACGAATTTCTCAATGAAATATTTTTTTTTCAATAGATTACCTTTATTGTATTGATATGGTAATTTATGAAAGCGCACTATCGAGCCAATTTAATTAAAAACGACTTCAAAGTTTCGATATTTTGACGTATCGCTTAAGTTTTGCATCTTGCGCAAAAAATAAATGACGATTTTTTCAAAAAATCGTTCGGAAAAGAAAACAGCGTTTACTCATACACACATATAAGCGATACGTCAAAATATCGAAACTTTGAAGTCATTTTTAATTAAATTGGCTCGATTGTGCGCTTTTATACATTACCATATCGATACAATAAAGGTAGTCTATTGAAAAAAATGTATTTCATTGAGAAATTCGTTCCGAACCTGAGAGCTTCTCCTTGTTAGTCAATCATGAAAAGAAATCAGTGGAACAATCCGAGTTTACTAGTTTTCTTTCAGCCCTCGCTGAAAGAAACCTAGCCGATAGTTTGTTGGCATACCAAACAGTAATTGCATACAGATTGCACCTGCAGATTGATCAAAACGTCTATATTACATCCAAGCTTACATGTTTGGGAAAAAAAATTAATAATATCTCGGGGGCCCCATTAAATTTTTATTTATTCCATAATTTTAAATTTTCCGAAAATAGTTTTCATAGTGCATTTTAAAATTATCTGATGGTGAACCCCAAAAATTTTTTCTATAAAAAAAGAACGCTTTTTAAAGTTATTCGACACTTTCCAAAATTATTCGAACCTCGAAATTTTTCCCTAAAAAAAAGATCGACGATTTCCAGAATTATTCAAACCCTAAATTTTTTTTTCCTTAACACAAAAATTAACACTTTAAGAATTGCTCAATTAATTAAAATACTTTAGAGTTTTCTTTACTTACAAGACATGTTATTATTTGTAATATTTTACCGAGTACAACCAACTGACGGCAAAAAGCTCACACGTGCCCAATGAGAGAGTCTGGCAGTATATAGAACCATTAAAAAAAAATTTGTTAAAAAATAAAAATTCACGCAACGACGGGTCAAGCACTCGTTTGTTATTGTTATGTATAATATGATACTCGTTATTAGTAGTGAAAAAAATAAAAGCATTTTAAAAGTTTTTTTTCCGTTTTAAAAGTAATTCCCTCTGCCTTACTTTTAATAAGTAATCTTAAAGTAATTGATTTTTTTTTCAGATTTATATGGAATTCTGCTTTAAATGTTTATATAGTGGATGCTATAAGATATATATTGAACAGACTTCAGGTAGCGGAATGAGCACGATGAAACACAAGCCGTTTAAAAAGATAATGTGGTTACAAAACAATTACACAAAAGAAGACTTTCTTTTCAAAGCTCCTAAAATGGAAGAATTTCCTCAAGAGTATATTTTTAATTATTGAAATTTTCAGATATTTTAATTCTTATAAAATAATAACGAAATTTGATTTCACTTTTAGTAAGTACCATAATGTTACTGTAGAATTTAAAGAAGATTATTTGACCGAAAGTGATCAGCATTATAGATTTACTCTGCGACACATTAATGTATTATTTTTTCCATATTATAACATAAAAATTTCTGCCAACAAAATGATTAAGTGATTTTTTATTTATTTCTAGTCTTCAATCTGGATTAATGATACAGATTGTACTAACACAACAACTAGAATTACATGCACTCTCAAACATATGTTTCCGGGCGAGTACGAAGGCAACATTCAAATATTCCATCCGAGATGTAGATCTATATACGGTTTATGTTCATGGACCAAGAGAATCGGTATGAAATTCATCACATGAATTTATTTTTTATTATGAATATTTTTACAATTTTAATTATTCTTTCAGTTCGAGATGCTGTATCCGATTCTTCAAATTACACCCAACCGATTTTTTCCTCAATACATTGGTATGAAGGATATTTAACGATTATAATAGTGCTCGGACTATGTACGACAACTCTCGTCGGCTGGATATTTTTCAAAAAGAAAACTTCGAAAAAAATTGCCGCTCAACAAACTTATGATAACGCCCTGTGTAACAGTGTCAATTGTCATGTGTCCGAACTCGAAACGGTTACCGGTATTTATTTGATATATGCTAGAGATTGTCTTCCCTTCATGAGAGTCATGGAGCATTTCAGGAAATTACTCAGAAAAATGACCGGTTGTAAGGTTTGAAATTTAATTTAATTTTTCCTTAATTTTTTCTAATGAATAAATTTGTATGTTAAATTTGATTTATAGGTTTATGATGTATTTGACGATGATTTGTTCTGTGAAATCGCTATGTCTCCAAATGAGTGGGTTATGTCTCACCTTCAAAATCCTAACATTCGAGTGGTACTTGTTGCAACAGAATGCGCCAATAGATTATACAAAAACCTTCTTTATTATCATACACAAAAAACTAACCCAGGTAAAAAAATAAACTATCTCTTCATACGCAGATATGAAGAAATAGTTTACATATGTAAACATATCATAGTTCTTCATATGTTTTTGTATAATTTCCATTTATACTTTTACCTTTATCTTGCACAATTTTTTTTTATTAAAAATGCTTTATCAATCTATTCATAAATACTTTTATCAAATTTGCCCAATTTTTATATTTGTGTATTATAGATGAACATTATTACCGGGACGTGTATTTACAACCATCATATTGTGACTCCGTTGTGACTTATTCTTTGAAACTAATATCGTTCGATGTCAATCCGTTTCCTTATCACAAAATTTTTGTCGTGAGGTCAGTAGAATTTTCTGTCGCAAAAATAATTTTAATGAACATACGTTTAACACAATATTACTTTTATAGGTTTCCGAAATTCAATAAAGAGAGCGATTACATGACCCACGTTAATCCGTTCAAACGTTTCGATATGCCCGAAAACTTAGGCGCCTTAGTCAAAAACATTTTCCATCAAGGAACTTTAGGAAATTTTGACTACGTTTCTGATTCGGAAAGTCCATGCGAAACCTTCCGTAAGTACGCTCATATAACCGAGGAATCCTTCATCGAATGCATCAAAGAGCTCAACGAGTTTTTTAAGGATAATTCCACTTATTTGATGGAGAACATAATGATCAATCAAGCGGATATTAGTCCTACTGACAACTGCACAACTCTTTTGACACGTTCACAATCGAATGTTGTGTAAGTAGGTTGGTTATTCGATGTGAAGATTTTGAATGCTATTCTCAACGGCCAAATTATGATAAATCTGGTCACTTTTGACCAAATATATTTAATTATTATACTTATAGAGAATGTCTATTTTATATGGTGTATTCTTTTGAGTGTTAAGTATATCGATGTTGAATACAATATTTTGAACTATATATTTATGTAATCTAGTAGGTCTGAAAAATATGTCTTTACAATTTAAAAAAAGTCCACTTGACTTGTAAAAAAATTTGAATGTTTTTTAAATGTTTAGAAATTATTCATATTATGCATGCCAAAAATATGTCTATTAATATCTTGTATGTTCTTTAATATTCAAAAATTTGATGTTCTATATAATTCAAATATGATAAGAACGCTGTACTTAATTGAATCGCTGGAAAATTGCATTGGAATTTCTTTATTGTTTGCTTAAATTTTATCTGAAAATTATGCATATGAAGGTTGAAGAATGTGCCTAAATTCAATTGTCAAGACTGTTAAAAGATATACATCAGTTTTTTTCATATACATATATATAAAATATGTTCGTATTTTTGAATTATTTGACTCTAAAAAATGTGATGTAAGATTTTAAGATGACTAGATATACGTATATGATCATAATTTTGTTAGTATTTTGTAAATATTTTATTTTTATAAGCTGACTTATGTACCTGTTAAAACATTATTCATTTCTTAATCTTAAAAAAAGTTTATATTTAAGTATTTTTTATTGTATACAACTGTTATCCTATAATTTTTGCATTTATTTTTATAAATTATATAATTGAACAAAACCTCCAAACACAACTTTTAGTGGAAAATTCTGTCTCATATGCTTTTATTTAATAAGTCAATCTCCAAATATTTTTATAAATATATACATATATATCATCTGACTTTCATTATATCATCATCTTTGGAATCTAAATTCATTCATTTATAAAAATCGTTATTTTACTATAATTTTTATTTTATGATGGGACTTTAATATTGATCGAATGGTTAAGTTTATTATAATTTTTCTATATAAGATTTATTAATTTTATGGTGTGTGCCTTAAATGGGAGTTGTTGTGACTTTTTTTTATAATTCAGCTATTCATATTCTATTTTCAAAATTTCACATATCTCTTCTAATTTACAGTATGGTTTTGGATCGCTCGCTGGGTACAGTCTATTTAAGTATACTACGATTATATCATGTCATATTGAATGTTCAATATATGTGGTTCAATGTTTAGATATTTAGTTAAAAAAATTTCATGTGTATATTATTACTTGTACACGGTAAACGTAGACTGTTATTGTGTATCTTTGGAGATTTTTCCGGTACACTACTGTGTGATCTTAGATCAATTTTCCACAATATGTATGTTCTTTATTGAAAATTATCATTCCAAATATATCAAAAAAAAAATAATTATTTGGTTTTAAATTGATATAATTGTGTATCGATGTTGTGACTATTTAATATGAAATGTGTAATAACTATGAAAACTTTAAATGGATTAACTTATGTCAAAAACAATAATCTTTAATAAATGTAATATGTTGCAGAATTATTTTTTTGTTTCAATTATTGACATATTATAGTTTATTATTTTTAACATTCCTCATGTGTTCAATAATCAAAGTCAAAATCAAAATAAACATGTCGATTCTCATTCTGAAATAAATATTTAAAAAATATGTTTAAGCACTTCAGTAGTTTGTAAAAGAATATGATTTTCAGTTCAAGTTACAAACAAAAAACCAAGACAACTGATGACATCTACAGTCCACCGTTTAAACATTTTTTCAGCGCCCGTTCGTCTAATTTTACATTTCCCTGCACCAGATCGACGATCGTCCCATTTCTCTAAAACAACTAATCTCAAAACCCCAAAATCCTCGAAAAACCCCCAACCTCCCCCGGAACCCGGAAATTCCCCACCCCTTACCGAATTTTCCGGAAACCCGGCCGGCGAACAAAGAACTTTCCCCAAAACGAGCGCGCCGCATCCGAAAACCCCTACAAAAACGCACTCTCGCAACGGCGTCGACATGTCTTCCTCGATACAACAGATAAGCCATGGCGGCCGCATTTACACGTATATGCGATAACCGGCGCGCTCTTACGTAACCCCTCCCCGCCGCGCCCCCCGCCCCGCCCTCGCCGCCTTTGTCATCAATGGGTCGCGGACGAGTCCATCGCCGAACATAAACGAACCCGTTTTCCTCAACATGTACGCGATCTTATTAGATTCCGATTAGAAATTATAGATTTTTAATTGATAATGTATCGAATTGATTGTTGGAAAGTTTGGGAATGTTTTTAATATAAACGCCGGTATAGCCCCGCCCCGGTAGTAAGAAATGGACTCGTCCACTTCAGCTGACTGCGTTGTACGCGCGCGGCTCTCGTATTTAGTAGTAGTCGGGCGTTTGAGGAGTGCGCACGTCGCTCGGTGTGGTGTCTCGCTCGCGCGGGGCGGAGTCCCGGCCCCGGGGTGGCATGCTGAGGCTGGTGACGCGCAAGCTGCGCACGCACTCGCTGCATGAGCGCGACGAGCCGAGGGAAGTGGGTGGGCCGGAGCGCCAGCAGGTGAGCGCGCGCCCCCGCGGGGCCCTCGCCCCCCCGCCTCCGACGAGGAGGAGCCGCGCCCCGCCTCCGGTGAGTTCCGCTTCCGGGCGCTGCGCCCCCCGCCCTTTGTTTATCCGCGGGGGAGCCCCCCTCCCCGCCGCGGGCGTGCGCCCTTTCGGAAATGTCAGCGCGTCGATGCAACGTTGCCGCGCGCGATTTTCGAATCGGCGGCCGAAGGAGGGTAAAAAACGGGCAGGATTTTCGTCAGGGTCGGATCGGGATTTCTCTCAGGTTTTCAGGAGGCGGTTCGCGCTATCGATTGCGGCCGACTTCCCATTCACCGTTTCGTTCGAAGGACGTTTGCGGAAGTCGATGTGTGTGTGTGTTTTTTTAGTAGATCCTGAGGATGTTCTTTTCCTTTTTCGTGTTATGTAAATTTATTTATTTTCGGAAGGTCTTCGCTGTGTTTGAAATTTTACGGGAGGTCTCGTTCAGGCCTGACGAGAGGGGAGTACTAGGAGGTACAAGGGCCCGGACCTTGTTTAATGAAATTTAAAAAGTGTGAAGTATAACATTGATACATACTTTGAGCCTTTTAATTTAATTTCAATCTGTTACTCAGATATGTGAAATTTAAACAGTGACGAGTTTAACAGTATGCGTGCTAATTGTAAGTGACCGTTTAGGGTCCTCGATTTTTATGAGCTTCGAATTTTTAGCGTGTTTCGAGTAATTTTTAAAAATCTTTGACGGTTTTTTTAGGGAAAATATTTTGTGGTTTGAATAATTTTGAAAAGTGTCGAATAATTTTAAAAAATATTATGAATTTTTTTTTGAAAATTTAAAATTATGGAATTAATAAAAAAACAGAGGGCCAAACGATTCTACACCAGGGCCCGGAATTTCTCTCGGCGGCCCTGAATTCTCATTCATTAATTTTTCAACGATCGCACATATGATCAAAATTTCATAATATCATTATTTTTTGTTTCTATCTAAACATGCATAGTTTCATTAAAAAAAATCGAATATTTAAAAAAAAAATCGAACACATCAAACACGATCAAACGGATTTATTCAAAGCAAAAACCGCAATAATACGTTTTTTTTTTTTACGAAAACGAAATCTCATATTTACAAATCCGCATACACATATTCGAACTGCACAATCTTGCGATATAAAACTGATCGATTTTTTCCAACTTTCGAAAAATTCAACGTCGCGTTTCACAGTTTCGATTTATTACCGAGCATAATTTTCCGTAACGCGTTTCCCAGAAAACTACGAGCGGGACTCGTCCTCATTCACTCGGCGTCCATTCAACGATACCTCGGGAACCGTTCCTCGGGAAGCGGTCGTGTCCTTGTTCGTGCCGGTTCGAAAACCGGTTCCTCTCCGGCCGTGGTTGTCCTCTTCATTCAACGCATTCTTCGGTGGAAGAGTCAGGTCGTTCGGAATGTCGGTTTTTGGGTTCGGGGCTGCTTTTCGAGGGTGTTTGCTTTTCGGGGGTTCGGGAGAGTCGTGTGTGAATGGTGGTCGCTTTCGTGTGAAGGGTTTGTGTGGTTGTGAGGTTTGGGAGTTTTGGTTTTTTCGATGGGGGTTTTGGTGAGTTTGGGGAGATGGTCGTTTCGTGTTAGTGCAGTTTCATTAACATAGTAATTTCGAGTCGCGTAATATCTTTGAACTTGAGAGATGGCTGCGGTGAAAAATTCTGAGGTGATTATCGTGTTAAGTAATCGAGTGTGTACTCGGATAATGTTTGAATGTGTGTGTTTTTGTTCATTCATATAAAAATGAGAGTTTTGAATGTTTTCTTGTTGGATTCCGATTGGAATAATTAAATTAAAGTTTTTTCTTTGATATCGTTTGAAAAAAAACATGTGTATTTTATAAAATTTGTGTTTTATACTTCAATTTTTTAATAAACTCGTCATCCAATTGACCTTACCCACTCGAAACAATTCACCTTGATCTTCTTACATTTAATTCAACATACGATTTTTCAAACTATAAACATCAAACATACGAAGTTTCAACACAACCACAAAACAATTATCCAATTCGATCTTTTTTCATTATCTACACACAAATTCACTCATTGAAAACTTCCTCAATATCAAAAATAACCAGTGGCGGCTCATCCTAAAGAACTGCGGGGCTGCAGCCCTACTTTTATAAAGTAAATGTTTTATATATTTTCAATTCCTATATTAGTCTCGCACAGATGTGCGAATGCAATACATATTCCGATTGTTGTAAGTTTCAATAACGACGTTTTTTTATTTCACCTATACAAACACACTCGCTATTTTCATTTTCATTTCTACAGCCCTTCCACTACAAATTCTCACCAGCCGCCACTGAAAATAACCATATCAAACATTCAAAACTACCACCTCGACATCCATCATTCACACACACGATCCTCAAACGAAACACACATACACACACACCAAAACTAACAGCACGTACCGAAATTTTTTGGCGTAAACAACGCTCTCGCAGCACCAAGGTCACAAACACGCACACGCACAGGCATGAGCGCCAAAAGTGCAGGCGAACGCTCGGCCCCAACACGCCGATGCACGTCCCGGCAGGGTTATATCGAACGAAATGGAAACTGTCTGGAGGTCTGGGTCAGGGGGCGTCTGCGTGCCCCCCCCCCCCCCGCGCGAGGCGCTGCCCCGCCTCGGTGCGGGGTGGGAGGTGGGGGGGGGGTGGGGGGTGGGGTGGGGGTGGGGGTGGGGGGGGGGTGGGGTGGTTGGGGGGGTGGTTCGTTTTCCGCATCAACACGTATTCGGTGCGGGGGGTGGTGGGGTTGTGTGCAGTTTTGGGTGGTGGAGGGGGGTGTTTAGGCTGGGTTTTTATAGTGGGGGGGTTGGTGTAAGGGGTGCGGTGGTGTAGTTTCGGGATGGGGGGGGTGGGGGGTTGTGTGGGGTGAATGCAGTTGGAGGATTCGGGTTGTGGAGTTGAAGGTTGATGATGGTGTTGGGGTTTTGTTTAGGTGTTTTTGTTTTGGTTTTGGGATTGATTTTGGTCTGAAAAAATTATGTCGGTTGTTAAAAAAATGAATATAGTATTGAGGTTTTTTAGGAAGTTTGGGAATTGGATTTTTGAATGTTTGTGTTATGTTGAAATTCAATTTGGATGGAATATGCGGTAAAATTGCGGATATCTCTAGAGAATAGTTTTTTTTGGAGACTTTTTTGCTATTTTGAATTTTTCTATAACTCAAAATGTAACATGAATTAGGGAAGTCGGATTTACGGTAATTTTTATTTACCGGTAATCCGATATGTTTTTTATTAATTACCAATTTACTGGTAAATTAAAATTTAAATAAAAACCGGAAAAAATAGCGAAAAGCAGAAAATACCGTAAAACCAAAAATATTTTCCAAAAAAAATCCGTACACTTTCAAAAAACCGACTTCCTAGAAAATATTTTTTAAAAAATTATTTTTAAAAATATTCGAAGCAGAAATAAAAATAATTTTCATTTACCAGTAAATATTGAAAATTTACTGAACTGTTATTTCGGTCATTTACCAGTAATGACATTCCAAATATGAATAATATAAATTCCTAGACAAACATTTCGCACTTCTCAAATCTGAGATTCATCGACGCAAAATTTCAATATTGAAAAAATAAATAGAAAAAAAATCGAACTTCCAAATTTCCGATTATTTAAATCACACCTCGATCCGCATCGATTCTTAATAATCCGAAAAATTCCACCACTCGCAATATTTATTCCAGCACAAATTTCCCACCGAATTCACACACACACACAACACACGCTGAAAATCTCAGATTATTTTTTCCCTCCCGTACCGCGAACCGTCGTCGAATTTCACGTGTAATATGTAATTTACGAAACGTTTAAAAAGCACACGAAGCACAAACACAAAACGGCGTAATTGCCGATTCCGAAGATTAATTCGGTATTAACGTGTCCGAAAGTCTCAAAAAAGAGCCTAGATCCGAGTCCGAGATTGCGCCACCGTTCCGAAAACTTATTTCGAGAATTATGTGCTTTTTAAAAAGCCATTTTGAATTTCGAACAAAGACGCGCAAAAATTTCGTATGATTTCGATGTGTCGGAGTCGCGTAATTATGTTTTTTTATTTTATTAAATTCATTATGATGTTGGCAATTGATGTAATTAAAGTAAATAGAGATACACCCAATCCTCTTTTTACACGGTTCAAAGAAGAACCGATTTCATATTTTTTTTACGCTGTTTTTTTTTTCTTCATTTTATCACGGTATAAAAATAAATAAAATGTATTATTATGGCACAATGGTAAAATTCGGTACAAGCCGGTATACAATTATAGTTATTAAATAAAAAAAATTCGATGTTTTTTGATGATTTCACGTGGCGAAATTTTTCCAAAATTTTTTATAAGGTATATTTGGATGGAAGTTCCATCCAAATGTAGTGATGAAACCAGTGGTGGCTCGTCCTAAGGGGCTGCGGGGCTGCAGCCCTCCCTGTATAAAGTATTTTTTTTTATTCTTATGTTCGTCTTGTATAGGTGTATAAATGCAATACATATTTTGATTCTTGTATGTGTTGATGAGGCCGTTTTCGTATTTTTTACATGAAAACATGTGTATTATTTTCAATTTCATTATTGCAGCCCCTCCACTACAAATTTTCACGAACCGCCACTGGATGAAACCTATCTCTAATTTTTCAAGCTTTTTTTTATGTGGTCATCATACATTTTTTTACGTGGTAATCTATAAAAACGTATTTCCCGTATAATAAAAAGAGGTTGGGTGTATTTTTTTGATCATTTTGATTTAAAATGTTAATAAAATAATTTATTTATTATATATTACACACATATAAGTGTCGATTGTTATTGTTGTCCTCGTCTGGTGGCACTAGATTGGAATTCAATGATTTTCAGTTTACACGGAGTGCTATCGCACGTGATCCGCTTACAAACTGCACAATCTTAAAACACACACACAAAACGAAACCGAATTAGATTCCATAAAAAAAACCTATAGAAAATGAAGCGATTTTCTTTAAAAAAAAAAGTTCACCTCGGACACTTTCCCGATTCGGATTCTAATTAGTTTCATAACCGAGACTAGTTCTTATTTATTCTAGCGCTTATCTCCGGCTCCGAACGTTCGAGATAAACGGCTAGTTTATGGCCGTGCTTTTATATTGTTATTTGTTTATTTATACGTATTTTTTTCTATTTCTAGTCACTCGTATGTAGGTGTGAAAGCTCTCCGTCGCCGGATCAGATTTCGTTGGCTTTTTGCCGCGTAATTAATTGCCGCTAAGAATGGTGTCTGACCCGCAACCGGGAAACGCACTCTACCACTATTATCTACTCTGTTTAATATCAGAATTCGTTCTCTACCTTTTTCAAATCCGAAGCGATTATTTATCGCATATTTTTTTCAATACGCGTCCGATCGAATTTCGATTACGCCCGTTCGAATGGCCACGGTTCGATATTTTGTGCGCGACGGAGCGAATGTAATTTAACTACCTGTTGTGTCGCGTTTTCGTCCAATTATGGGAAAAGGTTCGCGATCGCTTCCCCGTCTAGGTGTCTTGTCGAAAATAAACTCGTTACGTGTAAAATTCGTGCGATTGAATGTTCGGTATTGGCTTTTCGATGAATCGCCTTTCAATCAGCCGATTCGGAGTTGTGACGTTTTAATTAGTGCAACGTGTTGTGTGTGTGTGTAATTAATGCTTAACGATCTCTTCTCGGGAGCATGTGACGTTGCGGAGACGGGACGTGGGAATTTCTGGTGCGGTTTGTGTATTATGTGTATTTTCAGTGTGTTGGAATATGTATAAATATATAAATGCATGTTTGTAGTAAATGTGTCATCGGTACTATAACATTTGCTTACGATTTGCCCTCGGTCTAATAACGGTCGTCCGTTACGCATACGACAGAGTCGTTCGATTTAATTTTCAGCATACTAAAACGGATTCTATTCTATAAACTGTAACGATTTCTGTTCGATATTATATATAAAAAAAAATCGACTCTTACAAAAGCAAGAATTTCGTATTTGGTTTATGCGTCCGTAAGAAATTTTTCGTGGAAAAGTTTCTTCAGCACCTTTTTTCGACCGATTGATTATTTTCTATCGTATCGTCCTTCCTTTCGTTGCGAATAGAGAAATAGAGCCTAAGTTTACACGAAGGCAAAAGAAAGGGTAACCGATACAGGGGAATCCCCTATAAAGAGTTTACGGAGCGTAAAAAAAGCCATTCGAACCGATTTCTCGGCTTCGAAACGTATTCATTATCTGCGTGGTACGATTCCGCCGCGAAAATATCATACGTGTACACTTTTTATATATTTTTCCCCGCACACACAAAATAAAACTTATTTTTTCCGCTATAAAACCGACGATGCGTCGTCTTTACGTATCGGAAAAATAATTTCCCGAAAAGTCGCACTTCGCAGCGAACTCTTGCACATTTCGCACACCCACTCCCGATAAGCGTTATTTATTTATTTATTTATACTTCGAATCAAAAGTGCTCGGTCCGCGACAAGTTGCCATACTGATTAGTTCTAGTTTTATCTTGAGTGCGTTGGCCCTGCTCGTCGGTTTTTCGATCAGTTTCGCGAATTTGTCGTACATTTTCACTAGCGAATGTCATTTTTTTTGCAACCCGATTGGCGTTTTTCCGATCCGGTTCGGCGGCATTAGAGGCGACTTTTCATTTAGCGCGCCAATCTCCTTTTGTGTGTGTGTGTGTGTGTGTCTGTTTGCACGTAGCAAAGAATGCGATTTTGAAAAGGCTCTGCAGTCTCTCTCTCTCTCGTTTAATTATATCTTTTCAGGCGGCCCTTTGTGCGAGAGCGTGAAGTGAAAATCGATACGTTACTATCTTGATGTCACTTTTTATTAATTTGGAGCGACTGCATTCTGTGAGATTTTTTTTTTGTTGAATAGATCTTTTGGTCGATTTCGTGTACGATTGTTGTTTACAATTTGTGAATGTTACAAAAAAAAATGTTGATCGAAAAAGTTGCTAACCTTATTTCTCTCATAAATTCGCTACCGATTTTTTCAATGACAATATTGACTCGATTAAAATAATTCATTTATATTATGTGAGACCTTGACATTTGTTTCCACTCATAATATTTTTTTATAAATTCAAACATAGACGCATCTTCTGAATTTTTTCATCCGAAGAATAATAAAACAACACACCTCTAACAAGGACACGAGGTTGCGACCTCCAAACGCACATTCGGTCATACGAATCATCCATTACCCAATTGTGCGACACTCGCTTAGTACTATCTTATACGATATTGAATTATTTTCATAACGATCGAGAAACCTCGTCAACGGGAACACCAACCAGACCTCGTATACATAATATTGTTTCAATCAATACAGATTTTTTTCATTATTCATCCAAAATCTAATAATCGAAACTCACATCGTCGCACAAAACTCCTCATCTTGCAAGAACCACTCATATTAATCGTATCGATTCCGATAGCCGAAGAGCAGTTTCGCTGGCGTGGGCGGTTTTACGACATTATTTATATTTGCGACCCGAAACTATCCGCTCGCTCGGCTACTTTGACTCGTCGCGTTTTGTTTTCGAGCGGTAAATGTTCTCGTTATGTTATCGTTATTGGGGAAATTGTGCAGACGGGATTATGTAGGTTGTATGCGTAATGGCCGAGGTCCTTTTCAAGCTTTTTATTAATTTGTGTGTCGAGTTGGACGAAAAAGTGTCGAAGAATAAGGAAAGGAGTGCGCTTTCGAGGTCGGCGTCTGTTTGTTCAATTGTGGCATTTTGCACCTAATTATACAAGAGTATGTTTGTGAAATTGATGCGGTTTGTGCATTCGTGTGAATTTTTCGAAATGCAATTAAAATATCGTAAACGATTTAATCATTCATTTTTGTGATAAAAAAAAAACTCGAAACTTAAGACCGTATAAGTATGGATTATCTTTAAAAAAAAACACTTGTTAATTTCAGTTATCTTCAATCCAATGATAACATGAACAGTTCATTTTCGATCGAAGATATATTTTATCGATTATTTCAAACGGAAATCTATCAAATGCACTTGTATATGCACCGGTCCGCATATCTACCACACATTCTTAATTTTTCTCAATACAAAAAATATATATAAAAAGCACGCATTTTTAAGAGTTATTTTCAACGTCGTGAAACGTACGCAGTATTATACAACGTTCCTTTCACGGTCAGGTGCTCTTCTCGCACACGAAGATTTTTGACCTGCCCCAAGGTTGCAGTATAACCAAAAAAATATACATCGAATTTTCGAATGTTTATACAACACTTTTTTTCCGAATCGTAATTGTATCGTAATCTTTTAATTTAACGAAGCTGTAATGGCCCGGCGTAATAGTGATGGCGTTTAATGGTCCGTATTCGTATTTTTTTTTGTCGAATTTATTTATCGTATGGTTTTTGATTCGTTGCATATTATATGTGGCGGGTTTTCTACATTCTCTGCGGTGTTATAATGAATTCGGTAATCACAAACTGGCAACATTCAATTTGCGTATAAAATATTTTTGTATGCTGCATGTTGTTCTACGAGTGGGTGAACGGGTCTTGAATACGTTCTCGTATATGTTAAAGTTGCTAGTTTTTTTTGTGTGTTAATGTTTTATAATGAGCTCGGCGTGTAAAAAAGCGTGGTTTTTATATTATATGTCGGATATAATGATGGGTGGAAAGTATTGGGTGCGAGTATGAAAATTATCATTATGAAACTTTCACTGAAAGACTCGATAGAATGGTTCAAAATTAAATGTTTTCGAAGTAATCGGTGAATTATTGCTTTACGATAAATCGAATTGTTTCCGTTAATCTATTCGTTATTTCAAAATAAGCTTTATCTTTATATTGTTGCGATTGCGTTATTTTTTTGACACTTGTACCGTAATGATTATCAGTGTTTACACTTGAACGTAGAGCTATTATTATTTTTTTTAAATAATATTTATTGTATTATTGCACGGGTTTCCTTATCGCGTGTTTTGGTAACTCTGTTTTATCTCCAAATAAAAACTTTCCATTTGCAAACAATCCACGTTTTATCAAACGGTAATAAAAAAAATACACGTACGTGTGTAATATGAGAAAACATGTAACTTTGGGATATTTAAACAAAAATTCTATTATTTTGTCGGTCTTTATCTGGAGCAAATATTTGATCGATCGTGTACGGCCGTTTGAATTCACTGACGGTTATCACAGATAATTTCCTAAGAATGAATAAATAGATATGGAATTTTTTTTACTTTTGTTCTCGTTGTTATTAAAGATATATCAATTTTTAATCCTGTTGATCAGATCTTTGTGTCAGATTCGATTTGATCCGTTACTTAATCGGCCGATTAGTATCGATTGTGTATTATGGATGTGTGTTATCTTTGAACGATAAAGATTTTGTCGATTTATTTAATGAATATTATTTTTATTTTTTAATTAGCGAAAGTAAGAACTATTATTTCCTCATATTTATTATTATCTGATATATTTTAGTAATTTGAAAGTATTTTTTTTTTTTTTTAATATAGGAAGAATTTTAAATAAATTAATATTTTAATATAAGATAACAACGTGCTTGTTTTTCTTACGATATTTTTGAACAATCAGACTATTCGACGCCGAAAATTGTATCATAGCCTTTATTTTTTCAAAACTTAATCTCACACCTATTCATACCATCGATCTTTCCGATTGTGAAATCTAGCGATTATTTTTCAAACAAAAATTACCACACCATTGCCGAATAGTTTTACTGATTCAAAACACCGCAGAAGTAAATACGCACACGCCGAATAAACATATCCAAACTTTTCGTACATATTATACCCGCTCACAATGGTAGTAACTTCTAATATAACCAGTTCGTACAATTAGAAAGTAACACCGGGCGTAATACGCTGCAATACAGAAAATTCGCTCCTCGATACACAAAACATGCGAAGCGAGTTCCTTTTTTTTATTTTAAATTAAAATCACCAATTTAGAACGTACGTTCTTCAATTCGACCGAATTTTTTTCAACATTGCAGCTCATCAAGCTCTATTAAAACTCAGGATCGAAACGGCGAAACGCCATTCCGCGATCTATATAGATTTTATCCGTCATTATTTAAAAATTTTAAGCGATCATTGTTTCCCAAACAATCGCCTTCGCACGCTCGTTTTTGATCATCCGACGTTTCGGAGGCTTTCTAAAATTATGGGATCGATTTGCGATTCGCATCTGTACGTAACTCGACAATCACGCAACGATTCCGTATATAAAACGTACCGGAAATTTGAAGCGTAATCGTTCACCGCTCACACACACCGCGGTATACAAATGGGTTAATTTTAAGGACAAAACGACGCATTTGCGAACACACAGAAGCCCATCCGTTACCGACGCCCAAGCTCGTACATCTCTCGCAACGCGTACTCTTTTCGTTGTTCGCAATTTGAATGTGTTGTTTTGTTGTTTTCAGCGATGAGTACGAGAGATGAGGTGATATCGCCGGCGGACACCGCCTGCTCGGCCAGCTCGAGGTCTGGCTCCATATCCACGACCACGGATTCGCCGTATTTCATGATGACTGGGGCAGACCTTCAGTACGACCAGCATAGCTCTGAAGAAGAATTGGAGGTGGGTATCTTCGAATTTGGGGGGAAGTTTGGTTGAATTGTGTCGCCGAGGCGGCCTTGACCTGAGGAGTGTGTTGGTGGGGGGATTTTTCGTGAGGGGTTAGAATTTTTGTGTAGGGAATCGTTAGGTGTGTCTATATAGTGATGTGTAATTAAGGGATTTTTAGTATGTTCATTGATCTGAAAGTATTTTGTAGAAATTGTTTTAATATTCATGAAAATTCTTGAGAGTTAGTTTCGCTTCATTTCGTAAGGAAAATGCTTAAAAATTTTAATGATATCTGAAAAAGTCTTATCTTGCTACTTTTATGTGTAAATGGAATCTAAATAATATACACTGAAATCGAATGATTAATAGTTTATTCTTTTTTACTATAATATATCCATGAATGGATACATTATATTATTGGTATGAATACCAATCGAAGTTCAACAACACGTAACACGCTCAATAGATGACTTTAACCGCCTGTCACTGACTTAACAATAAGACAATTCGACAAGAGATTGTTTCAACATTCAACTCCTTGAAACTAACTTTTCCTTTTCCTGCTTCGACAAGACACACACTAAAATCAAAACGACACAACTACCTCTCCTTATCACCGAAAAACTCCATCACCCTACAATCATCGCACGACTAAAACTCAACAGATCCATCGCCACAAATCATGAACATTCCTCAAAACCATAAACCCACCTCATAAGCCTCTAACGCGCTAAAAGCCAACATCGATTACGTCAACCGCGATATTAGCACGTCCACGATATCAATTCGCACTCATCCACCATCATCGCGACTGCTGAATGAAGAAGGACACGGAAAAACACGGCAGACCAGCTCTCTTTGTTTACGCGTCGGCGGCTCGCACGATCTAAAATTTTTATAGTATCTGGTCCGACCGGGTTTTTTTACGACCCGTTCGATAGCCAAGTCGACGTCGTAATGGTTCTTTTTTTTTCGCGTCGAATTGGCAGAATGGAGAGTTTTGTTTTCGCGGTGCGCGTACGCAACAATGTCCGAGGGTTTCGCCGTGAAAAGTAAAGAGTTGAGCAATTTTTGAGTGGTGCACGAATCGATGTCGGCTGTGGTTCGATGGGATTGGGTTGTGTGGGGTCGTAAAAAAAATGAGTTCGTTCGGCGTTGTCAAAATTGCGACACGTGTGTTTGTGTTGGGTATTTTTATTGCGTGTCGTTCGGTTCGAGACTTCGTATAAAATTGCCGGTGTATAGTTAGTTTTTTCTCTTCATTCCATAATCAATTTCTAGTTACGTTATTTGAGTTCCATTCGCAAAAATAACATACGTTGGATTCTTGCGGCGGTCGTTACGGTATGAGAGTGAAAATAATTCGGATCACATATAAATTGCGTTAGCTCTGCAACCTTTCTAGTTTCACTATTCTTTTCAAGGTTTCTTTGGCGTATTCAGACTCGGGTGATTCAATTACTTTTATTAAGTTTGCACGTACCGAAACTAAAAGTTACACAAATTTAAACGAACCCAACCTATTATACAATTCCAAACTAACACACCTCGAAATTAAACCATTCCTTTTTCATTCACGAACACGCCTATTCCGAAAACGTCACACAACACCCAACCAACAACAACCATCAATACATATCAATTTCCGTCACATCCCAATGGCGGATCCACGGTGGTGGCAAACGGTCAATTGCCACCACCCTAGAGATTTACCTAATTTTATATATTTACATTTTAATTAAAATTCGGATTTTTTTTAAAAAGTTTAATAAATAAAATATTTAATCACATATGTATATATTTTTATAATTTTTCAGATATAATTTCACTAATGTGGTATATTTTTGAAAAAAAAAATTACCTGCGGCGCTTATGTCTCTAATTTTGAGAAAAAATGCTATGCAATCGTTTTGTTTTCATCAGAAAAATTAGTATTTTTCAAGCTTTTTATTAGCTTGCTCTGATTCAGAAATGTTGTTTGTTAGTGATCCTAAAATAAAAGATCGATCTCGATCTCAGATACTACACCTCCGATCGATTTGAAACCTTCGTAAACTGACTAATAATACGCAATTATACTATATCAAATCATCCTTGCCACAAGGCTGGAGGAATTTAATCGTTTAATTTCGAGTTTAATGAAGGTAATGACATTTTATATATTTCGACAAACGCTATATGATTTGCATGTTCAGAACATAGCACTGTCGCAATTTGAAAAACCGAAGTCGACACATAAGTATTAAGTTATCTTCAAAATGCTCAATATTTAATTATAAATGGTTTGTGAATCACCGAAGGCCTAATATTTTTTAACAATTTATTAGTACATTTCTTTGATTTCTTATAAATTTTATCAACATTGATACTTTTTGTGAAAAAAAATTCGCCTGAGGTGCTAGTGAAAAAGAATAATAAAAAAAATGAATCATAGAAAGCTTAATAAAAAATGTGTACTGGCATATAACATATACTGAATATAAATCTTATTTTTGAAAAAAAGTGTATGTATTAAAAATTAGGAATTGCCCCCTGCAAATTTCCTGAATCCGCCGTTGACATTCACACATCACACCAAACACACCCAATTCAAAGCGCACTCATTAATCCTTACAATCTCGCATTCCAGGTAATAAACAACACGCCGATCGAGACCTTCCGCAAGTACGGAGCTAGACCCCAATCCACAGCCCCTCCAGAAAAGCGCAAATGGGAAGCCACCCAATGCGGCGTCGACCTGGACTCCCAAGACCCCGACGGCCTGGCCTCCCCCTTCACCGCCAACCTGTCCGTGGCCGAGAACGACGAGAACGCGGCCGCCGCCTACAACGCCGCCGGAGACGAGCCCGCCCTCAGGTCCCCGGAGGCCTCCGCCCTGCCGGCCCCCGTCCGCTTCCGCACCTCGCCCCCCCTCGAGGCCCTCAAGCCGAGGGAGGGCGGAGGCCCGGCTCAGGGCCTGCCCCCCCCCTGGCCGCGTTGGGGGCCAGGGCGTGCTCCTGCTGCGCTCCCCCGCCGCAGCCCACCAACAACCATCATCTGTTGCCGTACGACGTGTCTCCGAGGAAGAGGTCGAGGCATTCGCGCAGGCATATGCAGAGGCCGTGTCTCGACTTTGATAAGATGCAACAGGTGTGTGTTGTGTGTTTGGTTTTTTTTTTTTGTGTGTTGGTT
This sequence comes from Hydropsyche tenuis, assembly GCA_009617725.1. NCBI lineage: Eukaryota > Metazoa > Arthropoda > Insecta > Trichoptera > Hydropsychidae > Hydropsyche > Hydropsyche tenuis. The sequence continues at coordinate 180,480 of VTON01000109.1, forward strand.
TTCGAAATGAATTTTGTTTTTTTTTTGGAAGGGTGCGAAATTTTTTAGGGCCTGTATTTGATTGATCAGTGAAAAAATACTATTTTGATCAGTAAAAACAAAGTACACTAGGTTCTCTTTTTATGCGGTAGATGCGTTCCGTTCCGCATAAAAAAAGATATGAAAAAGTGAAACTGCTATATTAAATATACCTAAAATCGCATAAAAAAAAATGTATTTCTATTAACAATGTAATTTTAGTTGTTATTACATTGTACATACATTTGTACGTTCATATAATAAAAAAAAAAATATTGTATTTAAAAAAAACCGCATAACTCTGAATTCGCATTAAAAAAACCGCATAAAAAGAGAACCTAGTGTATATGGTTGTTATTCGGTTCTGTGCACGTGGAAATCTGTTTGAACTTGTTGGATCAAGTCTCAATGTAGTCACACGTAGTAGTAAGCTAACCTAACCTAAACCTAACCTAACCTAACCTAACTGATCATTTAACAATTTTTTACTGATCATTTTAGTTATTATTAACCAGCCAAATAATTAGTTGCCATTTTTTAGTAGTACTTGTGTGAATAATTTTTGAATTTGTCAGTTAAAGAAGTAACTATACAAAATTTATATCAAAGTATTTGGTGATTAGATGATAGCTTGAGGATTTATTGCGAAAAAAATTTAGCGTTTGTGAAATTTATTATAATTTGTATTTTTTTTATGTGTGTTGCTTTCCAAAATGAATTTTTTTTGAAAGGGTCGCGAAATGTTTTCAGTGGGAATTATATGAATAATTTTTGAATTTGTTAGTTAAAAACATAACTATACAAAATTTATATCAAAGTGATTGGATGATAATTTGAGTGTATTGTGAAAAAAATCTAGAATTTCGATTGTGAAATTTATTATCACTGGATTTGCACAAATTCAACTAGATTATGTGAGATTCTGTTTTAGAACCATTCTTCGAAGGAAGAGGTCGCGAATTATTTTATTTAGATTTTAGGGAGGGGTCGTAGCATGAAAATTTTTGAAAACACTGATTTATAATCATATTATTTTGAAGCGGGTCATAATTAAAAATTCAAAAAAGGAGAGATAGTGATTTTTTTAAATTTAATGTAAATAAATCTGGGAATTGCATATTGTTCATGACTGATTCATAAGTACAATAAAAAAAATCGTAATCTAAGTTTGTACGCGTGACTATCAAGCACATAAAATCATATGTGTCTGCTGTATTGTACAATAACAAATTTGTTTTTAGTTTTTTTTTATTCGCTATTGACACTAGTGCTTCTATACAAACGTCTGGTGTCACCAGTATAGAATTGGATATGCATTCGCGACTGTAGGATGTTGGATTTCCGTTTTTGACACATCAAATATAAAATTTCAGTTTTCAAAATCAATCCATCTATTTGTATGCGTTTCGAAATAATGCATTTGATATACACAGTCTACTGAATTCAAGGTCGACTCCGGAATTAATGTCGAATTCAGATAGGAAATAACGTGCTATGAAGGTCACAATAAAAACAACCAAAAAAAAAACGATAAGAAAATCAAATTAATTCCATTAAAAATCTCACTCACATAATTATATTATAACAAAAATTTGACTGACGCCCGGAAACGCGAATCTCCCAACTTCCAACCGGCTCCATATAAAATTTCCGAATTCTCCAAATTACAACACGAAACCATCAAACCCACCAACGAACACCGCACGAACATCAATACCAACATCCGATAAATTAACCGAACAAATTACACCCGGCCCCGCGTTACTGCCGCGTCGGGACTCGGCCGGGAAAAACCCGAAATGGGGATGCGGGAGTCCAGAAAGAAATCTGCATCTGCGGCGCCACTTTCGTAAATAATCAATTTTCAATCAACAAAGTGTTGAACTCGCGTAATTTTCCCGCCCGCGGTCTCCTGCGGGTCGCTACGGCGTTGCGATTTCGTCTGGGGGAAATTTTGGCGGGAAAGTTTGGATGTTGGGTTGTCGCTTTTGCTGGATTTTTGTGCGATTTGTGTGTGTTTTTTCAAGCTTTTTATTTTTGATGATTTTTTTTTATTTTGCACTCGGGGCGTCTGTCGCCTCTGTGAGGAGCGTCGTCGTCGCGGGTTTTTTTTTGTTCCCGCCTTTTTTTTTCGGCTGTCCCGTGTTTCGAATTCCTGTTTTTTTTTTGTGTAATGTTGAGTCTAGGTAGTAGTCGTTTTCGAGTGATGATATTTTTTTTTTATTTCTGTTGAGATTTTAGTATGAATCTGTAATGAAATGAATTTTAAAATATTTTTTTCCTTGTAATACCGGAAAAATTGATGTAGTTTGTTTTGCTATAAATTATTTATTGTTATCAATTAATCAAATTTATATTTTAAAATTGCTCACTAACTAATGTTTAACATAATTGAAAATATGAAATTTTTCATCTCAAGAGTCTCACTTTTTCTTATAAAATTCCTATAAAGATTTTAATACGAAACGGAAATTATAATCATTTTGAAACATCTTTTTTTCTTGTAAAACCGATTATTTTAATTGACAGGAACTATACCATATAAAAATTAGCATTTGATTAATTTTTATATATTTACATATTCAATCAAATTTGCTTAATTAAATATTATATTTTTAACACACAAGCCTCAATTTTTTTATATTTTAAAAACCATTACAAAAATCCTCTGTCGATTTATTCAAATCGGATTAAACATCGAGGAAATGTAATTTGAGCATTCGTGCAATTAATAAGCACTTAAAATGTATGCAACAACATACGTTGCACACTGCACTTAAAAAAAACAACTCGCCTATAATTTTTTACGTGCTGTAATTTAAAATTTCACACAGATTAAAGCAATCCCGTTTAAAAAAATATGCAGGCAAAAGGTTTCGCACCACCACCATAAAAGCGCATAGTTGTGACACCAGAAAAATATGCATGCAAACTTCGCTACCGTGCAGTTAACCGCTCTTCCCTCGGGATCGTTGACCTGTTGGTCGCAGCCAGCCACTTTTCCGGCGGCGCTTTTCCCGGGAAATCCCGCCACGGTCGCTTTTCCGAATTTTCCGATTTTCCATCGACACCCGCACTCTATTGCCGGCCACCTACCGTACGTACGAGCGCACGTACGCTTTATCGGATCTCATTATCGCGCTTTAATAGTTTTCAGCGTTTAGTTAATCTGAAAATGGATGGGTGCGTGTGTCGGTAACATTTCGCCGGGGATCCGAACTCGAGTTTTATCGTGGTTTTGTGTTGTTCGTGCGTTTTCAGCTCTCCGAGAACGTTCGGTTCGACACGATAAACAATTTTCAAGGATATGCGTACGATATTTAATAGACGTTGTGATTAGTTGGATATGTTCGGTGGAAAAAATCTGCGGTGGTTTTCCTTTGAGAGTTGTGAATGGTTTGAATTGTTTTAGTGGGCTGAAAAAAGTGTTTTGTTGAAGTGTTATACTGATTTTGAGTTTGGATTGCATGTTCGTTTGAAAAAATTGATACTGAAATCTTTGGTTTAGTCTCACAAAAAGTCATCATGTATGTAATTCAATATTTTCTGATTTAAATTTATCTGAAAACTCAGATTACATTTCCTTAATACAAATATAAAATCAGTATATGATTCTAATATCGAACTCGTGAATATGAAATTATCCTAATTATTTTTAATTAAATTTTATTTCAATTAAATCCCTTGTACTTAAGCATAAAAAAAATCAATCTCTTATTATTATACATATTCAATCGATTAATCAACAAAAGCGCTTCGATTGCAAAACAACATGACACGAACCTCAACTATACCCCCTTTCATTCCGCAGATAAGTTAACGGATCAATCGTTTTTCGCGTAATTGCTAAAATTAAAACACTTCAAAATAACACCAACACAAGATTACACCACAATTGGAATATAAACGTACATTTCATCATCGTTCGAACTCTCGTGTGTAAATAACATAAACGTTGAATTTTTATCGCGGATAACCTTATTTTTGCGGTCACGCTTTTATTAAACGTTCCGTTCGAAAACTGTCGTTTCGTGTGTGCAACGATCATCCGCAATTTGTCGAATTTTTCATTTTCAACACGTGACTCTTTTTTTCAAACGCGATTTTCACAGTCTAATAACCGCGATCAATCGAAAGCACCGACGCGATTGTTCGGCGACCTTCATTTTCGAATTCGATTTCTATCAAAATCAAAACTTTTTTTTTTCTTTCAAATCACGCATATGCGAGAATTGTGCAACGGCCTTTTCAGCGAGCGAGTTTCGCGCATCGTTCGTTCCACAACTGGTTTCTTGCATAATTCGCGACAATGGAGTGGCCATTCAGCGACGAGGAGGGCCTTTCGGGCCTCCGTGGAATTCCACTCTCGATCTCGGCCGTATGCCGCCTTTTCTCGATGGGTGTGTGTTCTCGTTGTGGGTTGAATTGGTTTGTTTTGTCGGAGGGAGTCGTTTGGTCGGTGATGGACTGCGGTTTTTGGTCTTTTGTGGTGTGGGGGTGTTTTTGGTTAGGATATGGTGGTGTGTGTGTGTGTGTGTGTGGAGGGGGGGTTGGAGTGTGGTTTGGATTTGTTGATGGATTGGAATTGTTGGGGTGGTGTGTGAGGAAAAATTGTATTGATGTATGTATGTAGTGGAAATGGAAGTGTTGGTGTATTTATAGAATGTTTTTGCGATTAATCATTATTAGAAATATTTTAATAGTAATTTATTAATTAGAAAACGATGTGGATTTTATCAGAAAGGTGTTTATTGTTTTTGAAAATACTTGAAAACAGGGAAGTTAATTTTCAATATGACCGATACGTCCTCGGCTTATCGTGAAAAACAATTCACATATGAACTTTCTATGTTCACGACGAACATTCGTAACAATTATACATTTTCCACGTACACAAAATTAACACAAAACCACTGACGTAACAACCAAACCAAAATAAAATAAAAAACCTTAAAAAAAAAAAAACGTTATCGGTACACCGCACCATGTCATTGCGGCCAGTGGCGTGCCGCGCCATAATTTTTTAAACCCTTTTGTGTGTCGCCCCAGGGCGGCCGATGACGCATAAATAACTGCAGTTACGGCCAACTACGATTTTCCGGCCATACCTCTCCCATCCCTATCCCCTTTCGCGCACCGTCCCTTTCGTTCCGCGACGTCCTTCCCTCTTTCGCGTCTCCAATTTTCAGTTTTTCCCATCCGCCGGCTTATGGTCTTCATTATTGTCTGTATGTGTGTGGCTTCTTTGCGCGTTCGCGTCGATGAATCAAAAGTTTCGCCCTTTTTCCTGAGGGCAAACCGGCCCTATAAACCTAATGAAATTCGCTCCCTTTCGTCGGTGGAATGGAGGAATTTGTTTTTCGCGCCGGGCCCCGCTCGATAGTGGTTGTTTTTCCTCGTTTGCTTTTTCTTGTTTGTCGGATTGTCTCGTTTGGGTTATCGCCGTGTTTCGGAACCCCAGTAAAGATAATCGTATGTCGGGTTTTTTTGTAGGTGTTGTTTTAATAGATTTTTTTTTTGAGGAATTAATATGTTAATTGTGCGTTCGATACGATCTAATTCACGGTTTTTTGTGTGAAAAAATTGACCTTATAAAATATTAATGGGTGGTGTGCAATGCGGACCAATAAACAAGTCACAGTTTTCGCTTTTTTTTTAATTATACGCTTTTTAATTCGTTCACTTTCGTGTTTTGTTGGGATATATTTCAAAATTTAACATACGTGTACACGTTTGAATGTTTTGAAAAAAATCGCACACTTTGCGCTTTGTCGCCGTCACTCACCGTCCGATTAACCGAGCGAGTTATTAATTAAATTTAAATTGCGGCTATCGTGGCGCACGCCACTGAACCGTACCCACGTACACACTTACATTTTCGAGCATATCTATATATATATAAAATATGAGATGAACTGAACCAAAATTCGCAATCTTCTAGGGGAAAGTGTCGAAAATTTGCTCGCGAATTTTTGGCATACTCTGTTTTTTCAAATTCCTATTAGTCCAATATGCCAAATATGCCAGTTTATTAAGTGATATGTAGCTTGGTTAGTATATGAATGTCAGACCGATGAGAAAGTATTGTTTCTAATATTCAAATTCGTAAAAGTCGCTTTTTTGTAGTCCTACTTGGAAGTTATAAATTTTGCATGTGATGATGAAGTTATACTTTTTTACTCTTATCGTTTATTAATGTTAAGCGACGCTTAGTGCAATTAATATTACATATAGATGAGATTACACCGTTGACTTAAGATCATTTGGTAAAAGACGATTTCAACATTAATTCTTATTAGCCTTCAGCTATTTTCATCTTGTCACATAAAAACGTCCAAACTTTCGATGATATCGAAAAAGCTTTTTGTCCTTCAATAAACTTCATACCGCTTACGATAATGGTAATGTAATTCCTAATCACATTGAAAGGTTTCATTAACAATTTGTTTCCATCCCGATAACCATTAAGAAGTTAACACAATCCATTCCATTAAAATTTTCCACAAATTCCAATTGAAAAACCGCGAATTTTCATCCTGCTCTCCCAGCGCACGTACATTTCGACACGACCGGTATATGTGCAAAACTTAAACGCGTATTTATGTAATATTTATATTTATATTCGCGTCTACAGGGTGGGTGCGAAGTGTCCTTTGTGCGGAGCCCCCTCCCCTCGTCCTGCGCCCCCACCGCCCCTCGCCCATGCCTTTGTAGGGCAGTTTTTTTGCAGTCAGCCCTTCGCTCTTCGCTCCGAAGAAAGAAACGGAAAAAAATGTCTGAGAGGCTTTCGTCGTGCATAATCTCTCTCTCTCGGCAGGATTTCGCGTTTTGTGTGTCTGGGAAAACGTCTCGATTTTCCACATATATATTTTCATAATATTTATATCCGGGGGTGTCGATGAAAGAATGTAGAAAATCAAAGCGACACGTTTGTTTATGCCGGAAAATGATGTGAGTGGTGAGTTTTGAATGGGAACGATTTAAACATGCATCAGATAAAATAAATGTGCATTAAATAAAATAACGTGCGTATCAGAAAAAATATCTGTATCTTAAAACGAATAAACATGCATTAGAACAGTGTGAAATACCAATCGCACGATCATTATTCACAACTTTCATAATATAATCGATTCGCAATAAACCGAATTCAAATAAAATCAACGTTGATTAAAAAATGGACCAAATTGTTAAAATGTAGTTGACAGTTGTATTGTATTTCAAGCTTTTTATTAGCTTGTTTAGAGATTGTTTTACTCCGGCGGCGTTGCCACCTATCTGTCATTTTAATGCACAAACTATTCATTTTATTGCACATTTCATTTTTTTTTTAATGCTTATACTGCACAAATTTTCTTTTATATTGCACCCTATGAATAAAATAATTCTCAATACGAGATTCTTTAATGCACATCGTATACTTTTCTAATGCAAAAGTAATTCGTTTTAAGACACAATATATTTTATTTTTAATGCACAGTTAAATCGTTTTGAATTTGTCCGAATTTGAACAGTCGAGATTTTTTTTGAAAATTTTTTCAGCCGATTCTCGTCGGACACGTAAGTTTTATATTTGTACTGTTGTAATGTAAACGACGCTCTCGAGGAGCGTTGCGTGGGGCGAAAAAACTAATGCCTCGTTTAACACACGACATGTGTCTTTTTTATTTTTTGTATTTATTTTGGCGTTTCTTCGACACTGGTTGGAGCGTCGCAGAAGTTGCGTTTTCGATGCGAAATCGGTTTTATCAGCTGGAGATCTTTTTCGTGTGGTGAAATCGCTTTGGGTTTTGTTGTGGATGTTTGATGTTTTTCCATACGTCGAAATGTCTGAAGATTGTGTGTCACTGAGTTGATGTCACTGTTTGCCGTCGATAAATATTGAAATTTTGCGTTAATATTTTGAAATTATTTCCTTTTGTATTATTTATGTTTGTTTTAACACATATACAAAATCATACTTTGATTTTTTCAATGACCATAAAAATATATATTTAAATCCAAATTTATCATCATTCATGAAAATTTTCCTAAATCTCTCCCAGTCATACCTCGACCAATTCTCATCCAATCAATACATACAAATTCAAATTAATTTTTCAATATATTTTCTCAATTAGAATGCACATACAAAAATGTAACACTATCTCAAAGAGTATAATACAAAATTAATTAGGCGTACATCTCAAAGCGAAGAGATATATATAGAGCCGAGATAAAAATAATGAAGCGTTCGAAACACTTTGTCCGTCCCGTTTTAAAAACATTCGCTCAATCTGAAAAGCGGCTCTGGATTAGTGGAGATTTCAGTTGTCCCGTGCTCCAGGAGGCTGCACGGCCGACCGACTCTCCTATCTCCCCCGTCCCCGTCTTGCAGAAGACACTCCTGAGGGGGATTAATTATTCAGCGCTTTTTTTCCAGCTAGCTGACGACCTGTTTGTCGCTTTATGATAATCCACCCCGTCTTTGCTCCCCAGAGGTCTGCTACGTGGTACCGAACATGTTAACGTTAAAATGCATTTTCATATGACACATGTATTTGCATATATTGATCCGAATAGTGTTGTGTGGTGTTTAGATTAATTTGTGTGTTTTAATTGTTTTGGTAAATCTTAAATAATTATTGTGATGAAGTTTTATGTCGAGAATGTTCTGTGTAATAAGTTTGAAATTGAGTTTATTGAAAATTAAATTTTGAAATACAGATATTGATGTCGTTTCGATAAACATCTAATGTTGATATTTGTATAGTATTGCACTTTGCAGTATCACATAAATATTCCGATATTTAAATGTTTCTGCTCGACCAACTGTATTATGTTAATCGTGCTGTAATTTAAAACTTGTTTGAGATTAATGTGACGTATTCCTTTGACTGCGCATTAATAAAATACCTCACCTTTCCTATTCTATGTTATTACGTTATGCATATGACCTTAGTTTCTTTTATTTACACTTATACACATTAAGTTCGTTGACTTTCCTTTGTTATTCCTGAACTCTGATTGCACTATAAACCCTCTGAAACAGTTTCGTTTATTGAGACAGGACATGAAACCTATATTTCAGCATAAAATATTCTCTTATTTTTATATGCAGTTAGTTCTTTGAATTTTCATTTCATTGAATGTCGTTCATATTCAAAAGAAAACAGTTTTCATTTCAAATGTTTATACAGTTGTTAAATATAATCAATTTTATTTGTTTTTTCTTATGAACATTTTTTGCAAAACATATGTATAAATAATCAATATCAATAACAGACATTATAAAAATGTGTTATCTTTGAACATTCATTGGTTAAAATCGAAAATTTTCATTATTTTATAAATCTTGTATTGAAAAGTTTTTAGTTTCGTCGAATATTAATTTGTAACTATGATCGTTTCAGCTGAAGGTGCGTACTGTTACTGCATGGCGACATGGTGGAGCGGAACACGGTGGGGAATTGTCCGTTTTCTGTTGGTGATAGTCCTCGTGTGCCGTCGTCGTTCTCCCAAAACGAACGCTTTGTCGTCTTTACTATCAATAATGTGGTATCCCAGAATCAGAGCGCTTCGGTGCTCCTGGTGACAATCCTGATTGCATTTCAACTTTAACTAATCAGCACAAGGTTCTCTTTCGAGATGTCGACATTGAATGTCGGCCAGAAACTGTGCTAGAATCTCTACATATTGAGGTGTCTTTTAAATTTTCCAAATTGGTGTGCGCGGACAGACGCACACAAAATATATGATTGGCATGAGAATAATGTTAATTTATGATTCCACGGTACTTAAAAATGTTCGTGGTGAGCATATTTGTTACGATTGGACGATATTGGCAGTGTAATTGTCTTGTAGGATGCTTAGATGCCATGTTATAATTTTAATGTTATAACAATAAGTTCTTTATTATTTTTAAAGTTCATAACTTTTTTTTGTATTGTTTTAATCACTTTATTGTATGAAGTTGTGCATTTTGCCTTATTGTCATAATTGTTCTCACAATATTGGTTATAATTGATAAGATATGTTGATACGATCTCATTTATATTTTCTCCATTTGTTGTCAAAATCTTGTATTTTTTCTATTTTTTATTTCGATAACTGTACTTTTGAGTACGTTAGATCTCAATGCTGCCAAATGAGAAAGAAATATTAAGATTTTATTCTAACTGAGCAGCGTTTAATTTATGTTATCATTTGATATTTGACATTTTTGGTAATTAATTTTTATATCATTGAGTTGTGTGAAATTAAAAAAAAATAAACTTTATTTTTTCATTTCATTGAGTAGATTAATGTTTTACACTCATTGTTTTTGCACCTAATAACTCTTATTTTCATAAATTTATTTTATCGTTTTAACAAGTATATAAAGTAGATGAGAACTAAAAGAAACTCTATTTTTAATATTTAACAACAAATTTGGTCTTGTTTTATTACTTTTCAAACAATAACAATCTGTTTAATAATTTAATGTAAGTTTTTCTTTGATGCTTTCGAATCCTCTTCAATTACTTATATTTAAAAAAAAGTATATGTGTAATATGTTTTTATTGTTATTAATTTTGTGAATAAGTGTTTGTTTTAATTGAAAACGTCGATTAGATATCTGCTATTGATTTAAAATCCAACAGATATCCAAGTGTAGGTCGATGCAAGATGTTTCCATTACGAACTTCGAAACGAGAAAAATAGCGACGCGTGACTGCGAATCATTTGTGGAATATGAAGCTCTAGAGACTTTTAACAAATTTTAAAGTGACTTTTTTAATATATATACATATATATGTTTATATACTTATGTAACTTGTGCATATAAGTATATACATGCAAATATATTTATACGTGCGAATGATCGAACGGCCGCATCGTTGCTCGTCCCGGCTCGCACAATGTGTAGCATTGAAGAGTATACTTCGCAAACTGGCCGTCCAATTATAATTATCACGATTATGCAACAATGAAATATCCTATGCACCCATTGAAATTCAGGAATGCATCTCTGTTGAATGCCGGTGCGCGCAATTCATGCGCTCGTTCGTCATTCGCACAAATATAGTGTCTAGTAGGTACATAACAAATTACAAAAAAAAAAAAACACAAAATTTTAACTGTGTGTAAAAGGACATATACAAAGGAAATTCATTGAGAAGAGTTATAATAAGGTTGATATATTTAGTGTGGTATGTTTTAGAAAGTTCTTTTATGTTCGTTTTTTAATACTGTATTTTTTCGGCAAATTTCTTATATAAATTTGTAATTTTTTTCAATATATTTTCCCTTTTATAATTTAAAATCTAAATTTTTCATTTGAATTCTATGAAAAACTTATTCAAATTAGATTTTTTCGTTGAAAATTGATTATGTCGTTATTTCAAATAATAAATATTTGTTTCTGGGATATAATATAACTCTTTGTACTTTCAAATTCGTTATATTTTAATGTTGCTTCACTAATCTTATAAAAAATAATGAAAACACTCAGATGTATGTATGAGGCTGTTTGGGATCCATTTTGCTGCCATTTGTTTATAATATTTGCTATGTTTTAAATTGTACATTAAGTGAAAGGGATGAATATGTTGTCTTATTACAATTTAATTGCTGTGTAAATTTTTGAAAAGAAAATGTTTAATTTATCGCAATTTAGGATTACCTGTGTAATAAAATCAATTTTTAGCTCCTAAGGATGTGTCCAAATTATTAAAAAAAAAGTCAGTTTCTTATGACGTTTCCGTTTAGCGACGGAAACGTATGACATTACTAAGGAGTTTTTAAGGATAAGAACAAAGTACAAAAAATGTTTCTACCTCAATCTTAATTCAGCCGATTGATTACGCACTATTTTAAAACTTTTACATTTAATACAATGTCTTTTGCAGTGGAAGTTTTTAGTATTTGAGTGTGCTCGATTTTGTCGCTGAAAACATTTTTATGCAAATGTTTCCATTGTGACATTATCGACACGCTCGCAGGAGTTGTTAAATTTTTTGAAATAACCGATTTGTATAAACTTACAAAAACCATCTGTTTTAAATATTCGTACACACTTAAATAATTAAAGTCATGATTCGGATCATATCTTGCGATTCTGTTTTCTGATATGAAATGATAGAAAGGACACATTTTCCGAGTTTTCCTGATCGTTCTCCAATTTTCATCTTGTGATCTTGTTTTTTCAAATTCTGCTTTTCGAATATCTTGCATTGGCAAGTGATTGCACAAACTAACATTCTTTTGGCACTTGGCATTTTTATGCCCCTCGGAAATCTGTCCTTGATGATTGCTTTAACACAACTTTTAATCGTAGAATCCCCTGATAAATATAAAGTCTGTGGTTTCACTCGATCTCTGAAGGCCCAACTAGTCCGAAATTATAATATTGGTCTGGTTCACGAGAAAAGTGGAACTTCTGGACTTCCACTTAATGTCAACTGAAGTATAATATATTTTTGCACAGTGTCTCGTTCGTACTTTATATCTAGACTTTTTCAAATACAATTATCACACGATTGATTATTCGTATTCGGTTATTGAAAACGGCAACGAAAATATACAAATGTGAAACAGACACATTTTTCGAAAGTGTCCAAAAATGATTAAAAAATAAAAACATTTCCAAGATATGTCAACCTATTTTATATTGGTACCTTTCTCTTTCTCAATTGATATTTAGATGAAAATGTCAATCATTAAAACACAGTATTTGCAATCTTTGAATAAATGATTTAATTTAAAATGGTCTTTTATTTTGCAAAAAATTTTGGTTTCTTTTATAAATAAGAGTTCTGTGTGTTCAATCAATGTATTTATTAAATTACGTTCAGGTTACAATGTGATGATATATTTGTGATACACATTTCAAACATAAACGTAACATAACGTCATATTCTTAAATCTTATTCATGTGCAGATATATGATACATAAAAGATTCAGAAATTATATTAATTTAATTAAACACATTCATATTTAATTTTGATAAAAACATTCGCTTTTTTTCAATAAGAAATATATTTCAATATTAGACTTATTTTCCTATCAATCTGAAGTACTTGCAGATTGTATTTTCGGTTTATTATAATAGTAAATGCAGCCTAAAATATAACCAATGGTTGTATTAAATCTATGATGATTCAATCAAACTTAACCTAAGTACATTTCGAACAATGTTCCAAGTCAAATAGAATAAAAAACAGCCTTTAAATCACGTTCTATTCCTAAACATGTCGAAATGAACATTCCGATTAAATATTCCCACATAAAATAAATATGTAAAAAAATATTTGTACTCATAAAATCAAAACTATACATACAGATCATCATTAGTATAATCAAAATTACAAAACTAAATATAAAAAGTGTTAACAATATTCTTCCCGTTAAAAAATAAATATTAAAATTTGTTCTCGAAATCTGTTTTAGATCTGAAATATGCACGAAGCGATTTATATGATTTTCGTTCCTGCAATTTTTTGTTCATAGGCGATTTAGATTCACTTTCTAAATTAGGACGTTTCATAGGAACATGTTCGCAAGATTCATTCGCCTTTCTTTTAGATCCCAGATCAAGATCGTTCGTTTTATCAGTAAGTGGTGGAGAATTCGGATTCGCTGGTATTACATTAAAAAAGTTCAGTAGGGTTTTGTCCGTTTTCCTTTGATCTACTTTTTTAGATGAGTCTTCCGAATTTTCAATCTTTGGTATTTTATTTTGGCCGATAATTTTGTCTCTAACTAATTTTGTGAGCCAATCGACCTCTTTTCTCTTTTGCGGAGTGAAATTCCTAAGATGCGGAGCTTTTCCATCCGATACGAAATTAGGTAAATTCATAGTCGGGGAACTGTACATGCTGGGTGAATTCAAAATGATTTCTGAATTTGCAAACTTATCGGGAGTTTTTAAATCTGTTTCTGAATCAGAAAATATATTTCCATATGCCGTAGATGTGCTAGGTGCAGGATCTGAGGTCAAATCGAATTTCAATTGCTTAGGACTATTACCAGAAGTTTCTTCATTTATATGAGCGAGTGAATTGCTGTGCATTTCAAATAGATTTCGTTTTGGTTTTCTTTTATATTGATTCCGCACATCACCCCACAGATCATTCTCACTTTTTCTAAGAGATTTTTTATTAGAAGAATCGTGAGAGCCGACCCATTTCCTTTTCGAAGCTTTCGGAGTTTTTTCCAACATACTCCAATGAGGTTTATTATTTCTATTTACGGGTTCGACTTCTAATGCTCTTCCAGTCATACCGAACCTTTCAGACTCATTATACGATTCCTGACCAATTGTCCAAATTTTATGTTGGTTATCATCACTGCAAGTAGCAATCAAAGTTTTATCTAATTGACTCCACACAGCACAAGTTACTTCAGCCGAATGTCCAGTAAGTTTGAGTATTGGATTAGAATAGTTTACATTCCAAATATAAGCATTTTCGTCACTACTTCCACTTATCAGATATTTTCCATCTGGACTTAAACTTGATTTGATATAAAACGATGCATTATATCCTGAATACGTTTGTTCCGGAATTACACTATAAGTTCCCACATTATAACAATATATTTTATGATCCATACAATTAGCGTATAATTTCAGTTTCGATTTATCTAATATAATATTCGAATAACCGTTTTTACTCGAACTTCCATAATAAGGAATCGAATGTTTTGGCAATGGATCTTTTTTGCAACACGAATAGTTTCTTCGCAAATCCCACGCTCTGATATTTCCGTCTCCAGATCCGCAAGAAATTAGAGTATTATCATCTTGAAACACTAATGCGGTGACACTATTTGTTCCATCTGCCGGTTTATAATATCTTTTCGACGAGCCTGGAGTTCTTGGGGCGATAATAGGATGACCGTTGTTAATACTATTTTCAGGTTTAGTAATAGTGAGAACGTTGCTGTTGCAACGAGTATCCCAAATTAAGATTCGACCGTCTCTACCGCCGGTTGCAAAAACAGAACAATCTTCGGGTCTGAAAACTACAACTCTGACTGATCTAGAATGATTCTGGAAGTTTCTAACCCATCTTAATTCATTGCTTCCTACGTCCCACAATTTCGCCGTATGATCGCCTGTAAATAGAAAATTTTTGATTACGAATAAGAGATACTGATAATGTTTAAATTTATTGAAAAATTTAATTAAATCATATTACCGGAAGCTGTAACTAAGAACATCTGGTTCGGCATCCATGCGATATCAAATATAGCGTTCGAATGACATTGAAGTTGTCTTAAAACTGGAGTTTTGGTGTCTTTTGTAGCATCCTATAAAATAGTTGAAAATTAAAGTATTTTTTTTTAAATGAAATATATTTTATGTTGAATCAAAATATTACATATATCGCGACTCTTCCGTCTTCATTGGCTAATGCTAAATAGTGTTTGTACTGTTGAGATTTAGCAAATTCACAAGCGAATATAGGAGGATTTGGATTGTAGTCCAATCGTTCCAAGTTAGGTACCAAAGCAAAGCAGGAATACTCAACCACTAAGCGGGACAATATTGAATCGTAGTAAAACGGCCGATCTGGAAGCATTTTAAATACAAATTTTACATTTTAAAACAACAATATACATAACTTCTTCGACTTCCTTCGATCTGAAAGAAGTCATTCGGATTTCTCTCAATCTTTGCCCAACAAATACGCAGTTCGAATTCGCGTTGTTTTGGCTATCCAATTGCAATTGCAATACTCTTATTATGTATTAAGATAAGTTAAACATATAAGTATCATTTGAAATACTAACAAAGTCCGAATTCACGATCAATCACTGATTGAAACATCGACATCTTGCCGGCGAACGATCATCGACTTGACATAACATGCCGCGAAATATTCAACATATAACATATTGCCGTAACGGGTCAATTTAAGGGCATTTTCTGTTATGGATATTCTTTTAGTTTTAAGCTTTGTTTATTGTTTAAGGCTATGGATGAGATCGATAAAAACTTGTATACTGCATGTAATGGTTGGGGTAATTAGTAAAGTGGTCGATAGGTTCTGAAATTGGAATCATTTTTTTAGGAATTGTTTCATAAAATGAAAGATTTCATTGTCGTTTTTGGATCAAATCGTTAAGTAATCATTTGAGATGATCGAGTAGATGAAATAAAGTCATATTCGTTACGTTTAATAGAATGATTAAGCGATTGCGTAAATGATACTAGCGCACACGACACTATTAAACTCTAAGAGTAACATACACGACACATTTTAGGACAATTAGAGGACTGTATAATAGTGAAACGATCCAATTAATGCTTTATAATTTATTTTAATCGTACTTTTTCGAAATTTTTCATGGATTGTGTTCTGCGCTCGGTGTTATAGTATTGTGTGTGCTATTGACGGTATGTGCCAGTATCGTATGTACTAGTGTCGTTGAGTAAAACGTCTGGGAACCGAATAATCAGAATATAAATTATTGATTTCTTCAAAAACGTAAATTTTATACAATGGACACATTTTGAATTTTCGCCATGGCAACATTTTATAGGCGTTCGAATTTGACGTTTAGCTTGTTCGGTTATTTTTCTATACGTGTTATTCGCGAAACGCTATGGTTAATCAGTTCCATTGACAATTAAATCGCCCTCAAAATATTTCAAGATGAGAAAATCAATTTTCAAAGCGAAGGGATACGTCAAACGAAAAACCTCATCCACAATTGACAAGAGTTCAACCCCTTACTTAGTTCAAGAACCCGACGAGCCTCCGTCAGTTAACACCCCATCTTTTGGATCTTCCTCATCACCCAAAAGAGAAGAAATACTACACTGGATCTTCACCGGAGAATCTCCATTTCTATTCAATTACGTCCGAGAAGATGTTGATTGCCTTTCGACCATCGAAAAAGGTTCTGATGGACACTTTAAAAGATCATCTGAAACTCTAATAAACCTTGACACGACACCGACTAACAAATCTTTCAAGACTAAAACAGTATTAAACACAATCGGAGGCAATATAAGCCTGGCGATATTCAACGTCGATTGTGATGAATCAGCGAACAAGCGCAGAATTCCTCTCAAAGAAAATAATAAACCGTTTCTTCGTTCGAGTACGCCTATTAGCTACAAATTTAATAATCGGTTAAAAAAAGAAGTTCCTTATCGTTTAAATGTTGAAAACGAGAGTTTAAGTAGTGACAGTTCCGTTTTGACGTGTAATTATATAAAATCTGTAAATAAAAACGGTATAAGTAATGATGATCATATTAGGAATCTTAGAAACTTATCAAATACTGATCATTGTGAGAAAAGTTACTTTAAAGATTCAAAAGATGATGTAATGTCGACTGAACATAATAATATTTTTTTAAATCGAAAAAATCCTCAGACAAATGGGAATTTCGTAGAATATGTCTCTAATCCTGAATGGCCTACTTTTAAATCAAGCCCTAAAATCT
Source organism: Hydropsyche tenuis (assembly GCA_009617725.1). Classification (NCBI taxonomy): domain Eukaryota; kingdom Metazoa; phylum Arthropoda; class Insecta; order Trichoptera; family Hydropsychidae; genus Hydropsyche; species Hydropsyche tenuis. The sequence goes on from VTON01000109.1 coordinate 197,920, forward strand.
CTCCAAATCGATATAATCCTCGACGAAATTCTAGTAAAATTCCTTATAGTTTTAAATCAAATACCCCGAATTTCGAAGATAGAAATAATCTCAACTTTCACAACTTTTCTACTCATGAAGTACCTTACAACATGCCCAACAAATATAAAAATGGCAATAGAATGCAAAATTTCGAATCTCTTGCAAACGGTAGTGTGGACAAGAAGCCGAGGCAAAGTATATTACGATCTGTCCGAAAAACGATATCGATCGAATCGAATGGACCGAAAAATCAGATCGTGCAGGTTATCCAAGAAAACATTATTTATAGGGGATAGTCTGTTTGTTCGAATTTTCTATTTTTATTTTGACTGTTTAGTTGATTGTAATTTTCAATGTTTATTTTAGTGTTTCTTAAAAATAAATATGAAATTTGTTTTTGTTTATTTTGCATGTTGTTTTTTATGTGATGCTGGTTGATAATTTTGTAATATTAACTTATGACAGAATAAAATTTTATCTTTATAAATGCACTTTTTTTATTATTTTTAGTTTATGTTATAAATCTATGTGGATGATTATTTTAATTTTTAAATTTAATTTTTGATAAGTGGTCTTATGTTATTTTTTTAAAATATGCTCTAAAATTATTGAGTGTATTTATTTTTATTATATTTTGAATTTTAAAATTATTTTCACAAGCATAAAATATTATGTCATTATCATATAGATGTCATCAAGTAAGTAATAAATTATCCGAAAGAGGCCACTAAAAAATAAGATAAATTCAAATCTATCAAATTTCAGTGGAAATTGTTTAACACGATAACTTTTAGCGTGAAAAATCGGTTAAAAAAAATAATAAAAAGTATTATATATGTACGTGTATTATAACATTTAATATGAAATTTCGTAATAAACGTTTTCCACTGTACATACTGACCGAAAAGATATAAATAAATAAATAAATACCCATTTGATAAATATATTTCTATAGATTTCAGAGAATATATAAGGTAATGCACCAGTGGTTGATCATGAATCTTTAATTGACCATCTGACAGAAAAACGTAAAAATTAAGATCTCCAAAAATGTTAATTTTTCGGAAAGGGTGCGATTGATAGGCTGTAAATTACAGCCTATGGTATATGGGTATACTGGGTATGCCCTCTCCGAAAAATTAATATTTTTGGAAACCTTATTTTTAAAAAGTTTTTCTGACAAATGATTAATTATAGATACATGGCCAACCACTGATATCTTAAATACCATTTAAGTATATACTGAAAAATAACCGAACAAAAAAAATTCAAATTAAAGATTAAAAATCTCGAACATTATGATTGTAATTTTATCGCACATATTATAAAATAATAAATATGTAATTGATAATTCTTACAAATATTCATACGAAATAGAGCCTGACCGTATTTATTGTTATTTATTTGTTTGCGTCGAGGAAGTAGGGCGCGCGACACAATGGCCGCCGAATCGGCTCTCGTTACGCTTTTTACACGGTTTTCCCGCGCTATTGACGAACGCGAAGCTTTTCAAAACGATCTTGGCACGTTATTCAGATGCAACAATCGTCTTTTCCGAATGTGATAATAAAGATAGTCCCGAAGGAGCGACGTTTCAATTTGATTTGTGATGCGGACCGATGTAAATGTTTATTTTATTTTTTTTTTAGGTAAGTCAAATGTTGATTTTTAATTCGATTTGAAGTGTGCGCATTTAAAAGTATGATAAAGAGAAGAATTGTTTGATTATTTTAGATTTTATATTGAGTGTATTACATTTGACAGATAACTACAATAACAAAGATCTAATTGTAAGTTTGCTACTGAAAAATTTTCGATTTTTTTTTTTTTTAATTCTTTTACAAAAATGTGGTTCATTTAACTTTTGCATAACGATTCTCGAACACGCATATCGTGCCAACAGTAAACTAACAATATTTCAGCAAACACGATATATTTTTACAATTACCATCGATGATGAATCTTCACACTAATTTAGTACTGCACTTATATCTACTATACTTATTTTGAACTTTCGACATCAACGCACTGCACAACAAAATTTAACATATCTTTTTAATTATTAACACACCAATTTCATATCCTATTCCAACAAGTATAACCGGACTTTAATCATCAACATACAACGCACAGGAATACAGAACCAATTTCAATAATAGTATATACTTAATATCACGACAGAGAATACGAAAATAATAACTTAATAAATAATAAACACACTTAACTGCTTATACGTACATTTTAATATAATTTAACCTCAAAAATCATTTCAGACATGTTTTGATGTTTCAATACAAAATCAACCTAACCAAACCTTTTCAATGATCAACACCTCTAATTCCAATCAAATTGTAATCAGAATAAGACTAATATTACAGCAAACAACAACTAGACTACAACCATCCCGATTTAAACCTGACCAAAGTCGAAATTGGGAGTTGACAACGTCTGACACAGGTAAGCTGCTCACCTCACCATACCCACACAACATAATGCACAACATGGAAAAGGTTCTTTTTACCGGTACACGGAATAAATCTGCGTGGCGAATGAGACGTGTCACTAAAGCCCGGCCAATGGTTTCAGATAAATGACTTCATTTGTAGTCGGCGTGGCTTTTGAAGAGAGCCGACCACGTCGTCGTCCCACCTTCCGAGCGGGACCTTTTCCACCTCTGCTGCGGCTTTTTGACTTTTAAAATTTTGGAATATAACTTTTTTAAATGGACGTATGCAATCTGTTTAAAATGTGTTATAGAATGATTTTTTTTTATATAGGCGGGAGTTAATTTTGAAAATCGATTACATATTTGAATGTTTGGTGCATCAATTAAAAGAGATTTTAACAGAGATGTTTTTAAAAATACTCGAACATTTTGGACATTGTTTTTTTTTTTAAACAAGAAATACCAAAAATCTCTTGTTTTTTTTTAATTTGAGCAAATTTTTTATAACTAATCATCAATTTCAATTCATTTTGTGTTGATATAACAGTTTTATTTATATTTATGGATTAAATACAAAATTAACAAAAAAAAAATTGTCTACTATATTACCTTTCATTTGGGTATTATTAGTGTGCAATTGCGAGATTTCGATTTTTTTTTTCTTAGAAATTGAAATCATAATGATTCGAAAATTACGATACTTTGGACTAACAATAATACGTTTGGTTTAAAATGTTCCAAATAACATGATTTATCACTTTTGGCTGTATATCTTCGAAAGTTCAGATGCTTTATAATTTTTATTAAATCCATCAGTTTCAAATTCATTATCTAATCTTTTAATATTAAATTTCTTAATAATAACTTTCGTTCGAAACTCAATGTTAACTTTACTATAGTCATACAATCAATTCAATGATACATAGATAGATCATCTGACTATCTATTGATCGTGTCACAAATCGCTTTACTTCACAGTGAGAATTATAAACCACGCTTTATTCAAATAATGACATATTCATTCCGATTTTCGATCTAGAAACGTCAACGTTCCAAAGGCGACAACACCTCATTGTTCAGCCATAATCGATTATTTTTGGCGCGAACTAATTTCGAAAGTGCCCTCACAGCGGGAAGCGGATCGAAATCCGATTTCATGACCATGATGACTTACTTACCTTATCCCACACGAACCTTTTCTGTCCATTTTTCGGCGACTTTTCTTCTTCGTGACAATGGTGACCCATTTGAACGCCATGTTCCTTTTTGCGGACGTAATCCCGTCCAGTTTTAATATTTTGTCAGCGGTTTGAATGCGTCTGCTGATTGCCATTTACGCACTTTTCAACTTCTGTTATACTTTATTCGATTGTTGTGTTATTTTGTGAATCCGTGTTTGTTGTGTGATCGATCTATTGGGGGCTTTCGAAAATCGCATATTATGTATTGGTGCTCTTTATATATTTTTATAATAAATTATTTATAATATTATTAGCATTTTTTTTTACCAAATACGTTTTTGATTCCTGATTTCTTTTTGATCTATCAAATTTTTATCGAAAAAATTATCTGTTATATCAAAATTACAATTCGAGTATCATTCAAAACAACTTTTACTGTAAATCATATTTATATTTCAATAGATACGTCGGGATTTACTGACATACGTAAACAGGCCATATATTCCTTGTATAACCCAACATATCCTTTGAATACGAAAGTAACATCATTATTGTTGCTATATACGTGTCCTTTCTCAATAGAAATGACTCCTCTCATCTCGTCACGAACTCACCTCCAATACATATTTTCAAAACACGAAAAAAAATAAATACCATACATTTTGAACATGAAAAAATAATCAAAAAATCCATAATTCGGCACTGTACGGTGTCGTATTTTTATTTGGTACATAAATTATGTTATTGGTTCCATAGGGATTGTAAATATTTGATACGCACCGTATAATTGAAACGGGACACTTTATGTTCGAAAAAATCGTGTATGAAAATAGTACATCTTTAATACTATCAAAATTTATTGCTTTTTATATGAATTTTCATAGTAAAATATAGGATCGTTATTTTTTTCGCCATTTTCCGAGCACTGTTGAAATTCCGCCATGTTTGTAATAATACAGGGCGGCTGCAAATTGTATTGTTGTTACTGTGTATTTATTAGGCTGGGGCAGGTGTCACAGGGTGCACATAACGAACCTCCTTTATGTCGTATTCAAGAATAAAATAAGGTAATTCAAATCTATTCACGTCATTATTGTGTTGTGTGTATAAAAGCTTTGAATGTCTCATATTTGTTTTCGGGAAATTGAGAGCGTAGGTTCTAGATTTTTTTTAATTATAATATGTATATCGATTGTAAGGTTCGTTTCGATAATATTTTTTTAATCAATAGAGAATTTATATTTATTGTTATGTGATTCGAAATTGCCATGTGCGCTTAACCACTCGATATTTCGCACAATAAAAACGAAAACAATACAAAACCATCGAATGCTCTTTTCAATTAATACAAAACATTCCAAACATTACTCATAATAAAAAAAATCGTTATTTTTTTCTTATAAATAGCACAACACCTTCACATAAAACTCAAAACAATAAATCAACAACGAACTTCCAAAGAAAATCGATAAAAACATCCCCAAACCGCATTAAAAACCCCTCGTAAAAGTAGCACACATCCTTTGTCGCCCCGATTGAGACGTTAGAGCCTCCACAACACATTCTACATCAATAAAAGCGCTTCCACTTGGCCATAAACGGCCAAATCGCGACCATTTCCGCCGCCAAACCTCAAAACCCAAAAAAAAAGTTTCGACACCGACAATGGCGCGTAATCCATTTTCGAATCCGCGCCATCACGAATAAAGGCCGCAACCATTTTACAATGCAACATGTCGCCGGTCGTACAACGTACGTGTTGTTGTGTGGATGGAAAAGTTGGATGTTGACTGATGGCCGTTTTGTGGAAATAGCCCGTGCCCACTATTGAGCGATGGCCCCGAAAACACTTTTGTCGAGTGTTGTTTTTGATCGTTGCGACTGTTTTGTGGTTCTCAAATTGTTGGTTTTGGTGTGAAGGTTTTTATCTGTTGTCTAATTGTGAGTTAAGTTGTATATGTTCAGTAGATAGATGTGGTTGTTTTTTATTGGTTTGAGATCGCTTGAGAAGGGGTGGGTTTGGTCGTTATCATTTTCATGCGATGATTTATTATATAAGTGTATATTGGTGATTTTTTTTAATATTGAGCAATTCTTATCGATTAACTGTGCATTGGAAAAGTATAGATTGTGCCTTAAAATTAATTACTTGTGCTTTAGAATAATATACGATGTGCATTAAAAAAATCTTGAATTTTATTTGTAGTGTGCGATGAAAAAAAAGTGCATTATAAAGTGAGCATTAAAAAACATGAAATGAACAATAGAAAAAAATAGGTATGTTTGTATTTAAAATGATCAGAATAAATGCACATGAAATGATGAATCTTTATTTTTTATTTATTTTACCTCATTTTGATATTTTATTAACAATGTCTATAGTTTTGATCATATTTCTCACCCATTTTATTATTTAAAATCACCTTTTCATTATAGAAATTTATTCTTTTGGTATTGAGGAGTCTTTGTCTTGTAATAAAATTTGTATAACCTACATAGGTACATATAGTGATGACTCGTTATAATTGTAAATTCTAATGCTCATATATGTATGTACCTTTATATGTATGTACCTTGTCATTTGCATAATTATCTTTGAATAAAGTTATACATTTAAATATGAATTGAAACTCTGGTAAGAAAATCTTTGCGATGGAGATGAATTTTAATATAAATCTATTTCACAATTCAAAATCAGATAAGCGAACATTTGACAACATTAGCAAAACTCCACAAAACGCATAAATCTATCAAGAATCAACATGGAGCCGGACACAAAGAATTTTTCAAATCTGCACTACATAGGACTCGTGCGGTTGCACCTTTCGTTTCAGAAAAACTAGCTACCAGTATGCATTAGTTTTTTTTTCGAAAAAAAAATCGTCTACGAACACAAAACGACACGTCGTGTCAAAAAGCCGATTGTAAAGGTAAACATTTGTAAAACCCGAACGACAATTCCATTTGAATTTAGAGCGCAAGGATTGCGCTACAGGCCCATACATTTGTGCAGTTTGAATGGAAAACGTCATTCAGTCGATTCAAAACGAATGAACCGTTATTTTTATGACCGAAAACGTCCTGTATTCAAATAAATAAATCAACGTTCTTGTGCTGAAATTATACAAATCGATAAAAAGCGTATTTGATGAAACTTCGAATCAATATGGATGTATATGACACGTGCGGCTTTGCGAAAATATTTATAATTATTCCGTTCCACGAACGGATAAATAAACAGGCGACAATGGTCGTTTTGTGCTCCGTTTTTTCCCTCTTTTGATCCTGGTCGTAGTTTGACCGATTTTGGGGTGTGAGGGCGTACGCCCCGCAGCGGGGGATCTTTTGCACCCCCTTCATATTAATTACCGATTTTTTTGAAATACGATTTCTTACAAACGAAGGATTATTTCGTACAAGGCTCCATAGAGTGCTGAGTGAGGCTCTATAGGTGTATAGAGCCTTATATGAAATAATCAGGGCTTAATACAATACAAAAAACGAAGGATTATGAACGACTTTTGCGCAATTTACAAATTCCATATAATTTTCAAGTTATTTGTGATTTAAAACTAACCTATCCATCATTTTAAATCAGATTTTCTATTATAAAACTTATGCATCTTAAAACATTTATCATTTACTTTCATACAATATTTTGAGTTGATTACAACTTTAAAAAACATGGATAATCCGTTATTTTAAACGAGGTTGGCGCGTGCGAAGTTCAAATATTTTGTTCTAACTAAAACAAAATAAAGGGTGTTCGTTTTTTTATACAATAAATAATATATAATGTGTATTAAAAAGCGCGTGTCCTCATTAACCGGGGTATTTGTGCGAGGCGCACGGTGTTTAGACAGCGGGTGGCCTCTACGAATATTTTAAGGCCAAAGCAGATCTGATTGCGGCCATACAATGACGGCACGTGCGCGACAGAACGCACGTTTATATCGTATTATTATTTTTTGGCGCGCTTTTTCGGTCCGGCACAATGCGATAAGTCGGATCCGATAAGTCGGGTCGGATGCGATAAGTGTTCCGTTTGAGATTTATTTTTATGTTGTTTAAATTGAAATTTTTGACTAATTTTATTTGATTATATTTTTATATCATAATTATGTTGCAGCCAATATGAAATCATTTTTTTTTTAATTGTTCGTTGGAATTTTTTAGATATTTTCGACAGTCAATGTGAAAATATCTTTTACAATTAGAGTTAAGTTATCAAAAATTATCCTTTTCTAATTCAAAATTATTTACTAACTACCTCACTTATCACATAAATTTTATAATTTATAGGTTTTACAAATCTATACCGTTGAAGAAATCGATAAAAAAAAAATTTGCTTTCAATTATTAAATAAGGGTTTATTTACATTTAATCACATATTGTATTCACAATCAGATTCAAGATAATAATTTTAACCATTTTTTTAAAATTTTGATTACTAACAAATATTTTTTCTATATTATTTTTAGCCCCGTCACTGAAAATACACTTTTTTATTCAAGTGCCCAAAGCCACGTGCCCCAAACAAACGATGATAAAAACCTACGGATTAACGAAACAACAAATCGGTTTACAATCGTCATCATCAATGGGGTATTCGAATACCCCAATTTCCGACACTCGTACAGAAATAAGCGCATGTTTTTGCATAAACACAAAACGAAACGACGCACAAAAAACCCCACAGTTCCAATTAGCATTCGTCGTTCCTCCAGAGAATAAATACGCGGATATTAATCCGCGTAATTGACCTTTCTTCGGTAACAAATGTCGAGTACGTGAGGGTATTATTGTACCGAGCGAAACTCGTATTCGTATAACGAAACGAGTTATAAATAATAATCGGGTGATCAGAAAATTTTGATATTATCGAATTTGAGTTTCGTGGTCTTCTCACGCGGTCTCTACATTTTTCATTATCAAATATTTTTCGAAAGAATGGTGAAAGGTTAAAAAAACGGGTACTCTTCATTAGTATGTCTACGATTGCGGCAAGATTAATTATTCGGCGTTTTGTTGTTTTGTACGTCGGGAAAAGATGAAGAAAAACAATGAAAACAATAACAGAACTGTCAGCTACTGTTTCGTGTACTTTTCCACAAACGGCTTCCATTTATTTTTCGTTCGTGTTGTGTTTTTTTGTCGGAATATTTTCTTAGCTTTTGTTTCACTCCGACGCTCGTATATGTGTGTCGGCAATTATGTATCATTGTCCCGACAGTGGCATCTGCATACGTTTTTTAAATTTCACTTTGATGTTAATTTGATTTCTTTTGTGTGTGAGTATTTACGATCAGCAGGGTTGCCACTTTGAAAATTGTGATGAAAAAATTTTGGAACGGGTTTTTTTTCGAGATTCACATTCAGCTGTCAGTGCGTTATTTATATTGATTGATTATTGAAATTTTTTTTGTGTGAATATTTAGATTGTATGTTTTAACTATTATCGATGCCGATAATCTGACCTTGGTTCTTACTGAATGTTAAAGTTAAGCGACAAGTGTCGTGATTGTGTACTAAGTATTTATTGATCTGAGAATGTTTAATTCGTTAAGAGTTATTTTTTATTTATAAATAAATTTGATGAAAAAGAATAGTAATTACTTATAACTTTTAAAATATTATATAAAGATATTTTCCTGAAGTGGGCATTTTATAAAATGTATTTTACAACAATATATTTTTACGACACCGTTGAAAGTTTGAATATTTTTTCAAAAAAATAAGGGAAAGTATTTTTCAATGAGCCAAATTCAAAACTTTTCCTTAACAAACCTTCTTATGATCAGATTAAAAATACATGATAAAATCCATTATCGATCACTCTACGAGTTCTATAATCAATAGAAATATTTTCCATATCAAAGACAATTTTATTATATTTTCCCTCCAATTAAATTCGCGAAAATTTCACATGAGAACTCCGCAAAGCATTCAAAACACAATACTCCACGAAATATGCACAAAAATAATAAAATCCAAATCGACTTGTCCCACACAAAAACGCTCGCAGCGTTTGTCAAAATAAACCGCCCAAGGGTGGCGAGACTTTTGTTTATAAAACAATCGATGGAAAAACGAACAAGCCTCGTATGTAGAGGGACAGCTGTGATCGCAAATGGCACCTATATAAATTAATTGATACACGAACGAGCCTTTTGTGGTCACCCTACGCCCAATACAGTGCTCGCTCATTCGACGCATTCGGGAAAATTTGTATGAAATCGAACTCTCGATTATTTAAATGTCTTTTATTATACGATTTGTTGATTTTTCAACGGTCCATTGTAAAAAATTTAATTTTTAATCGCATTTTCAGATGAAAATCAAATTTATTTCGAATTCCAAACACTACTTCTATTATTTAAAGTTAAGATTTTTATTTTTATTAAAAAAAATCAAAACTATTTTAAAGGTAGGATTTGGCGTACGTTTTTCGCGTCGTTTCCTAACCTCGTTACGCGAAATGGCAAGAAGTTTTTTATGTATCGTTTCGCTTTGTGTTGTTTTGTCGGCGAGGTCCGTCGAAACCAAAATAATGGTCGTGTCGGACGCGTGTTTTAGACTCGATTGAATCAATTAAGGAGCGGGCGGGCGCTCCGCCCCGGATGGGGGCGCGAGGCGCTGCCCCTTGCGCAATAATCGTTCATTATGGTCGATGTTTAGTGTCGTTTTCGTCTTTTACTTTAACAATTGGATCTTATGATATGTATTATATGATATGGAATTAGATGCTTTTTGATCCAGGATCCTAGAATTAATTTGTCATTTTCGAAATATTTATATGTACAGTAAAACTTTGGTTATCCAGATTGATCAAAAAATAATAATAACTCCGAAAATAATATGTAGATTTTAAGATATTTTTACAAAATATGCGTCCAAAAATGTATGTAACAAAATTATATTGACTCATAGTATAATAGATTCAATTATGAGATTGATACAACTAAAATTTCATGGAAATTTTATTTTTAAAATAGTAGATATTACCGCATCAAGTACATTACAAAAATTTTCTACTAATTGGTGATATTGTAAGTAGTAGTAGATTTTATTATTTATTTTTAATTTTTAATATCACCCATGTCATCAAAAATAAAATGTACTATGCTATCATTAAAAGATATATTGAATATTATCAATATCTTAAAAAAAGGTGCATTGGGATGTTTTTTTATCTAATAAATTTGATGTAGGTACTTTTTTTCTTGATTCGATTATCCAAATTTTTCTCTATCTAAACCATTTCAATCCCATTTAGTCCGAATAATTTTGGTTCTATTATATGTAAAATTTTATTTAATGAGAAATAATTGACTTTTGATTACGAAAAATAGAAATTCTGCTTTGATTAATACCAGTATATAATAAATATTATTAATTAGATCATTTCATTATTCCAAAAAATCTACAAACCAATTAATTACGAAACCAAACCACCACCGAACATTTACAAAATCCAACACCAAACAATGGACCCAAACAACCATCAAACCACCGACTTTTTCGAAAACACATTCGCACATTATATTTGACCATCCGCCCCTCGGAGGTATTGATTACTCGCAAAACGGCGTGTTTTCCTACGAATTGCACAAACACTATGCGAACTTGTTCGGCCCATTGTCGATTCGGATTTCGATTTCAGGACTTCTTGCATTGTTCGAATTAACGCCGGTGTTAACGATAGGTTATTGTGTTTGTGTGGTCGTTTTTTTGGCTTTTGTGCGATGTGTGTGTCGATGTTTTTCGCGTTTCTCACAGAAATCGGTTGGGTTTTGTTGTTGTTTTGGGGAAATGTGGGCTTTTATTTTGGTGTATTGTTGTAATTGTATGTTTGGATAATGAGGTCTTTTCGATGTTATTGGGAGTTTAAGTAGTTTTTTCATTATCGTATCCAATTCATGATATAATATTCATTGTAGGACAAAAGCTTTTATTCAAAGATATTTTTTTATATTGCTTCGTAATTTTCTGAATTGAAAACTGAAAATATTTATCAAATTTTTCAATAATATGTGAATGTTTCCATTTATATAAAAATATAAATGCGTTCAAAAAAATATAAAAATAAAAATATAAATATAAAAAGATAAATGCGTTCAAGAAGGCTAATTAATTGATTTTTCTTTATAACGTGATGAAAAGATGGTAATTCTCGAGAAGTCGGATAACGAAACCTTTTTTTTCCATGATTATACATTTTAGTACTGATTAAATCTAATTTCGCTTACTTTGATGATCGGTTAAAACAAGAATGTTAAATAAGGTGGTTTTGTCGAAATTGACTGATTTCATCATTTTTATTAATTAACAAGGTGTTAAAACTTTTCAATACAAATTGTTTTTGTGCTACTTTCGAAAACCACATTGTTTCATACTAATAAAATGACGTTTTTATTATTTTTCATTGTTAAATCTTGAGAAATCAATTTGTTGAAAAACAAAAGACTTATAATTTTCCGATACTTCACTTTCAAAACTATTCAATTAATATTTTATTAAAATCCGAAATACGCGCACAATCACCATAATCAATTTCTATATCGAAAAAATTCAAATAACCCGACAATCAAACGAAAAATCACATTGAACTACCGCACACGTCAAAATACACCCGTCACAAAGAATAATCAGATTTTTTAACACCCTCTGGCCGGAGACCAGACCCTCGACGAGGAGGCTTTGAGGGTCGACGTGACCGAGGGTCGTCAGATCGTCGATTTCACACGTCGTTATTTGCAGATTAAACGATCGTCGGTTCAAAGTGGACCCTTTTCGTGCAAGATTGAGCATGCACCATCTGATTTTCGTTATTGTTATAATATTGCGTTATTTTAGGGGTGTTTAGGCGCAAAACTTGCAATTGGTGGTTTGAGATTGGGATACTGAAAATTTGGTTGAAGTTTTGAGAATGTTTGGTTGTGAAAGTGTTTGAGAGTTTTATTTTTATTGTTGTTTGTTGTGAGATGTTTTTGATTGATTTTGTTGCATTTTAGAGTATAATAGATCATTTTCAGAATTTTATTTATCCTTTTAAAATCATTTGAGTAATTTTTAAACATTGATTGATTTTTTGAAGATATTTAAATTTGAATTATTTGTAGATAAAGTTGTTGATTAATAGGTTGAAATATACGATTTTGTTCGATTGTAAGTAGAATTTTTTATTAGAAGAAAAACAATTTTTTATGAGAGTTGAAATTTTATTATTACAAAATTTTTCAATGCATAGAAAAAAAAATGTCTTCTTATATTTGAATATTATTTTCGAAAATTTTGCAATGTTAAATTTTCATCTATTGAATTTAAACTACTTATTGTTCATCATATTTTCCGATCTTAAAATTTCAATAACATTTTCGAAACGACCCAATGAAGACAAAATGACCAAAAAATCTTCAGACATTCTTAAAATCAAATCATCATCAACATCCTCCCAAAATTAATCACAATCCTCAAACATAAAAAAGCTACTTTTGAACCTGCACTACCAACAACACACACTCGTTAAAGCATGCATTTTTTTCCACCAATCTGTACATCCTTTCGTTAACCTCTCTCCGGCCATTATGTACCCATTATGGATGTTGGCTAAGGGGGTGTTAAAGCAAGGGGTGGTCTCATGTGCGCTTATCGCACGTAATGAACTCTCTCTTTATATGCACGTTCGACGGCACTTTGTCGTGTTAATGTCCCATCGATTCAATTTTTATTGTGTCGGTGTTTTTCGACGAGGATTTGATTGTATATTTTTCGATTTATGTATATTGTAAAGAAATTTGGATATTTAAGTAGCAACTGTAACAATATGTATCGTGCGTTTTATAAATAACATGTAATTCGATATGTTTCAATTTTCCCGGATTTTTTTTATCATAAGAAATAATAAAATGTATAGAAAGGCCCTTACAGTGTTGATTCCAGTAATAACAAACCGACGGAAACAGATTTTTTTAAGCAAACACACAAAATATTCCGAGAAAGAAATCTCAACGCGCGGCGAAAGTCACTTAAAAGAGTAAACTGTGAGTTTTAAAATAAGTACATCGCTACAAACTTCCGAATTTTTTAAAGCACTTACAATACTTAATCTGATTATTTATACGGTACATCCTGATGTAATGGACCGTTACCAGCAGTGATACGTAGTCGATTGACCGGTAGATTATTTGAGGTTCTTTGTTTGAATGAATGAATGTATCCGATCGGAGTTTATTATGGTAAGGAGCGGGTCGGCGTTAAAAAGGTTAGCTTTGAAGTATCGATTGCGGCCCAAATAACGGCTAAACAAGCAAATGGTGTTAACTTTTCCATAACATTGCGCAGACTTTGTTTTCGTGTGCGTAATCCGATATGAGGATGCGCGCGAGCGTGCTTTTAAATTAAAAAAATTGAAGTCAGGGATGCCAATCGGATTTGATTTGGGTAATTATTAATTTTCGTTATATGTATGATCTTGAATTGTGATTGCGTCTAATCGTAATAATAGTGATAATGTGTGTGAATCGTTTTATGATCTTAATCTTATGTATTTTTTCAAATTTTCATTATAGTTATTTAAAAATTTGTATTATTTTTTTCTGTATAAGAAATTATTTTTGCACCTTGAAGTTTTTTTAAGATAAAACGTTGTTGTTTTATTTTTTTTCATTTTATAAAATTGCATATATTGATTGACAGATTGTACGATGTAACAAAGAGTATTTTATCTCTTTTTTTCTTCTTATTTCAGTTTCTTTACAAAGCCGCACTTGTATAATATACGTGCAATATAATACTAATATAAAAAGTATATTAATGTACTGTTAGTGCCCATTTTTTTTCTAACATAACACATCTTATTCAAATAATTTATTTCATTAAAATAAATCGATTTGAATATTATTTTAATCAATCAATTTCAATTTTTTAATACATCAATATAAATCGATTCTTTTCCATTGAAAAATCACAAAATTAACCAAATTTTCACTAACCCAATTAAACCAAACACTCAACCCGTCACAAAACACACCCATAATCACCGCAAGCTTCGAATTAACCCAAACACACATCCGACCATTTACTCCACAGCGCACAACCGTTTCCAATTATCCAAAACACATTCGACCAACACGAAAATACAATCCTAACACACACATCATCCGAAAAACGAAACAAACGCAACCCGATATTCATAAAACGCTGCACTTTCACGACGAGGCCCTCGACAGGACAAAGGATGCGTTTCTGGAGAGGAGCACGCCTCTCGAACGTTCTAACGAGTGGCGGATATCTGCCGAACGGAAGACGTCCTCGCTCCTATTATGCGATATTATTGTTAAAGAATGTATCGTGGTTGTTATATAGGTATTAATGGACGTGTGGTCGCGGCCGGGAGTGGTTATTGTTCGGTTTTCAGGAAGAGGATACTCGCGCGGCTGAAACAATGGTCGCGCCACTCGACGAATATTGCTTCAACATTAATCAATATTTCAAAAACACGCTCGTGCCGACGATGGAATATCCAAGAACAATGATTTTCGAGGGTGGCAGGTGTGTGGGGCTTTGTCTGTCTTTTGTATTTTTTGAAAATATTCTTCTAAGGAATAGTGTTTCGTAAATTTTGTTTGTGTTATATAAATTGTTTTAAAATTTTCAGTGAAATATTTTAGATCTGTGTGTGCTTTTGCGTATTTGTTTTGTATATGATACTGTATCATCATCATCATCATCATCATTAGCAGCCTATTAGTTATCCAATGCAAGGTCTTATTATCATAACTAATGTAACAGATTAGGCTATACAAAAGAGCCAACCTGTCCCATGCCTACGGAGGAGGCTCTCAGGCCAACGGTAAGCATTTCTATGTGCTAGATCCTGTAGTCGCTGCCCATTAAGCATATCGCAATAACAACCAGTGAGGTAGACGAGATAGGGTCTGAGAAGACTGCACCCTTGCTGACCACTTTGCGATCGTAATTATGTTACCACAAGTTTGACAGACAAAGTGAGACCATTAACCCTAATGATATCATTAGGGTTAATGGTCTAACTATTTAGATGAACAAATATATCAATAGGGCCTCTAATAATTATTCATTGATGTTTCACATAAAAATTCCGGTTTTTTTCTAATATATTTTCTAATCACAATTTCTCAATATACAACCGCTGATTCAACTCAACGTTGGAGTATGGAAAGCGCCAAAGTTGGGGAAACACTGGCGTCCACTCGGGCACGTTCGCGGAGCACGTGCCACCGGTTGGCGAACAATGGCCGACGGCCGCTTCTTTGCGGTCAGCGAAACGCCTTCGCGTACTTTTTTCGCCCTCAAAAAACATTTTCGAAACGCCGACGTGTCGAGGGTGTTTACAGATTTATACATATTATATTTCGATACAATGTGTGGTGGAATTCGAAACAGTTCGAGCACGTTCGACTCGCTGAAGTATTGTCATGATTTTATTCATATTTTTCAGCCCAATCTATGATTATTTTCAAACATAAAAACTCGTTATTATTAAAAACACCAACCTCCTCAATAACATTGCACAAAAGCTCGACAATCAAAGTTTGTCTTTCTTCTTGATCATTCCGATCGATTAGAACAATTTCTTATATGGATCGTGTGAACCGCCCTATTTGATCAGTCGAACGAGCAAGCTTTTAGCAGTCCTTTCTAGCAGTCTTTCAAATCCATGTTTTCTGTCCAGGATCGAGCTGAATTAACAGCATGGGGTTATACTGTGCCCTCGGGGATGTTTTTGCAGGAGGTATATGGGGCGAAGTAGGCGTTACGAGCCACTGGTTTCGATTAAATAAGAAATTTGCTTTAACCACTCGATAAATTATCCGATTTGACGGTGCGAAGATTTCGTGAGAATTTTCAAAATTTTTAAAGATTGAAGCATAGATTTTTAGTATGAAATAATTAATTGTCTTTAACATCTGAAAATTCTGTATGATAGAAAACATATTTCTTTGATACATGTCATCTTTTAAATTTTGAAATGTACGAATAAATTTTCTTTTGGTAATAATAGAATAGATTTATAATAATATTCGGATCGTTACATATAATGATATAGCGGTTTATGTGTTTTTGCGTCGTTCGTGTGAACGCAGAGGCTTTTGTTCCCCAGTTGCGGTATTGTTTTCTACAAAGAGAAGCTTTAATTGATTCAATTCAGTGGAAAACACGATCGCCGCGAAATAAATGTTGACGTTTCGCCATGTGTTTATTTGTTTCCAGTCCACGCCTGGATTTTCGTCGACAACTGGAAAAGCCTTACTTCGCGTCTGACGAATTATTATTTTTCGCTCAATTATTGTAATTAAAATTTTCAACATTTACGGTAGGCAACTCTGAAACTTTGTATAGAACTTTGTACATACCAAAAAAAAAAATTTATTTCATTACAATACACATTCAAGTGATTGGAACAAAATAATTTCTTTCACTCGTATTTATTTTCCCAGGATAATTCAAAAACTATTCGAATATAAACCGTATTGATTTTTAAAAGGTCAAACAGTTTGATTTCATTTAAAAAATATTGAAAGCGTATTTATTTTAATACAAATCGAATGACGAATCGCAGCCTCGAGCGATTCGCGTGAAACTCATCCGCGCATACAAAAATACAACTCATGGGAATTCTTAAACCCTTTCACGACCGGCGGCGAATCGAATCGAATGTTTGTTCGAAAAACAACCGCACTATCATCAAAATAAATACATACAAAAATAATAGACGGAATAATAACCCTCACAGCTTATGCGAATAGGGGAGAATCAAAGCTCACAATTTCCACATGAAAGAATTGGTGGGAAATGTTGAATTTATAAAAATTTCAATAAATATTTAAAATTGTGGTTTTTGATCCTATTCCCCTCACATGCCCGTCGGCTCGAAAATACGCTATGATTTAAAAATTATAATAAATTTAAGAAGGGTGAAAGGTTTCGAAAGGAAGGGAAGTCTCGTCGTCGAAACGACGGAAATCATGGCACTTAGTTGCTCCTTGTCCGAATAAGGGTTCATGGATTTTGGGGTTGAATTGGGGTTGTATCATTATGTGTTTAATATGTATGTGAGGATCGAAGTGCGCTTAGTTAGACTTTTGTAAGCTCAAATCTGTAGAAGGGTCATTTGATTTGTATAAAGATTAGTAATCGAATATCAAAAATGTAAAAATTGAATATTTCCGCAGGTATATCTTTGTTTTTATATCCAAAATAGAAAATTCTTGAAATGTATATTTCGGAACATTCGTAGAAATGATAAAAATATAACATAGTCCAATTAGCGTTGTCGCGTGTTTTTCCACGTCAATTTCCTGTTGGGCGCGGAAAGCGCGTCAATCATTAAAACAAACATACAAATTCTAGGGTCTTCTCCGATCCCTCGTTTCAAATGTTTCTCACTCTTGATGACGATATGGCTTCTCTGTTATATCCATTCTACCCTTATTTATCTTCGTTCAGTGTCAATCTTTCCACCCGACGAGTGGATCTCAAGCAAACAAGTCAACAATAAATCCGCACAAATGCAAAGTATTCGTTTTTGTTTGTTCGGAATTGTTATTTCGGAAGCTAAAAACGTCATAGGTTCTTACGTATTACATGATTGATTTGTTAATTATTTTAGATGATCGTTCGATTGATTCAGTTATAACGGTGACTTAAATAGTGAATGATGCTCATAATTTTACAATCATTATTATATGCAATCAAATATATATCTTTCAAATAATTTGAATACTAAAATCCATTCCTTTCTAAATAGTGATAACATCTGTCTGTAGACCGCATACTTTTTCGCTTAACTTCAATGATCAGTGAACATCAATACTAATCCATCGACCATGTACATTCTGATTTGCAGTACATAGAATTGATTTCAAATGAAAAAATCTCAGCGTGAAATGTCACATGAATAAGAATTCGCTACGTGAACAAATAACAGGCGTGGCGAGGGGTTAACTCTAACCCTTTGAATTTAACCGGTTTTTTCATTCATTATTTTCATTTTCAAACAAAAAAAACCACCCCGATTCGACATCATATTGCGACTCTATTTATTGTAGTTTAGACATCAGACTCGCGCGTGACCAATTAATGAACAACGCATCGGCTTTGAATTTTAAAAAATCGCATTGTTCGCGAATTTAACACCGAACCCAATTGCGATAATGTCTTGTTTGCGTACGTCCGATTTTAAACGCTCGCAATACTTTACACCCGTCATATTTCGAGTACGCATTAACAATTGTTAAATGCATTATACATATATATTTTTATAAAAAGTGGAAATGTAACGTTTCATACACTTCGTGCACATTTGCAGTCGCAAGTTCGGTCTGTGCCATATAAACCCCTAGGGCGACGGTTCGGTCGTGTTTTTTCGACGATTGAGTCAATTTGCTCACGTCGACTGAATGTCCCCAACGAAAATATTACATTCGGTTGTTTGCAACAATAGAAAACACGTACTGAGAGGATTCGGCTCGTGTTATTAGACGTGGCTGCGGGGCGCGAACGTGTTGACGGCAAACACGCTTTTACATACCGTAAAAAATAATATGTCGTATTAGTATGGAGATTTTACAAAGACAGCGATATGGATTGATTCGTTTTTTTGTGAATGTGTATTTGTATACATATATCTCTATGTATATAGTATAGTATAATAGTAAAATTGTTATATAAAAAAGTTCTTTCTAAATGAAATTATTTATTTTTGAAAAAGGGAATCTTTTCATTCAAATATGTATAGCTGTTTTTGTACCATCAATTGATCAATATTTAAACTGTACATTTTTGTTGTGTCGATTTATTTCTATGATACATTTAATCATCAAATGTTTGACGTATCGAATAAGTATTTAGGTAATGACACCAAAGGTAGACCATGCATCTGTAGTTGACCATCTCTCGTTGTCAGAAATATGTAAAAATAAAGGTTTTTCAAAGTTGATAATTTTTCAGAAAGAGTGTAATAGATGAGCAACTTATTATACTTTTTTCACTACGAAAATTATTTCTTAAGATAATCGCAGAAAATATATTTTTGTTGTCGTTCAAATAATACGTTGATCTATAATTAAATATTATAAAAAAAACTGATTATAAATATCAAATAGATTACATAAATTTCTAACAGAATCATGTCATTTGCATAAACATTATCGATATGAAATATTTTCAGTACATCTCACTAAACATATTTACTTTATCTATATGAAGTATTATATTATAAATTACTGTTACATTAAAATTTCTATAGATTCCAAAAAAACCGTGTTTAATATTATATGAAAACAGTTCATAATATTAAAAAAAATCCCAAAAACAAATTTCAATACGAAAAGTATAAAAGCTGCATTTTTATACAATTCAAAACAAAAACCTTTTAACCTTCACAACATTTCACATAATTCGTCAACGGACCACACTTTTACATACGAAAATCATTCAAAACGACGTCCAATTTATAATCGATTAAGAACCGATCAATATTTATATCCATGCGAGATTATAACGTGTTATGCGACAAACATGAATATTTATAAGCGCGGCACAACTAAAGGAGCCGCTTAATTTTTTTTCGCATAATTATGCGCATACGCTTATAACTCGGCTCATTGTGAACGACGAGTGCGTAGTACGCACGTGCATGTTGCAACGGAATTTTTTTCAGTGTTTCACTTGTTTATTTGACAGCCGATCGTGGTTGACATTAAATATTGTTAATAAACAAGTGCTTTTAGTGCTGTGCATATTTTAACGGTGTTCGATTTACGGTCCGCGCATGTAATTAGGCTCGAAGGTTTCAGGAAATGTGAGCGTTATGTTGTGTAAGTTTTATTCGGTCTACTGCTGAATGTGCATACTGTTATAATTTAAATGTTTTATGTAAATTATTGAAGAAGTTGTGGGGATTATGTGGGTGAAATTTGGGATGGATTTTTGTGTTGAAGATATAAAGTTTGCTCTGAATTTATGTATTATTATTATTGATTTTTTTTTTAATCAATAATTTGATTAATTTTTTATATAGTCTGCAGTTTTTATAAAACCTTCATAAGGTTCGAGAACTTTTTTTTGTTTAGAAATAGTTTTTTTGTTGAGTTACTTGTATGCTTCAAAGAAAATGATACCTAGTATAGTTTTATTTATTGTAAAAAAATTCAATTTCATCTGTGTTGAATGTATCAGTTTGCAGTTTCCATCTATCAATAAAGTTGAGAAATAAGTAATACGGTCAAAATATTGATACTTACTTATGTCTTACTTATCAACATAATGTTATATTTTTAGTTTTCAAAATTTTCGAAAATTAGAAAATTATCTTCCCTTTATCTACATGCGACAAGGAAAACTATTCAAATTTCTAATGAAATAAGAAATGCTTCGTCCTTCAATGGACATTATATTTATAACTTGATAAATTATAAATGATAATGATACAATTACATCAATTCACCAAAATTAAACTACATGTCGTACAATCAATAAATAAATACAATAAGAATTGTTTTTTCAAACATTCAATTCTATCAAAAATACCTTACTGCATATGAAAATGTTAAACCATAAATTTCAAAAAAAGCACAATTTATCGGATCGAACTGGTCGACCAGGTGTTTGCACACATATCAAGCATTGTCTTTTTATTGAAACGTCAATGGGCGTGGCCTTGGCGCGAAAAACGCCTCCCTCGCACGCGATTGGTCGCCACATGCGTTGTGGGCGTGGCCGACGAGACGGCTCCTTTGTGTCTCGTTTGTTTTGCTCGTAATGAGTGCTCGTCGATCGACGCTTTCGTTTCATTGTGTTTATGATTATGATTATGATCGCGGTAATGTCCGCGGATTCGTTAGCGAGCCTCTGTTTTAGATGTGCATTGTAAATATGACCGAGATGAAAGCATATGAGTGTATTAAAGTCGCGGATAAAAGATTATGTGTGGATGGGTTACGGAGTGGCTTATTTAGATTTGCGTTTGGGTTTTTTTGCGAGGGTTATTCTGTTTGTAAATACGTTATCGGTTTGATTATGTGCGAGTGTGGTAAGTTATGATTTGTTCTTTTATGTATATCCATTAATATGCTAATTTTTTAAATGTATTTTTATTACTTAATAAAAATATTACATGCTATCAATTTTTATAATCCTAATTGAATTTTAAATTAATTTAACTGTTATTGTAAATTTAAATTGCCTGTCATAAATGAGATATCAATTAGATATTTTTCCCATAAATGGTTCAAGTGATTACGATCATAACTCAAACGGTATTCATTAAAATATGTGTCTATGTGTAAATGGATTGAATTTATAAAGACAAGAATGCGAAGTAAATTTGTCACGCTAATTTAATTCTAGCGACCACTAATGTTGGTCAATAAACATGACCCAATGTTTCCCAAAACTTCACTGTCATCAATTATTCAAACCTTAAATTTGACTATCAAATGAAATCACCTTCCACTGCAATCACTATTACGCAATTACACAATATTTTTTGTATATATTTAATTAAAAACAAATTTATCGATCATGCACCAAAATCTTTATCCTTATACATAATCATCAACATCAAACACACTTCAATTCTAATTGTAAGACCTGATCACATCCACCTACTCCCGAATAGAACCATCTTCTTCTACCCGCCACGAACCCACTCCAACACACACACACACGATCCTGATTGAATTCCCCATCATTGAAAACTGCATTAACAAGCAGAACCGCCCCCGCTGCTGGGTGCCGTCTGCTTATTGTCCATTCGGCATATCGTCACGTAGCTGAACCTCGAATTGCTGGAGTCAAATGAATTAGTGGCCCTCCCACGCGCCATAAACGAGTCAGATGCCCCGTTTGATTGTGCCACAATTAGCCTATTGTCATGGCCTAATGTCAAACGCGACATAACCTCTGCGCAAGCTTTATTAGCTATGAGAAAACAATAACGGGCGGAAACAGATAATTTCCCTGTTTCGATCTGATGATGTATTCTGAGTATAAGAATTGTGGCTTTCGTCGGTCGTGTGTGGGTTTGGATGGTTCGTAATGTGTTGGTTTGTATTGATCGATGCTTGTGATGGAATCGTTTAGAATTTTTATTGAATTGTCTGTATTGAGAAATATGTATTGCTGATATATACATATGTATATATATGAATATTTGATTTTTTTTTCTATTATTATTTATCTTGAGTGATTCTCAACCAATATATAATATAAGCGTGTCGTTAAATTTTTGTCTGGTCTACCTTGTTACCTTTTGCAATCTCTTGGTCACTATTGAATTGTAGAGTGAATTGAATGAAAGTTGTTCAAAATAGATAAGAGTGAAAAATAATAGAAAAGGTGAACGGTAAATAAATGCATATGATGTATAATATTTAATTTTATTGAAATTATTTTTATAATAATTATTGAAAAACCATATGAGTATGAATATAATTCAACATTCATTCAGAACAGATTCCAATATTCTCTGAATTCGTTTAGAAATCTTAATCAAATCAAACCTCAAAAATAACATACAAACTAATATTTACATTCCAACCGATACTAGACCATCACCATTCTCAAAAACTAATCGGATTCGCGCGAATCAAAATAATATTTACACACAACACACGCAAATATTTACGCAAACTTTTGCAGATTCATTCATGAGCAGCAACAAATTCCTCAAAAACTCCTCACGAGGACACTGCCACATCAACCAGACACACAACTCTTATTGTTCCGCTGAAAACCCGCCGTCTGTTTCTCAAATGCGAGAGGATGTTTGTGTTTAAAAGTTGATGCGGAGGCGAGATGACGCACGATCGCAACTCGAGAGTGTAACTCTCTTCGTGTCCAAAACAAACAATCGCCATCGCGTAAATTGAATCATCGGCGACCCGATCATCAAAGAGCGATTAAGAGACGTGTTTTGAGAAGAGCTTTGGGAAGCGCTGGCGCGCATAATCGTAACGGAGGCGGGAGCATCTGCCGGAAGGCGAATTACAAAACGATACGATAAATAATGTCTTCGGGATGTGGTGTGAACGGTGGGCTTTGTGCTGTAAATTATATGGATCGACTTAATGAAGTCGCAAATTGGTTGTGAAAATTATAATGTGTGAGGAGGAATTGAGTTTGATATTGTAATGGATAGGTGCGCTTTTTATTACTCGGTTATTATGTGTAGGGTTGTCAGATGAATTATTGCGGAAGGATGATGTTCAAATAATTAAAATAGTGCAATTGAATTGTTGATTTAATTATATTTTTAAAATTACTTATTTTTGGTAGAAATTTTTGATGTATTAATAGGTAACCTTAAAAATCATTGTACATCCTTTAATTGTATTAGGATGAAACTGTTTTAAAAAAATAATAATGTTTTAGAGTCTAAGTAGGACATTTTATTTTGAGGAGTCTTCTTTTTGAATACCACATGTTAACCCTAATCAAATTCAATAAGTTTTTAATGCTATTAAAAATTTCACAATTTTTAAGTACTGAAATTTTCCCCGAACAATTAAACTGTTGACTGCACTGAAATCTCTCAATTTCTGAACCGCTCAATCAACAAATCTAGAACTTTTTTTTATTATTTTTCACATAAAACTCTAATATATTTGCATACGCATTCAAGCGTTGACATTTTATTTCCAAGACATTGTATTTAACGATAATTTCTCATACGTTTTCCGGGAAAGACGCCCGAAGCGGGATTAGCCCCGGGATTCGAACTGTCCTCAAACCGTTCAAATTTATAGTTCGTTCTGTACTGATTTATTCGAAGAGCACCCCTTCCTAAACGATAAATATCCCACGGTGTTATTTCTGGTGCATTTTTGGGATTAAACAGTTAAACTCGCACAGGAATATTTATTGCGATGATGACGCGCGCTCCTTTCTCGTCGCCTATACCACTTTTATCGGCAATTATTTACGTTCGAGATTATTTATAAAGTGACCGCGTTATTTATTTTTAATAAAAAAAAGAATATATGTGCGAGTGTATAATTTTTCGGTAGGCGCGTTCTCAAAGCTCGGTGCGCGAAAATAAACAGCTTGATAGTCTTTGATCTAAGCCGCTCGCATGTAGACAAACAATGGCTAAATATACTGGCGTGGATCTAGGAAAACCAATGTTGGCCTGTTCAATAGCAAACTTTACGTTAAAAACATACTAAACAAACCGTTATTCGATCGCGAGTTTCCCAATCGACATTGAAAACTGATTAATTTATCTTTGGAATGAGCGCCCGTTGTATATAAGCAAGTCGAGATTCTGCAACTCAATAACGCGTGTTTTTTCGTTGTGTACTCGTTCGAGCGTACAGAACTGTTTTCTCTTTGTATTTTTTTCTGTATATAATTGAAACGAGAGTTGGTCAGATAAAAGAAGTATTAATTAATCGAATCCGTGCAGCGGCCGTCGAAAAAAGGAGGCTTTATAAGCCGACGTGTCGTCGTCATAAGCAGATTAAGCACCGAAAAGAGCTGTCAACTCGAATTATGTCTCCGTTGTCGGCTCGCATGTTTCTAAAATAAATTTTAAACCGATTCATAATATTTTGGCTTAGTTTGTTTTTTGTGATTTTTTTCTTTCCGCTCTATGCGAAATCAAAACGAAAAAAATGACACATAATAAAAACCAGCACGATGTCGAACGGGAAAAACTCGATTGGAAATAATGTGATCATTTGCACAACTTGTCCATCGTTCTAATTCATATTCAATACACATTTTCTAACCATATTTTTTTAATAAAAGTCACCAAATCTCACAGTAATTTCTGAATCAAATAACATTTATATAATGCAAAACCTTTTCAAATATACAACCATATCCAGAAATTTCTAAATCAAACGACACTCATACAATGAAAAATCTTTTTCAAATATTCAACCATATCCTTAGATGTAAAAAAAAGTTTGAGAAGGCCTGTTCTCCCACAAGACTAGATTATCTGTCGGTATCGTGCGCGTCGATGGACGGTTGATTCCTTTGAAATTGACGCCCAATTATTGGATCGCCGAGTGAAAAATACACGGTGGCCGAAAAGTGGCCAACCCGCGTTTGATCTCAAATCAATATACAATCGGCCCGTTCAAAGGAAAATTATATAAAACGGGTGTATAGTGTAGTCGAGGAGGCAAGACTCAACACCCCGAAAGTCAATATATAAATCGCGAGCTTTCATTATTATCTACTGGTCGTGGTCGGTGAGTGTGCGCAGACCACTCTGAATTTTTATTTATAAGTTCTTATGTATGTTTCGAAATTATTACAAACATCATATTGAAATTATGGGAAATGCTTAAGAGTTGTAATGATTGTAATGTAACGATTTCTATCGATCGTTCTAGTTAAGCGACTTTGGGTGTGATCAAAAAAATATGGATTAGTTACGTAAACTGTGATAATTTTGTATTAGTGTTGAAATTATTGAATATTATCTTCTTTTTATTATACAATATGAAACATGTTATTGGAAAATTTTAACCTTGCAATGGAAATATAGATTCCGTAAAACGTTCTTTAAAATTTTTGAATACTGATTTAATCATTAGGCTTAAAATATAATATTATAGGCGGTTTTAACCATCAGCTTATTAAAAATCAAATAAATTATGTGTATTTAAATTCGTAATAAGATAGAAATTATCTTATTTGCAATGAAAGTTGAATAGATTGCATACGATGATGTTGATGATGATATCACTTTACTTTAATTATAATTTATAATATAAAGTGAAGTGTTTCTATATCAAAGAATACATTCTCCATGTTTAACATTAATATTTCCACTGGATTACATTCGCTCGAAGCTTCGACCGAATTTATTTGCTTATATCGCGAGTCCACTTTACGCGCGAATAAAAATTTTACGATTCCGTTAATAAACACGACTTCAGGGGTGGCAAAAGGCGGGGGCCTCGTTTTTTGGCGCTATTGAATTAAAACATGATTACGACGAGGCGATAAAGACGACCATTACCGAATATAAAAATAACGAAAAAAAGACCGCGGAAACGAAACACAACAATAAAACCGACATCGTAAAATTCTAGTTTTCTCCTTTCGGAAAAAAATCACATATAAAAATCATAATAGTCGCTTGGTTTAAAAAAAAGCCGAACATAACGCGGTATACCAGTTCCGAAAATCGCTTTTATCGGACGTTTTTATCTGTGAACATGTGAACGGGCTTTATCCGCCAACATCGGCGATCGGTTAATGATGATTGTAAATCATGCTTTTTTTAACAGTGCGTTTCATATATTATATTTAATTTATTTAATGTGCGTGACGATCGTAAACGGTTTCGATGTTTCGTGTTGCTCCGGCGAAAGTTGACGGCTCCAAGACTTCTTTGTGTTGTATGAAATTGATGTTTGTGTTGTTGTGGTTTTCGGGGAAATATTTACAGGAGTTACACTTGAGGATGCACGTGGAATAAAAATATATTAACGAGGGACTGTTGGGAAAAAATGGTGTTGAACATTTGCTGTTGGATTTCGGGGATTACGCTTGATAAGGCACACGCTGTCTATTAGCCATGTGTGTTTTTAGGGCTGTCGATTTGTATATTCAATTTAAAAATAATTAACACAACTAATAAAACGAACGAAAGATTACATTACATTAAAAATATATTAAAAATTGATTTATTTAATAAATTTGTTTTAAAAATTCAAAAAAATCTTCTATAAATTGTTTAGTTTCATTACGAAATTTGATGCTATTTTTATTAAAATTTAGATTTAAAAAAGCTCTTAAATCAATATTTTTTATTTATTTCGACCCTAGCATGACCTCAAGAATAGAGTAGCGAGCTTGCGTGCATTAACGCAAATAAACGTAAATCTGTGTCAAATTTCTCGCTTGGGAACATATGTCGGGATTAGTCGGGAATCTCCCGTTTCCCCGATAAACTCGCGACGTGACAAATTGCTGTTTTTTCAATGTTATGATTTTACAGAAATTTGCAACGACACGATGGAAACGCTTAAAATACGGCTGAGCCGTGTTTTAAACACGCGAGTTAATTAAACGCACGAAAATACTATGAATTTTCCGAGATTGAAAACACATACGTTTCAAAAGCGAAAATAAATTAAACTGTCACAATAAAATTTTCACGCTACTGAAAATTATAATAAGACGCATTATCAGTTACTATTCAAAATAGTCCAGTCTTCAATTATAAAGCTGCATTATTTGATGGATTCTTCGGTGTAAATTTTCAATACAGATAAATTTAATTGTAATCATCCAAATTTACAATTAGATACATCAAATTTATTTGATACGATTAAGGCGCCGGTTATTTTCAGACATGTCCAATTTTTTCCGATGAACACACATCACAATATCGTTCGGCCATCTCCGAAGGGAAAAATCCGATACTTTAACGGCAGGGGATCTCATTAGTGGCAAATTGGTTTGTTTATGTGTGCCACTATCGAGTTTCATATGTACGGAATACTCTCGCTGATGTACAGTAGTCGTTAGTTATTTCGCATGGGTAAATAATGTCGGGTCGTGTTACCCCTACGATAACGATAACAGAGGGTTTCTGGATCAAAACTAGCATTTTTTTTCTTAGAAATTTTGTATGAATCATTGAAAGTTAGATTATGTTTTTAAATATTCGTTGAAGTTTTATTGAATGATTTTTTCGTTGAAATATTTTCGATATTTTTCTTTAGATTAATAATTAAAAAGAAAAGAAAAAATATACGCATATAATGAAAAAATTGAGTGTTATCTATTGATCGAAATGTGATCCATCAATGTTTTAAGCTTTTTGATTATTTTAATGGTTTATTTTATATTGTAAGTTTTGGTTCTATACACTCGTTCTTGAAATAAGGGGATGACCGTTGGCTAGGTGAGGTCTCAGGTAGCGTTTTAAGCGAATTTCAAATATTTTCACGTCAACAGTGAAATGCAATACGTTTACTATTGTAATGCGATATGAAATACATGCGTAATTGCTTCCTTATTTCTAGAAAAAAAAATCAGTTTTTAAATGCGCGAAATTCGATATCGTGTGTTTTCCGTAAATACATCGAACTTTACAATTGAATAAACATTCTGTTTACCTTATTGTATTCAAAAACATTTTTATTTTATACAAATACTTAAAATATCATATTTGGACCTTCCCTATTACGTTACATCGCATCCATACACAAACGAATTATATTCAATTTACGAATATCACTTTGTTTCACCCCTTTCTAGAAACGTCGCGTTCACACATAACAAAATTAATTGTATGTGAACCTATTCTAGCTTTATGAATGAATTGGACGACAAAAGACATACACAGCACTATCCACTGCGGTTTCCTTAAGCAGCCGTAATTCAGTTGAGTTGGTCAAGTTGACTTAATTGAAATCAAGATTTATGTTCGGATGACGACGACCTCGCCGCGAAGAGTCATCGAGTGCACTCACGGGTCATAGACGTTAATTCGTCGCATAGATTAGAGATTGATGACCTTTGTTGATGTTAATTTAGTATAAAATATATTATTTTTTACGGATGAGTTATAAAAGGAGGGCTTTTCCGCGTTGGGGCGTCAAAGCCGGTGTCCGTTGACCGTCTCCGTGTAAACTGGACACCTCGTTATTTCAACATCGTGTGTATTATTTATCTCGCTTGTGCGCTTGTATTGTATATAATAAGAAACAACAATCCGTCAAAAGGAAAAGTCTGGAAAAAGGGGCGAACGCTAACGAGCCGACTTTGTTTTGTTGTCGCGCCGTACGGTCCGAAAAGTTTTCCGACACGTTTCACATCGAGAAAAATATATCAGGCGAAGTGTATGTGTGATAAATATTATTTATTTGAAATGAATCCTATAGTTTTTGCCAAAT
This sequence comes from Hydropsyche tenuis, assembly GCA_009617725.1. Lineage (NCBI taxonomy): Eukaryota > Metazoa > Arthropoda > Insecta > Trichoptera > Hydropsychidae > Hydropsyche > Hydropsyche tenuis. Next base: position 227,482 of record VTON01000109.1, read on the forward strand.
ATTCAAATCTTTTTTCAAGAATAGAACTCTGATTTACCATGAATAAGTTTCTGAACTTTTTTGCGTTTTTTTTTAATATGAAAATCGCAATTATTTAATTTTATTAGTATATAATTTTTCTGACATATTAGAATTTTGTGAAAACAATAATCAATCATCAAATCATCCCTTACCGAATAATTTAAAGTTAACACACATGATGTAATATACTAACCGTACCTACTATATTTCATTTAAATCTTTATTGCATTATATTGCAAATTTTCTACAATGTCTAAATGTGACGATATTCTCATAAAGCTTTAAAAATCTATTGATTCTATAATTTTTCTAATTCATTGCATTCCGTTTGTACTAAAAAATTAAAATATGATCGAATAAGGTGCTATTCTTCACAAAAATATATTTTAGACTAAAAAAACATTATGTATTATTCTTCCTTCATCATATAAACTAGTGATCATCATCATTATAAACAACCTGTTAGTTATCCACTGCAGAACAAGGTCTTATCACACTAAACTAATAATTTTTTGTCCAAAAACAAAAATTCATGAAACGAATAATTAACTCAACTAACCCCAACATTAATAGATTCTATTATAATTCAATTCACTATCAATGTCTATACGTGAGTTATCCACTGCAGAATAATTCAATTACGATACAGAAATCGCAAACAAAAAAAAACAAGGACCCATACTCACATATAACCCAACCAATCAAACGGCACTCGTCCCGATAAAGATACGCTGGCAATCCGAATACCATCATGCTCTTGTAGCATCGGACCGGAGGAGCATTCTCACGTGGCCCCCGCACCAGACCGTAAGAACAGACAAACATAATTGATATCCCGTTGCGTAGCTTCTGTTGTTGTGTGATATTCAATTACGGCCGAGTTGAAGTGTTGGCAAGTTTAGGGGCCATTACCGGACCCGCATCTGGCCACTTCGTGCACCCGAGAGCAGGGACTCGCGTCTCAACATCTAGATTCGCCAATTGCAAATGCGGAATTTGCAATCAAAACCAAGATCGTATCCATCAATATAGTCTTTGGAATAATAATTTTTGATTTTTTTGTTTGTATCGTTTATTATTCAACATTTAAATAGGAAAATTTTAAGAATTTTTATGAAATTTTCGTCTTATACGTTCATATCGAATTCAAAATCGTTCATTAATTTATATTGTGTTATTTTATTGATGGTAGTTCGTTTGCGTGACTCACGAGGATTGAATTTACACGAGAGATTATTATTTTATCGGGTCAAACATGTCGACAATTTACCTCGTTGTCATCATCACCCACATGGTTGACGGTCATTTTTATTGATGGTCAGTCATTCGTATTGTCATCGTTCATGCTCTTGATTTCGTATCGATCATATTTATTTATTGAATTTTATTGAGAACGATCGATACTCAATCAACATATTCAATTTCTAAACCATTGATTTTTTCTTCATTAAAATCGTAAATATTTGATACATTACGCATCGATTATTTGTATAAATGGAATCAAAATAATTTTAGGTATTTGTCGACCCTCGTCTTGGTCAATTACGTATTCGCGGGGTCGAAATTGGATTGAAGTCCATTTCTCATACGCACAGCCCGGACTGTGTGAATGTGTTTTGTATGGCAATTTAGTTGAAAATCTTTGTTGTCCAATTAGCGGTACTATTCTGTACCAATTCGTCTGATCGCACCAAATTGGGACGCATTCACAAGCCAGAGGACACAGTTATCAGTGGTTGTGAACTGTTGATGAGATTTATTTGATTTTTCGTTGCTGACATTGCTTATGATTTGATAAGATTTTAAGAAAGTAAATTCATAGAATATTCAAAGCGAAAGTTTCATAGTAAGAGGAAGGAAACTTTCAGTTAATAAAATATTCAATTAAAAAGTCTCACAATCAGCCCAAGTAAACACGATCTCATCTATCTATTTATAAGTAACAAATTACTTAACTTTGTAACTAAATCATTGATATAACATTATAACTTAATTACGAACTTTATCGTCATCATTAGCTCTCGAAAGATCAAAACACCCGATGATTAAATTATAACAATAATTTTTGAATTGTAAAAGATTGTCGATCTATGAGAGAACAACGACATTTGCTTGCACCGCTATTCCGAATTGGAAACACACAACAAATGTTTTCATCCCGAGACCGTTTCAATGACCATAATGAATATGGGGGCTCATACAAATGTCGCCTTTATATCCTGTGCTTCTTCTCAACAATGACCGCTTCAATTTAGCGGATCGCATCCCGAGAATCCGATTCCCGGGATCCCATTTTATATACGCACGAATCCACTTTTAATAACATAATGTAATATTTATTTAGGAATCGGAAAATGCGGGCCGTTTCGCCTTTTGTTCCTGACAAATGTCCACCATTAGGCGAATCGAGCGAAAGCGACATATTTATGGGATATAGATTCGATTGAAAACTGACAAACAAACTATCACAATAAGGCATAAAATATGATTTAGTGTGGGTTGTTGTAAAATTATAACGGCTTTGAAATTTGAGAGCGTAAAAATGTAATATGTTTCAATCTTTTTGAGAGTAATCGTTTCTAATGAAAAAGATTTGATAACATTTTTATGATTAGTTCGTTGTATGATTAAAAAATAACTACATGAAATTCGAGAAATTTAATGAAAATTTGTAATAATTTGAATTTCATTTGTAATTATAAATCATCGACATTACATTCATCATATATTATAAAAAGCATCACAAATAATAAAGAAATTCTTACAAAACAAAACTTCGAAACATTAAATTTAATTAGCTCCATAGCCATAACTAAACGAAAAAGCATCAAGTAATACTTCCGTCCTGACATGAATTTTTACAAAACGCTTGGGATGCTGCTCAATATAACGAAGTACAAACATCCTACTTTACGACAGAAAGTAAGGGTGTCAATGCGGAAATGCATTCTAGTGAATGTGTGGGGTCAATAATTGTCGGTCGGCGGAACTGCACGAGATGCGGGCATTTCAAAGTTGCCGTACACCCCATCAAATCGTATAACTTTCAATTTGACCATGCATATTATGTTATGCGTGTTGCAGAATGCTATATTTTGAGTTTAGGCGTAATTCAATAAGATAAAGATATTGAAACTGGCAGGAGAAAGGTATTTCAATTGTTCATTAGATTGTCAGTGAATAGGCACATCCAGATCTATAATATTTATTGATTTATTACTATTTAGCTGGTGTTTTTTATATTATTGAAGTCATCATCATAATTAACGACCTGTTAGTTATCTACTGAAGGATAAGGTCTTATCAACTGGTGTAATAAATAGGTGAGACTGTATGCTTTATCGCGCTAATTCAAGTATGGTAAAATTTAATTTAAATGTGAACACAGTCTATACATACTTCACAACATCAGTCAAATTAAGAAAAAAAAATCGAAGTTATTCAATAATCTTCGATTGACAATGCATATTGGATCACATTATTTATTAACAACATATTTTCGATACCATTTATTATCATTGATTTTTCCTTTAACATATTTTCTAAACACTAAGGGCCGATCTTTCAATCGTCGGTTAAGAGTTATTCTCGGAATAAACCTTTTGTTTTATGGTTATTTTTCGGATAAAGTCCATTTCACGGACAACTCTTATACTAGATCCGTGACCGGCCGCGAATAACCATAAAATTTAATCGACAATTGAAAGATCGCCCTAAACCTCGAACGCAACATACGAGGTAAATAAAAAAAAAAAAAATCTCATACTAGATATTATTTTTTAAAAAACTAACATTGAATACGAAAACAATCTACAAATTACACAAGTACTATCTATTTCATTCAAAAATTGAAACTATTTTCCATTGAATGATCTTCGGTCGACATTTTATATTCAATCCTATTTACCAAACCATTAACCATCAAAACTGACATTTGTAACACAATTAAATTTCGCACATACATTTGAATCAACACAAACAAACCCGACCCGCCAAGGATCGATCCACTCGAACTAAAAATCTAAACAAATTTCGGCCGAATGATCTTCGATCACATCTATTTAAACCAAACCATCATTTACCTTCAAAACTAATACTCTCAACACAATTAAATCCCGCACTTACATTCGAATCCACACAAACAAACCCAACTCTCCTAAACATCGATCCACTCAAACAAAAAATTGACACTATTTCCATCTCAATCTTCAATCACATCTATTTAACCCAAACCACCATTTACCTTAAAAACCGACACTCTCACACAATTAAATCCCGCACTTTAATTCGAATCTACACACTCCGCGCGCCGCACACACCGAAGCAGCCAACATCCACATATTTACACGAGAATAGTCATCGTTTCGGGTGCGATTTCTTCAAAAAAGTAACCTCCGATTTGAGTGACGTGAGCTTACGTCCATCGGTAGATAAGGAAGCGTTCGCGGGCTAGCAGGCGAGAAGAGATCAACGGGCGCAACTGTAAATATTTGTGGCTTCGCCTCGGGCACAAAAGAGCCGACCCCGGCTCTGCTACTTGTCACACGCCAACATCGGCGCTTTTGATACGTTGAGGTGGTTAATAAGTTGTGGGATTTTTATTTTTGGGTTTTTTAGAGGTGTTTTGGTTGGTGGGAGGTTTTTGTTTGTGTTTTGGGTGGTTTTGGATGTTTTGTGGTTGTTGTTGATTATTGAAGGTTGGTTCAATGATTGGGAGTGTCAAAACAAAATAGTGTACCAATTAATGATCTTACAATTAGAAGCTTTTTATAAAAATATTTTAATTGATCTTTTAATTATTGTCGATGGTGGACATTCTTCGATTATCAGTTATTGTATAGTATTAAATAAACACTCATTTTTAAAATTGCAATTTAAATTTAAATACTGTTTTGTTGATGTGATTTAACTATGCATTGAAAAAGTGCCTTAAAACGAATTATTTGTGCATTGGGATAATATACAATGTGCATTATTTTTGGTGTATTAAAGAATCTCGTATTTTATTTGTAGTGTTCAATGAAAAAAATGGTGTGCAATAAAAAAAATTGGCATTATAATATGAACTTAAAAAATATGAAATGATCAATAGAAAAAATAGGTTTGAGCATTAAAATGATCGAGAGGTGGCAATGTTGCCAAAGTAAAGTCATTTAGCATAAGCACACTAATTTTATTAAATGCTCATGATAAACGCACATTGGTCTTATAAAATTCACTTTTAAATTGTCCTAATTTCTTACTAAAGATTCTTATAAGAATTTACAATTATTCCAATAAAACAATATACAATTAGCATAATAAATACAAAAAACTTAATATTTTCAATACCTTTGAAATAATAATCAATTCAATCTTGATATTTTTTGATAATTTCCCATCACATTTCAATAAAAGACTTCTCGATCGTCTACAAAATAATCATACTAGAATCTTCCCGAATTTCAACCGATTCCAATCTCTCCAACAACCCAACCCCACCCTCCTATACTCACCAACCAAACAATCACCTCAACATCTACAAACCACAAAACCTGACAATAACCTCGCGCAAAACTCCAACAACTTTCCAACAAGCCAACCCCACAAGCGCATACAGCACAGCGACAATCGCCCACCGGACGACCTCTCAACCAAAAAAATCCCCACAACATTTTTCCACACAAACGTCAGTCCACAACACACAAACAACACAACGATCCGAATGCGATCGGCTCAAGTGACTTTCGATCTCGCGCACCGTTCTGCCGAGGATCAAGATCAGTCACGAGTTGTCTGTTCGGTGTCGGGATTTAATGCAGCCGGATTACCGGTGCATCAAAATCCAGACAGTAATATTTACCAAGAATCCCGATCGGTATTATCGCGTTTTGTATGTGTTCGATTTTTGATCGGTTGAAGCATGAGTCAGCTTTTCGGGGCGTGATTTCGTCCGGTGTATGGTGGAGTTGCGGTTGTTTGATTTTTCAATTTTTTGAAATGGTAATTTTGAATGAAATTAGTGAATTTGATGTTTTTATATCGAAGAATTCAAATTTGATTAGAAAAAAACTGTAATGAATCTAAAAAGTATATCAAAATCATGTTCACTTTTTATTGAGACTATTCGTATTTATATTTCAGTAGATTTTTTTTTCAATTTAATAAATTCCTTTGAAAATCATTTTTTAGAATCGATTGAAAGTATCTGTATTATATCGATACTTGATCATTATGGATCATCGAAATCCTATTCATTTGAATTAGGTTTTGTAATCGAAATTTTCATATTAGAAATTGTTTCAATTCCAATAAGCATTTCTATTGAATTTTTATTTATCTATTCGAATTTATACGAACAAAATATTATTTGTGCCGTATGATAATAAAGTTACCGGCTCGCGCAATGTGAGATATGTTTTTTCATTGTTATTTTTCGTCTCTAAATAATAAAGAGGAATATTTTATTTGAGATATATTAGCGGAGCGGCACAATGACTTTTTCGACAATAACTAATGGAGCCGGTACACGTTCGGTCAGTAAATTCCGCCAATAAATACACTAATGAAGATGTCGCCACTTTTCTCGCGAGACCAACATGATTTAGTGGCCGTTAGTGATATGTAAACGCATAATTTACACGCCGAAACCTTATACAGCCGACCAAAAGTCATTCCTATAAAAACATATTGTTGCATATTTCCACACATAAAACCTCAAACAACAAATAAAACTTCATTATAAATATTTCATGTATTTTATTAAAAAATCGTCTTCTTAATGTTTTATCTCGACGTATCGATTATTACTCTTAATAACGGTACAAATAAAAAAATACACAATACACCAAACTTTTTATGCGAAAAACACAAAAACGGCGGCGAACCGTTTGTGCAAAACGGACCGCACGCATAATAAAAACAGCGGCACCTTTTACAAAATCGATACATACACACATCGATAATGTCCAGGCTGTATTCCCAGGACTATGTATATTGAGATGTACAAGTCGGCGGTGCAAGTCAAAGTATTATAATTGCGAGGCGTGGCCATGACCGGGACGCTCAATGGCCGTGGCTGGCCATCTTCGTCTTTTTCTGCGTACGCATTGATGCATGTGCATCGCTTATATGTTGGCTTATATGCACATCCTGCACACGACAAGTTGCATTCGACACGCAGATTTATCGGGTACTGAACGAATGAGACCCTCGTCGAAGTCCTGTAACTTTCGGACGGGATATCGGCTTTTTTGTGGAATGTTGAACGGGATTTTTGAAGAAAATTTGAGAGAAGCGATTGATTTTTTTTCATGTTATGTCATAATTGCCGTTTGGTTGATATACAGATTATATGACGATAAGATTTTGTGGATATTCATATTTAGATAAGCGAAATTTAACATGATTAGCAAATGAACAAGATCGTGAGATTGTGAGATATTGTAATTTGACAATAACATATATGGTTTTTTTTAATATTCGGTTACTTGATTTAGTAATGGAAAAAAATGTTCTATAGTGGACATTATGATGATACGAGGCACTCAAAAACAAATATTACTATGAATAAAAATATCAGAATTCGTTTGATCATTCTATTATATAAATTTTGAACGGATCCCACTTGAATATATTTTCAATTTTCCAATTTCAAATTCAACAAAAATGAGACGTTTATATACCCTTTTGATGTGTTACAATAACGAGGATTATCGAAACCCTATAATGGCGAATTTATAGGTATGACATTTCGCCAAAGTTTGTGACACTGCCAGCACTTGAACGGAATCTCCCCATGGAAATTATTAACGAGGATTATTGACGGTTTATGATTCATACTTGTGAATGTAAACTGTTTAACGCTTTCTAGTAAGGCTTCCGTATAACGAGTGTGAAATTGTCGAAATACAATATTAATTTCCGTGTTTAATCGTTTGAACTCTTCGCGTGACCGAATAATGTCGAAAAATTAAATGTAGAAATTAATGTTGATTCGAAAAAATTCGTTGTAAATGTATAGCCCTCGAATTTATGCGTATTTAAATGCGATGATGTAAAAATTACTACTAAATCTGGGGTGAACCGTGTAATTTGATTTTCTACAATGAAAAATAAATATTAATAAGACGTTATGTTAATGTGCTTTATTATGAACCGCCTGAATATTTAAAGATTATGAATCACTTCGAGTTTTCTTGACTTCTTTATATTTCTATTTAAAAAAAATATGTTGGTATTCCCACACACGTTCATTGTTTATCGAAATAATTTAAGAGACTCATATTTTCTCTACTTTGAAAATCTATAGAATGGAATAAAAAATATAAAAAAAAAAAATAGATTCACTATAATTTTACAAACATTTCTAGAAACAATATCAAATTAAATTTATATTAATACTAAAGTATACGGACTACTTTAATCTTCATACGTGACAGATTCGTTTTTCGAACATTCAAAACGTCGGCACCGCTTATTCGAAGAATGTCATCGGTCATCCACGCGGCCAGAACATTCGAAAAAACATTTCTTTTTTCACATATATTTACTTACAACCGACGACAATACTATTTATTGGTAATTTATTACAATCTCCGACCTTTTCGGGGCCGCTACGATAACAGATCAGAGATGTGTGTTACACATTTCAAGAACAGTCTTCGCACGAGTTGAACATGATGAATCGCCGCAGACGGAGACGATCACAATCTCTCTGCGGCCAGCAGGTAGCCAATTTAAGTGGCACACACACTATTAAATTATACAATAAAAAAATTATTGGTTTATGCTAAATTGTTGTGCAAAAAAAAACCGCGGAATTATTAATAGTTTGGGCGTGAGCGCGCTTTGAAATGCAACGATTGCGCGCTACTTGTTTCGAAGTTTTTATTGACATTTTTTTTAATATAATTTTTTTTTTTAAATGAAATTTGATAAAAAATTAATAAATAAATATATATTTTAAATAAATCTATTAAAATTTATATAATAAAAAAATAATTTAATATGAAATTATATGAAAAAAGTAAATGCGTCGAATGTGGAACAATATTGGTTATAAATACAACATTTTCAACAGATTTATTTTCGCAAAATTTCAGAATATATGCTCAGGTGATTTATGCGTTTTCCCAATATAAGATTTTCGTATAAATATTTGAAAAAATGGACCAATCGGGCTTCGGAGGCGGCTCTCCACGCCAGCCTCCCACCGGCCTCTTCTGTGATGTTTTAATTTGTTTTGTCATCCGCCGGATCGATCGATCCCGCCGATGATCGATGACGATCTACGGGATGTGCGCAAGCCGATCATAAAAAAAAAAAAAAAAAAATCTAAAAAAATACGGCATATTTGACTCGTTCGATCGAGCGGCGGATAGGGAGCTCACGAAGCTCGTCAGACGTTGAAATTTGAATAAAAAATCAAGTGTACGAAAAGTTGCAATATATGACGTGAATTCTTATCGATTCAAATGCAATGATGCGTTTTAACATCTGAATTATATTTTATGTTGTATACGTTGTCTTGACAATGTCCAGATCGATTATTTGCGTAACGTTCTTTTCGTTTAACTCGTTTCAGCGCTGAGCATAAATCACGATGATCTATTCATCGGCGATTCGTTGTGCTAAATAAATTCATCAGTGTTTTATGGCGATTTTCAGAAGCATGCACAATGTGGACCCCCTTCGATGGACTACCGAAAAGCTCAATTGTTCGTAAATTGCAACATTTTCAGTAGCTTACGATGCATTGTCGTTGAGTTTACTTTGCTCCGAGGGGGGTAACTTTGCACATGCTAAGTGTTTGAGAAAAGCTGTACGAGCTCTCATATATTCTCATGAAACAAAGTGAATAATATATTATGTTTGAATGAATGATTTTTGAATTGTTTATGATAAGAATGACTAAATATTTAAAAAAAAAACATAAATATTCGATATATTTGACAAAATATTTCACATACATTATCGGCATGTACGGAAGCGCATTGAATCGTCAATGTCTATTGTATTCAACGCCTCCGTAAATTCATTGTACAAAGCTATTGTCACACGACATATGGAAGCCTTGCGACAATAATTAACAACAATAATCGTACATTGTTTCGCAGAAAAGCAGCGATTTTCAGCAAATTCCCCCCGAGAAAGGAGGGAAACTCGCAGAATCGGCGCGACGAATCGATCCACTCCGCTCGTACGAAACGTGAGAAAATATTTGCGACAAGACGGTTCTCAAACGTTTTTATCTATAAAATAATAATTCGATCGATAGATCGAGGGATTCGAACCGTACATATTTCCAAAACGTGATGGATCGGTTCTCAACGACGCTTCGGGCGTCTTGCTCGACGGGGGGTAACGTTTTTTCGATCGGTTTTATGCTTTTTTATTAATGTAAATTTTGTTTTTGTGTCTAAACTAGTTTTTTATTTTGTGGGCAGAACGAAAATATTGAGATGTTTTTTTTAGTGTTGAATCGAAAGCGATTTTTAATATGGCACACACGCGTCGCTTCTAATCTGCGTTACATGTAGAGTTGAATGATGTAACGTAAACAGCTGTCAATTTCGTGATTTGAGTCAATTATGCGAGGTTTATTTTGCATTTTTCTGCCGAATCGATCCATTAAGACATTCGTGATTGTATTTTGACAATTATGGGATGAGTTCCGGAATGAGATCAAAGAAATCCAAACAATTATAAAGTGCTTCTAAAGAGTTCCTTCGAATAAACATGATTAAAATCTAATTTTAAATATTACAAGAAATAATAATTCACAAATATTCTAATTTATGATATTTCATCGATTTAGTTCAAATGATTTCTTCACAGATACAAATGCTTCCGTTCATATGAGATCAAAGCACACAAAAATTCTAGATACAAAGTACGAATTATACAAACAACGACAACATTATCCGGTGCGAATCGTATTCGTTTTAGACACGCTTCCGTTTCCATCGATGATCTACCTTCTTGTGGACCATTTTCACACTGAAAATCATCTTTGTGAATGAGAATGAATGAAACAAAGAGACCACACTGAAAGTTCGCAAGAAAATCCGAACTCGGGGTGGTTTACGACGCGTGACCGATCTTCAGAGAATGACCCGACAGGATGTTCGTATTTGCTATTATTTATTTATTTATGCTACTTTTTTCGTGTTTGAGCTTTTGTTTCGCATCACGGGACGGTAGCTGTGTTCCCATGATAATGATGATGATTTCGTTTAGGAAAATTTTGTTGGGACGTTATCCGGAACGGTCATAAATTTCTAGTTCGAAAGCATGCCACAAAAGAGCTCCTTTTCTTTCGATTCGCTTCTACTGTCTAATTGTAAGTATTTCAGATGTTTTCAACGTGAAATAATTTCAAAATAAATTTACAACATATATTTTGCACATCAATAAAATTATCAATTGATTTGAATTATAATAAAACGAATTGTTGATTAAGATTATTCTTAAAAATAAAACATTAAAAAGTTACAATAATTTTGAATTCAATAAGGATTATGTTGAATAAAAAATGAATCAATGAAAAATATATTTAAAAATCTGCAATAAAATATAAAAAAATAATCACTTGAACATCTCTGCAATCTTAAAACGCGTCCAGAACCCAAATGAAACAATTACTTACGCACTGCAAGCGGTCATACATGCGCCAGCTGCATCCTAAAATGCATCCTGCAAAGAACACCTATCCATCGACAATTGCAATTAACAACTGCGACAATGACCCGACATCTCCATCGTGGACTTCCAGAAAGTCGCGATTGTCGAACGACTCCTACCCACTGCTTCTTCTTTTGTCTAACTACGGTCAATGGTGGGTGCATTGTGCACTTATGCACCATTTCGTTCTACATACTATGCATAATTGCAGCATTGTCGTTTTTTTGTGTAACAGTGCACAATGTAGATCTTCTGTCAGGCGATGATGCATTGTTTTCTTTACGTGCTTCTGGTATTTGACATGTGCATTATTTCTATTGTTTGTGATAAAATTTTTGTCTCAAATAGTTGAAAGCTTCGTCATGAATTTTCTAATTTATTTTTCGACGTGTTCAAATTTTTCATATTAAACATTTTAATATTTTCAATAATGTGCAGTCACTTCATATAATACAATCGATTCACAAACGACACCGTCAGATCGAAAGCAAACACCCAAAGATCCAAACAACACATTCGAAAACGTCATCTTCCCATCGAACCATATGCCACAAACATTTATAATTAAGTTGAGAACACAACATGTGTATTTTGCACGAAAAATAACAACCCCCGCTCAACGTCAATATTTTAACAGACCCATCAAGAACTGGAAGCTTGTCCCTCTACCTTCTTCTGGTGTCAAACGTCAAAAGGAACCGCCGACTCGCATGGGCGTGGTCCAGCTTTAGCGAAAACTGAAAACATTCGCCAAAATCCCCGGGGACAGACCGACCAAAAAAGAAGGCAACCGATAATTTATGTTGCTCGATTTTTTCTCAGAGCCGTCCCGACGTCTCTATTTATCGAGCGGACCGTTCAAAGCGGGCCGCTCTCTTTCCACTGTCAATATAATGCTGGAGCATAATGACAATAAATGTTAAGTCGGTAGCTTCGTGTTCAAATTTGGGCTTTGTTGGAGTTGAGATTTGGGGCCATTTTGGATTTATTCACTTGGGATTTGAGAGGTCTGCACGTCACGGGAGGTGGCGACGCGGAAAAATGACTTTGCCAATGTAAATATTTCGGCATGTCGGCTGTGTCGGGATTTTATCTAGTTCTTAATATATTATTATATTGGGTTTCTTTGTGAAATATTAATTCGGTGGTTCTCAAATTGATTTTCAGTGCTAAAACCAAAGATGAACTCGTGTAATTAGATTTATGTTATATTTATATTCAGGACAATCGTGGACGATAAATAAATTGTTTTACATCGAAAAATAAGTAGATAATCTTACTTATATTTTCATTCTGATTGATTATTGAAGATAAGCGATATATAAAACAATCAATGAAAAGAGAGACCAATGAGTCAGTGAGTCAGTGACGAAAATAATCACATATCATTGTCCTGAAATCATCTGACAAATTTAATTTCAATTTATTTCAGGAAAAACATTAGAATTTCCTATGAATCAGAATTGATTCAAAAAGGTCTTGTTTCATAGTAGACGTTCATATATTATTTAAAAATAAAAAAAAAAATGGACAAATTCGGATTGATCCAATAAACACTAAAAAATTCAAAACATTCTGATTCACTCACGAAAAAAAACACAAAACACGACAGTTTTATTCATTTCCTCGGCTTTTTTCAGGATCAGCCATCAACACGAGAGTCAACTCGTCTCAAAGCCGACCTAAAAAAAGGCGGCAAAAAACCACGGGACGACTTAATTCGAAAAGGGAAAACGAATACGTTTCTAGGATAGATGGCGAGTGGGCATATCAATAACTCGGGTGACCCTTGCCTGTCTGCCCGTCTGTCACAACTGAATAGAAACGCATTTTTTCAAACCGTTTTTTAACATCGGTCCTTTGCGGTTCAACCGCTGAAAAGATGGGATTTTTTTTAAACTCGGTGAACGGCCATATCGTTGTTTTTATTATGGTGATCGCACACTATTGTATGAAGTTTAAATTTTTGAAAAGGAATTGTGTAATGCTCGTTTTATTTTTATTTTATAATGTCAGTGAATAATTTTATATATCAATTCCTACTGATTAATAAAAATATGTGATATTGGATGCGTTTAATAAATAAATGTTTTTTTGGCTTGACAATGATACTATTTTTGGCAAGGGAAGATTTTATATTCAAGAAGAATTGCCCAAATATTCAATGATATTTTAAAAGAATTTTAATTTTTTATAAACCACATATAATGATATGGTTATTCAGTTTAATTTTCTATACAAATCATTGATCATTGGGTCGTAAAAAATATGATTATACAAAGGAACGTCAACCGAAAATTTTCATAACCCTACAGTGGACAGTAGACCACACAATAGAAAACAACCGAAAATCATAATTAATTCAAATATTTCGATAGTGACACACGCGGTTTTTTTCGTGACACTTTTGCCACACAAACGAACCGTTGTATCGGATTAACCGAGCGTGCTCGATTTACAATTCATTTTCCGCACACAATGACTCCGAAAAGGAACACTTTGAAGGGCCGACGGAAAGGAAACGTTCCCTACGACCACATCGATATTGCATTATAATAATATACAAGTCGAAAAAGGAATCCAAGAGCGAAAAACCCCATTCTCACAGCGGGGAGCTTTCGCGTGACTTTCGCACACAATACAAAGCGTTCACAGTTTGGCGCGCTCGAAACACTTGAATTTAAATTTTTAAAACGTTCCTAATGCATTTTTTGAATAAATTCATATTCGAATTAGTTTTAGTTTCAATGTGTCACACGAGTGAACATTCCTTTGCGAGTTTAGTGAATGCATGAAGGTGTCGATGTACTTTTGTTGCGTTTACATTGTGTCGTTCACAAAGTCGTGTGTGTGCATGAAAGTGGCCGTATTTATATAAATTCGGTGTTATCTTGCCGAAAGCAGATGTTTCCCCCAATTTCGTGAAAAATTACGTTCTCTATCTATCGATTAAATATTTTTAGGGCATTTATTGATAATGAAAAAACTTGAATATATTACTTTAAATTGCAATCAATATACCTGAACTAAAAATGACATCAGCATTTTCATATACTTTTAAAATCCAAACAATTTATTTTGATCATTAAAAATTAAAATTTTGAATCTTCAAACCATGTATATATATTGTGGTAAGTATATTTTTTTAATATAATATATTTAAATGATAAAAAAATAGATCAAACTTGTTAGAGAACGGAATATTATTCGAACAGCATCCGACCGCACAGCCCTTATGTTGCACCACAAACGGACGCGTCAAATAACATAACGAAACCTAATGTAATAAATAAATAAATGTACTGAAAAACTCCATTGTTGCCATCACATTGCGAATAAATAATATCGCCAATTTGCTGCGATTGACACAAAAGATTTACACTTCGTATAAAGAGACGTGTGTTTATTTCTTATTTATACGACCGAGCCCGCAAACTAGGCGAATAAAGACGCACAAAAACGCATCTTATTATGCACATTTTGCAAAGTTTCATATTTCATATATTCAGGACATCTCTATTAAGGTTTCATATATTTTTTTAGATTTGTTCTAATACGGTTTTTAAGTGTTTTTCATAACGGATTCATAGTTCGGGGGTGGTCTGCCAAACGCAAGGGCGGTCCTTTTGGCACTCGAAAAGTCTTCTGCAACTTCTAAAATTTCCCATATCCTTATCACATCCATGTTTATACAAACCTAGGATTATGCGGTTCTTCAAAGGATTTCGAAAATCGGCACTTTGTTATTGTAACATGCGAAAGGTTGTTATTTCAAGCGTTCGGCACACTTCCCTTGAAAATAATCGCATACGAAAATATCCGATGTTTCGTTCGAAAATATGCTAAAAACTTTGATTTACCGTTAGTTAAATACCTTTTTTTTCAAACGATGTTGCGATTTTTCAATAAAAATATTTTATTAACAATGTGAAAGCCGATGATGGAACGGCGGTTCGTATTTCTTAACACGCCGACAATGGGATGTTCTTTTTTGATGCCATTCAAAGTATTTTGGAAATATTATATTATAGATGGGAATACAAGAGTGGGTTTGGTCGGACGCAATTCGTTTTGTGTTTGTGACATAATCGAATTTGCGGTGTGAAATAGCTGAAATATGATAGAAAAAACTAATGGAACCATTAGTCTTGTTAAAACGTCCATGGGAAATTATAATTTCTACAAAACTAGTTTGAACATTGCACTTAGTTAATTGAAAAAATGGTAATAATTCAATCAACATGTCGAAAAATGTACTGAAAGCTGTAAATTTTTTGTGTGCAAAAAGCAAACCCACTTTGAGTATATTTTGAGCCATGTTTTACTGGATAAGATAACAGATCAGACCTCATAAATTTTCTGGTAGTTAATCGAAATTTTCAACTACAAACGAGGCGGTCTCTTTTATCGTATTCGAATTCGTTTTTAGATAAATTTTCACGTAAAGAAACACTACTCGAAGAACGAGCTTTAGAAACTATAGACAAAAACAATAAAGTTTTCTTTTCAATATTAAAATATTTCAAATGATTTTCATACATATTTATTGAAAGAAAATCTAAAATTAAATAAAAATAAATCCAATGAAACATAAAAATCTGAACATGTATTCTCATATGAATAATTGAACGAGACAATCCTTTGAAGTTACACGAATATTCAAAAACAAAATGCACAACGATGATTTAGCGAGATTTTTTCAGCTGTAAATCATTTAGTCAACGCGTCGGGTCCAAATCGTCGAGGCCTGAAACGAAGCGTGACCCGTTAGCCGTGATTTGTTACCCCTGCCTCTCACCAAATTATCGTGGCACGGTATGAAAATGACGAATGTCGCATATTTACGAATATAATAAAGACGTGTGTGCGTTTTGGTCGCTTGTCGAACAACGATTTTATTGTATCATGTTGCCATGGAAGATCAAGCATTGGTTTAGGATTTTTTTTTTAAATAATCAAAAAGTTTATTTAGCTAATTAGCTAATTGTTCAAATTCATATAATTAGTTCAAAATTTAGTTTGATTTCATTGAAAATTTTAACATTTGTAATGTTATCATTCAAAAATGTAAAATTGCTTGAATCGACTGAAAATGGAATGAAGCTTTGATTATGTTTAAAATAAAATAAATTATTTTTTCATAAATATCAATGGTTGCTTATCTGCGATTCGACAAACAGACATCATTGATCCCCTAGTTTCAAAATACCACGATGAATACTTTTCGGCACACAATTTGGGTGGCAACGTGTCCTTAATTAGCCACGCATGACTTTTTTCCCTACTCTTGCAAATATAACATAATCTAGCCATATTTGTGACAGAATTGTTCAATCTGCGGACCGCAGATAAGAGCAATCTTGCAATAATATAACCACAATTAGATTTCAGCGAACAAACAGTTATGATATCGAGGGTTTCGCATATTTTGAATAAATATATTCACACAAAATTGTATTTCTATGATTTTCTCAATACTGGTGTTTATTTAAAATTAGTCGTATTGAAACATCTGGCCAAACACTCGAACCAATCGATCCTTATACGAAAAGCTAAGCTTGCAATTGTGAATAGACACGTACACAAATCACGGGGACATTTCGGTCTATTTTGAAAAACATTTTCCATACTAATGCCACCATTTGCAATGATGCGTGAAAACTTGCAGAAGCAGGGGTACGAAACATGGAATTAAAATAAACGCTTTTTCGTCACAAATATGTACGAAAATGATATGAAAATATATTCGATCCGTATCGAAATACATATCGTATATATAAAAATTTTATAAAATTTGTGTAGATGAAAATCAACGATCGAAATCTTATTATTGATGTAGATACATTTACTCTGAATTATTTCAATATTTTGACAATGGATTTTGTAATACTAAAAAAAATCCGTTCACCACAACTCGATGAATAGCCCGATTTCACGTTTTCAGCAAAATTTTCGCCGACAAAGGGACACGTATGTCATCAGCGTATGACATCTGCCTTTTTTTCCAAACAGACATCATATTTATTTATTTTCGCATAAAATACATTATATCGAACGTGTGTTATACACAAGAGATTGAATCGTCGCGCATTTTTCACGCTTCGATATAGTTTTCAAGAACTGGCGGGTTCACGTGTTGACGACTGTGAATAATCGTCGGTTTATTTTTTTCCTTGGCCTTCTTTTGATTTTTTTCTGGTAACCATCTACGTGTTTACGGATCCTTTTCATTATTTCGATGCCAGAGTCTGTGGTAAATTGTCAAAATTCCTATCGCGAATTTCCGTTCGAAGGAGCAAAGGTGCCGACACGAACCACCTATGTTGAATTGGACATGCGGCATATTTTTACATAGACTTATTTTTGAAAATAACGTAATTCACATGCAGAACAGTTCATTCAATTTGCCATTGTGTAAATATTGTTTTTCGGACAAGGTCTTTCCAATATCAACGGAAATTTGCGCATTTTCATAATGAAGTTAAATTTTCAAACTATTTGAAGTGTTTCTAAACAGTTTCATATTCAAATCATCCGAATACTAACTATAATATGTCCTATTATCACTTAACTCAAAACCAGTAAATTCGTCACAGTTGACATTTCAAATATAATACACAACGTTTTCATATTCCAATCAACACGTGCGCATTCAATACAGAAAATATGCATTGACAATTTTTTCACCGCAAACCCTACACGAGCTATTAACCACTCGAAATGCGCCATTTTTTCAACACACAAACATTTTTTTCGACATTTAAGAACGCACACGTCTCGGAGGCCAAAAGAGCCGCGATGCCACCCAAGTTCACTAATTACAACAACCGCCAAACATCCATCGCGTACCACTAATCCCGTAAAAACGTAAGCGGCACAACACCACTTTTATCCATATTGCCAGCAGAGAGTGTCCTTTGTGTGCTGTCAACGCGAGCTGATTGAAAATGTAAATAAGCCCAATGTGAAAAGGAATATGGAAGAAAAAAAACTGGCCCGAGACTGGGGATCCTTTGTCACAATAACGTCTCTATATTTTGGTGCGTGGTCCTTTGACCTAATCTCCTTATGGACGAAAAGGACATCGGCCGCTCTCGTTGTGTATTGTTGTTTGAGAAATGTTGGATCTTTGTGATTGGATACGGTGTTGTGTTTAGATGAGTGGCTTATCGGATGGATTTTTGAAAATTTATTTAATTATTCAATCATTTATTGATTATAGACAATACGATAATGGTTCGCAATAGTTCTGCTTGTATATAAATGATAATTTATTTTAAAACTAATTGATTTTATTATCCATATAATAAAAGATTATCTTGGATTCGATAGATTTATTCTCATAATTATCAGATAAATTTGATTTTTTTTTTTACAACAGTGCGAGATTTACAAAATTAACCGAGACTAATCGTATCACGATTCTATGTAAATAAACATTTGAAAAACAATAAAAATTTTAATATTTACTTAAATTGTCGAAATTTAACGCGCATTGAATTGAATATATTGCGCGATTATTTCGTTAATATGTTCCACATTTCAACGGATCGCTTTAACATTTGTAACACGTATGAAAATTACTAAATTTCAACCTTCCACATTCGAAAATATTTGGCAATAAATTCAATAACAGCTAAATTAAAAATTCTCCACACCGAGCCAATAACAATTATCGCCTATTGACGCAACAGACCACATGCAAAAAAATATGATACAAAAATTATTAAATAATACAACAAAAATGTTTTATTCTACACGAAGGACGAATTGCGACACCGTGCGCCAAAAAGTACGCCTCGATTCGTTCTTAATTGAATTGATTGGCCTTTTCGTAAAGCAATTTCGGCCAATTATACTATATTTAGAAGTGCGTGCTCTTTTCGCCGATTATTTAATTAAATCGAATTGTTTTTTCGAATTATTTTTCGCAATTTGTACAACTCGAATCGATCTGTGATGTCATCCTGGTCAAAATAAGCTCGCGTTGACGATTCAATCGGTTTTTTTCGAAAAGATATTGGAATTAAACGATTGAGCCAATTAAAAAAAGTGTGTCGAGAGAATGGAGAGTTTTTGTAATGATGATGTTTTTAAAAAATATCTATTTTTGTTTCTTTTTTTTTTTTTTTTTGGAAAAATGCAACGTATTCTAATTATGCAAAAATTTCGCCACGTTCATTCATAAAGACAAAAACAAAAACTAAAGCAAATCATTCCTATTGTTTATATGTCAATTGTTGATATGATTTCAATAGGCCTTGTCGAATTTCTCGCGAATAATAAAATTGTTAAAAAAAAAACATACGGCAAAACATCTAACAACACGTTTCTTTTGATTTGCACAATGTATAATGTTATTCGCTTTGGAACTATGGAATTCTTTTGAATATAAAATATCCCAAATAACGTATGCAAAAATTATACGTAGACTTAAATTAAAAGTATTAAGACAACACAAATTTTAATAATTACTTATGTAAGTACCTATTATTTTAATTAATTTTAAATTTGATTAGATAATAATGATTTTTTTAAATTTAAACTATAATCGAATATTGAATTAATTGATTATAAAATATATTAATAATAGACTAATTGTTTCAAAAAATATTTAAAAAAAATCCAAAATGGCTTATATCGAGACTGTACTACACCATCATAGTCGGCACCAGCTATAAAGCACCCGTATCGAATCGTTCTTCGGCGCTACACGCTGACTGAAAACGAACAACAATAAACAATAACAACACCGCAGCCTTCCACGAGAAAAACACATAAAAAACGAGCCTAAAAGAAAACAACACGAAAAATAATATTGAGACATCAAAAACGAAATGCAAAATAGCGCGCGTATGAATACGCGTCTAATTTTCTACGGCCGCCATTTTTTTATGTCCATTGTTGCGTACGCGTTTCCTACGTGCACACATTTTTATTATATTATTAATAATAATGGTAACGCGGGGAATAAGGTATTTTTTTCGGATGTGCGAATGTGGGGTAGGGATCGCATAAATAACGAATAAATATTTTCGTAAATTATTACATCAAATTCGGGGCGCAAACCCAATAGTTGCCACAATGAGATGTCATAAATCTAAGTTTGCTTTCGATTGTGCCGAGTAATGCTGTATTGTGTGTATGTTTGTCGTTTTAGATATAAAATTTTTGGTGGCAAATATTTTGTTCTTAAATTATTTTTATCATATAATCTGCTGTAGAACAAGATTTTTTTAGGTGTAATTAAAAAAATCCTTTATCACACATATGAAGAAAGTTTACTCAAAAAGTTTCAATATTAAAAATCACTTCTTATCAAACTTTAAGCATTCTTCTATGAACTGTAATATAACATATACATATATCGCTTAACTTCAATATTCAATGGAACCGATACATTCGAAAAATATTAACAATTAATCAAACTGATAATTTAAAAATCCATGAAAAATTAATATAAGTAGCTTAACATTTACGCAATTTCGTTGCGCAAATCCGAATCGCAAACATTTCGTTTTCAATATTGTATCCAAACAAAATGTGTTTGTCTCGCATACAAACGATCTCATCCGTAAACTGCCCGAAAAATATATGGGTCAGGGGTAGTTTTTGAAGAGGAGAGGGGTAGTAAGGGAGGAGAAAAATCAGGAACAAAACTGGGAGGGGGTCGAACCTCCCCTAACCGAGCAAAATAGCACCAACAAATATTTATAAATGTTTTATGTAACATTCGTTTATGAATTCATATGCGCGATACGAATTTCTATGTACCATTGTTAGTTTGCGTCACGGACGCGAAAGGGTTGTAACCGTGAAATGTCATAAGAAAAAATTGTATAAAAAGCTTTCGGATGTTGTACAGTAATGTCTCGATAAGAAAAATTATTTTAAATTATTAATTGTTTATTTTGAATTAAGTGCTTTGATCGTATTTGATTTCACCATTCAATAGATTAATAATAATTATGGATACTGACTCAGAATCAGATTTCTTTACTTTTATTCAAGATAATTTTTTTTAAATATACCTACCTATTTTAATAAATTTTCCAAAATCGATATATTCGTTCATTTGTAAAAAAACAAAATAACATACAACACAAATCAAATTTTCAATGAAAATCTTCAACATAACTCAAACGTTTCTTTATCTTCAAGCCACGAAGCGTAAAATTCAACGCGAAATACATTAATCATTGATTTATAACACCCAAAAAAAAACCTTTGCAAAATCCCACACGAGAACTGGGTCGTTTTCGAGTCAAGGTGCGTTTTGTGTGTACGCGCGAAATTATCATGTTTTCGACAATTCCGATCGGTCGTATTGCACCAACATTTCCACATTTCGCATATAGGGTGTTTCAAAGTGAACCGACATTAGGGAGAATAAGTGCGAAACACGAGGGCAACCCCATGCTCGATCGGGATTCAATCGCCATTCATTTGACAACGCTTGTTCTCGACATTGCGTACATGCATTGCTCTCTTTTACCACATAGGCGGCGCGTTGTTTATTTTTTAATTAAAAATAACAATTTTGATGTGTTTTTGTATTAGAATTGTGAGAAATTTGAGTTTGAGAAATGATGAGTTGGTGTGTGATTTTAAAATTGTTGCAAATTATTAAAAATACGTAGAATGTGAATGGGAAAATAGGAATTGAAAATGTCGGTCGATGAAATGTATGTGAAATGGAATTTTCACGTGACGCTTATGGTCGTTATTATTGTTATTGTGTGTAACAAATATACATTTGTGAGCGGTGGGGGTTGAGCGGGTGACACAGTTTTGTCACGGCCATATGGGGAAACCGCACCCTTGCGTATACCATAACCCCCAATATGGCCGCCAACAAATCATATTTCATACAAGGTTTTCATTGTTGCAACGTTTAGACGAGCCGACTGCAAACAGGGACTCAAAACCCCAAAAAAATCGGTTCAACTTTCGAAAATATTTAATAACCATACCATTTAATACCATAACCATACCATTTAATACCATAAATTTTTCGATAAAGTTTTTCTGATAGTTTTAAAAGGTCGGGTATTTTTTTATTATTGATAGTTAAGAAAATTTAATTTTTGAAGGATTGAATAATAAAATCATCATTTGCTAAATACTTAGTTATGGGCTACTGAAATGTGGTCATGTTTATCTATGATTCACACTTTACATTTCTTAACTTTGTTAATTATTTGAAATCTATATATTTAGTAAGACATTGGTCAGTAAATCATTGATGTTTTATAGATTCGAGTATACTTTGAACTAACTTCAAAATTTGAACCTGTAGAATTCTCTTACAATTAGTCAAAAGGTCATCAAAGTTAAGTAGCATATAATGCGGTCAATGAATAAATAACTAACCTAATTTTGTGTCATATAATAAAGAAAGCTTCACTTTTAAATTATCCTGAAATATAACACTAAATCATGACTAACATAACACTAATTCCCAATTCGAAATCGTCCATTATTGAATCGGCCCGAAACCTCGACTATACCACAAAATTGAACACCCCTGTCCAAAATAGAATGTGTATCGCGTTGATAAAGTTATTACATATTAAGTTGGGGTGTGAACACTGTGACTAATAGAGCAGATGGGTTACGGTCGGCCGATAGAAAGGAATATTTCAACACACGCGCAACACCGGGGTGAAGAGATTTATGTGTCGATTGTCACCTGTGTGTACATACACACACGTGGAAATTCGTGTTTTTCGAATCGTTCACGTATGTGTGATTTTGTTGTGTGTTTTGAAATTTAGATATTTCACAGCGGTTTGAAAAAAGGCGATGGCGAAGGGTTGACTGCGGTACGCGCACTTAGCACATAAATCTTTTTAATTTTTCGAAATTGAATCGGTTTTTTTATGTGTGCTTTTGGATAGAATATAGTTCGTTATGTGTGAATTGATTGTATTGGATTTTTATCACGTTGTTGGTTACCGAAATTGACAATATTGAGTAAGATGCGAGGTTTTTAAATCATAGGATCGTAATGGGTAAATTCGATGGGAAACGTAATGATAATAATTATTTAATAAGAGTGTAATATTTATTTTCGTATGTGAAAATATTGAAAAAGTTAAAATAAAAATTTTTGTTACTTGTATCGAATCGTGCGTTAATTGCGATTAGACGAAAATGCATTCCGCACGAGTCGTTAGCTCTTTCGATGTCTTTTTTTTCTTCTACAGATAATTTCATTAATAAAAATTTCGATGTAATGAATCACGTCTATTCGCCAAAAACATAATAAAATAAAATATTCATAATTGTAAATGATGCGAGTCGGAGCGCGCGCATAAAATAAAGCTTTAATGAATCCATTAAAATATTTTGTAATTACAGAAACGGTTTGTTTTATTGATTCGGTGGCGGTCTAAGAAAAATTATTTCTGACTATTTCTATCGTTCCGCGGACATTTTTTTCACAAGCCTTTGTTGTTGCGACGTTAATTTTCATAAAAAATCAATATTTACGCAATTAATTCGTATGAAATTATTGAACGCCGGGCCTTTTGATCGTTTCAATTTCGACGGACGGAAAATTATTGAATGTGTTTTCGCGGTTTCTTTTTGTAAAATATTTTCTATATGATGGTCGCGTATTTTTTTACGATATAATTAACTTTTCTAAATTACACGCAAATTTATATATTGCCGTTAAAACAGCCATAATGTGCGTTATGTTGCACGATTCATTCGACTTACATACGAGCAATTTTTTTTGTGATGTAAATTCTTCGTATTCAATTGGCGATTTTCGAAATTAAATTTTATATGATTTGTTTGAAAAAAATTTATATTTCCTTCGTTATTTCGAATTAATGAACGGCCATTTTTATAATACAAATATTTTTTTAACGAATATGCTTAAATTTAACAAGCCCTTGCGAATAAAGAACATATGTACATTCACACAATCGAATACGCAATTTTAACGAGTTCATACTTATTTGCAAATTTCTTTCGATGAAAAGAATCAAAGAAAAAAAACGTTTTCTTACAATAAAAGAACCAAATAAATGGCATAATAATGCGTTCGGAATCGCATTGTCGGTTCCGCTCTGAATGAAATCGTCCGGAATCAAAAATCGGCAACAACGATCATCAGATAAATACAATACACTGTTTGTTCCCATGGCCATTGTCTATCGCTCGAAAAGAGATACGATGGAAACGATACACACACACACACACACACACATCAGAGATGGAAAGATAGATAGATATGCGTGTCATAATGGAAGCGGAGACACACCAGTAATCGGACACTTTATTTTCAGTTCGGCCATTGTCGAGTGGCCTCAATGGATCGGCCTAATCTAAATCTCCCAAAATATTATATTGTGCATGTCTGATGCTTTCGCTGAGGGTTCTGTCTTTTGAAAGTGTTTTTAAAACGTTATCGACCGTTTTTTAGTCGAGGGGGTTGTTTGTAGTTTGATATGCGAAAACGCCTCGGGATGTTGTTGTTTTCTGCGGGATTTGTATTTTTTTATTTTGGTTCAACTGAACGATTTTGCTCTATTATATTGAATGTTTTGATTGAATTAATGCATTTCATAAAATATTGAAATAAACGATGAATCATAATCATATTCGCAATTTTTCAACGAAGAACTTAAAAATATTCTAAAATGAAAAATATATTATTTCATAACGATCACACATCCGACAACAAATCCAGTTCTACACCGCGTTTGTTACAAACGATTCGTATCGGTAATTTGATAACTTTATTATGTAGTGAATTGTAAAGGACGAGTTCGTCCCAACATTGGCCATATTATTGTGCACGGTAGCCGCTTTGTAAATGTATCACATTTTTCTCCCTTTGACAAGCGACATTACAATAATAAACAATAATAAATTTAATATTTTGTACGGTCGTAAAAAACGCGTACACATAATGGGTCGGTTAATGCAACGCTTGTGCGAAAGTTGCGTTATTAGCATAGGGCCTGAAATTTTGGATTTTGAATGTGAAAAATAGAAATTATAGTTTTGAAAATGTGTCATGTTATAATTGAACGTTTGATGTATTTATTGCGTATGAATAATACTGATGTTTTATGTGTGATAAATTTAATTATTAAATGAAATTTTATAAATATTTCTCGGGTAATTATTATTATACAATAGATATGTAATTTTATTAAATTAATTTTTGTTGAATAGCTTGATTTTTTTTTATCAAGTTCTAATGAACTATACACAGAAGTTCAACAACATTAAATATGGTTAGTTTTCGAATTGAGAATTGCTTGTCACTATAACTAACGTGAAATAATTAATCGAATCATATTTCGCTCAATTTCTTAGAGTAATCTTATCGTCATCATCATAAAAATTATATTGAAAAAATCTTATACATTTATTAATACAAAATTTTTCAATCAACTAAATACATACAATACAATACAATTTTTAAAATACATCATAAAAGCAATTTCTAATCACCCGATACACCTCGGACATGATTGACACATAGAAAGGTACAAATCGAGCCGAATTAACAGTGTGTAATATTGTAAAATCTGGGTTTCGCTGATTGACGTCCGAACACACGTAAATTGTTTGTCCAGAACACAATGGCGGACTTCTTTAGAAAGTGTAAATAATGATGTGTAATTGGTCGCAATAGAGCCTCTGAAGCTACCTGTCTAACGGATTTTATGTGTGTGTGTATATGTTTCGTTATTTTCGTTATAATAATTGTCGGCGAGAGGGAATTATATCGAAAATGTAACGAAATGATCTGTGTAATTTGCTTCGGGTAACGAGCGGTACTTAGCGGCGTTATGTCTGTCGGGAAAAAACGGCGCTATTTTCAAATCGGTATAGAAACTTGATAAAAAAAAACAGTTACGTGGGGAATTTCGGACGATGATTCTGTGATTTGTGTTAATTATTGTAGATTTTTTTAGGCGACGATCATAATCGTATCATGTCGATTTTGATACGGAGAAAATGTTCGTGTAATTCTAAGAAATAATGCGTTCAATAGATTATTTAAAGAAATTTAAATTTTTTCGAATGATTGACATCGTATGTAATTCTATAATGTAAAACCGAGCAATTAATATTTTATTATATAAAATTTCTATTATAAATAAAACGTTTCGATTTCGATTCTAGCCCTTCTATTTTGAATGACATTTGAATTTCATTATACCGTATCAAATTTAATACAATGCTATACTGGTTTCCATTTTTATCATTTGATATACTTTTTATATGAATTATGATATCTAGTTTATTTTAATGACATGTGGATTGTTATAAAAAATAACTTTTATACTATTCAAATTCGGAACTGGATAAAACGCACATTTAAGTACATTCTAATAGAAATATATCAGATTACAATTCGATAAACGTTCAATGTATGAATTCAAATGAATACGTTTCAAAAATATTTGACAATTCCGTTTTAGAATGGAAAAATTATATTTATTTAAAATTCTGATGATAACACATCGATACTTTATCGTCAAGTTAAACGAAAAATTGTGCATTCAATAATTAAATAACTACGATCGTGTAAATTCATATGATTTTCTTTTACATTAAAAAAATATTTTTAATTAAAAAAAAAAATGTTTCAATAAAAGTTTTCAAACCAAACCACAAACCGACAGCGCTTCAACTACAACCGCATCCCCAACACCTCTAAAAACCCACAAAAAACAACACAACCACCACCAAAAAGCACAAAACAAACCCGAATCCGAAGGCGTCGGCCTTATCGGCCCTCTAATGAAATTGTCAGCCCAATCGACAACCAGCACAATGACGATACGCGGAGGTCATCGTACAAAAGGCGCGCCGCCGTTTTGTTCTTTGTCCGGAGCCGACCGAGACCGTATTGTGCACGTGTATCGTACAAAATACACGTGTGTGTATATATTTATGATTTTTTTATAATATAATGTATTTACTTTTGGGTCGTTAACGATGTAAGGCCGATAGCGCCCTGTACTTAGGCGAGGCCGCGTGACGAATCCTGCGGCTTCTGCGTTTTCGCTCTGTCATCGCAAAACGTTTGATTATTTCTTGTTTAATTCGATTTATTGTAGATGTGTGTGTTTTTATGGTGTTCGGTGTGTATGTGAGTGATTGAATGTTAAAAAATTTGAATATCGTATGCAGATATTAGTATTTTAATTATTGGAGTTGATGGCTTATAATTTTGTTTATAATGCATTTAAAAATGATTATTATTCAAAAAGATATTTATTTATTTGAATTATCATCACTTACAGTTCATAGTACTTCGATTCAAGGACAACATTCATAAATTTTGAATATTTACAAAAAATATTTAAAATAATTTTTTTAAACCATCTTTATCGAAAAATTTAGGTCACCTATTCATTCAATGATCACTCTACGTGTCACATAACTTCAATGATCAATGAGAATTCACATATTCAATTGATGTTGATTATATAAAAAAAAAAATTGAGTACCACTCTCGCTCATCAGAAATATAACTTTATATAATCGATTTCGCTAAATTCTTATAGCGAATCTAATTATTATGCCTCTATAAAAGTTTCATTTTGAAAACATTTGAAATAATATCTACGAAATAAAAAATTCAATCAAAATATTTCAATAAAAATCGAACACAATCGCAGTATCAATTGGTGAAACTCTCGGAGTGACCCTTGCACGACGCTAACATCGACGCGGCGGGCTTTTGGCGCGAAAGCTTCAATTAAAACGTCAGCGCTGCCAACGGAGCGCGAGTAAACAAAATGGCGGACCGACAGTGTGTGCACACGTCACCGCCGAAGCGGTAGTCAGGGGGGCAACGGAACCCGTAATTTGAGCTCACAATCATTGTCACTTTTTGATTACGGTGCGAAAGTCGCACCCGCAACAACGGTAGCGAGGCGTCTCTCGACATTCTCAAACCGTGGGGATGATCGTTGTGGTAAATTTTGGATTAGATGGTTTCTCAAATTTTTTATTGTATAGTATTGACTCAAAACACTTGAATATTTTGCTTGTTATGGTATAAGTGAAAATTTAAGTTAGGTTTGATTGATGCATAGGGTGACCCCGTTTATTTTTGGCTGGGACAGTTCCGTTTTTTTCGTGCTTTGGTTTCCGTAAAATTATTTGATTTGTTCCGTTTTGACCACAGAAGGAAAGTTTTTTTTCTACGTATCTCTTCTTGAATCGAACAAATAATACTAATCGAATCGAAAAAATAATAATAACAAACAAATATGTTTGAATAATCATTCTATGCCCTTTTTTAATTTCTCGATTTATTTATAAGGGTTTCTTACAATTAGACGTAAAAATATCGTTTTTTTTTTTTATAGTCAATAGATGAGCCAAAATGGGACAAATTAAACAATTTTACGAAAACTATGGGACGTACGCAAAATACGAAAAAAAAACATGACTGTCTCGGACAAAACAAGACCTATAGTTACCTATCTATATAATACATAAAAAAATCTCAGTAATAGTAAAATATTTCATTCCTTGCGCCATTATACGATCAATTAAGTGACAGTTAAAATATGAATACAAACCGTATTAAAAAATAACAATTTCCAACGAACAAATAACAAAGTTCCACAAGCGCAGGACTACACTTTTTCCGTGTTATGAAAACGTACAAATTAAAAATGTTTTGTTAGCAAGATCGGCACAGGCGATAGTTACGAAACCGGCAACTAATTGGTTTAAATAAAATAACCCGCCGCTTTTCGTTTCATCATACGCGCACGTATAATATGCGACGCGATCGAAATGTGTATTATATTATTCCGTGTATTGTGGCGGCTCGTACACCGTAATTACACTACCCCTGGCACTCATTGTGATGATGATGCCGACGCGTGAACAATGAAATCCAAGAAAAACGACGAATCATCGCCGATCCGATCAAACCGACATTTTCATATGAAAGGATAGTTTTCGTTAAGTTTTTCAGTGTTAGATAATAATTCGCGTACATAATATAACAAAGATTCTAGATAAGACAAATTTAAATTGAATCAAAAAATTATTCATATCATCATCATCATCATATATACAATTTATACAACGTCCATTTCAAGATAAGGTTTTTTTTTTTGTATTTTTCTATGTAATGATAATGGATAAGTTTGAATGCTAAAAATCATCTTGAATAATTATGTTTTGATAAATATTTTTATTTTATTTCATAAACTATATATTGAATGTGCATCGTTGCCATTCTCACCCCTGCAAATTTTATATCCATTGTCAATCACCACCTTTTTTGGATTAGTTCGAGTGCAGTACTCGTGTGTTTAACCGCACGGAATTGATTCGAGTTAAAACGTTACACACAAAGAATATTTTGAGTTTATAAGAAGACCTTATAAAAATCATGCGTTTTTTATACGTCCATTGTTGTCGTATACCTTCGAAGATCAACTCGACCGTATTGATTCATCAAAATTTAATGCGAGTTAAAAGTGTGGAATATTTTGATTGATGAGCTTTGTATATTTCATTATAAAATTACAAAGCGAGAACACACCGTTAGTTTTTCTCACGTGCATTCTTTTCGCGCTTTCCTACTGATGATGGTTAATAAAAGAATGAAATGACCATCGGCATGGGGTACACCCCCGTTATTGTAATTACGACAAATTACGTCTAATTGGCATCGCGAGTGCTTCTATAGATCGACGAACAAACAATGGGACTTCTGTTGTTCGAAACAAGTGGAACGTGTAGGGTGAAAAAAATACGATATACTTTTGTATAATTGATGTTCGTTTTGCATTGGAAATAATATTTTTTTATGATGCATCAACGCATTTAGATAATGAAGTATCGAATCGTAATGAAATATCTAAATATTTGAAGATAATCAACGTATATATTTCCATATCATTATTTTTTCGATTAAATTTCCATGTTTTAGAGTTTTCGAATCGAATATACATCCATCAATATTGACAGCCGATTCGAAGAGGTCCATAAAATATTCCCAACAAACGCAAATTATTAAAAACGTTTATTACAATTTCGATCACGATACTTTTGAATTTTTTACGAGTCCTCCGATCAATTGATTCCCGCGAATAAGACACACTTATTATGGATATATCTAACTTATGCAAAACACAATGTACACAGTTACAATTTAACTTATCAATAATTAATGGTTGGATGGACAAGACAGGGGTCGGGGGTGTGGGGCGATCACTCGCTTTGTTCGGAAATAGATACAAAAGCAATGGGGGTCACCATGTTTTCAAAGACAATTCATATTTTTTTCGATATAGTTTGGTCAATCGACATGGTAGAAGCGAAGCGAGTCGACGACAACAAACTTTTGTTTGTAAAATACGTATTCATTTATTAATCTTTAGGAAAGAAAGTGGGGTCGTAATGTGAGATGGGTCACGTCGTATCAGAGGCATCAAACTTTTTTTTTTAAATAATTTTCTATCAAGTTAATAAAAAGAAAATTACTACATACTTCTAATGATTATTTATTTATTTCGCGTGCACACTTCTAATGATTGACTGCACTCAAAAATCAATTATTCTTCTAATGTTGAGTATACTTCTAATGATTGATTGAATCATTAGAAGTATTAGTACTTAGTACTAATAACAATAAGTACTTATTAGTATTAGTACTTGATTTTTTTTTAATTGACGATATAAAAGTTTTTCCAGTCAACGGTCGAGTCTTGTCAAATGTGATTATTCTCATGAAGTTAAGATATAATTGGCTTGATCAGTACATAAGTAAATATTATCATGCAACACTGGTTTGAGACTATTTTAAAAAGGGTGGTTTTTCGTACAATAAAAATTCATCTTTTTTCTTCAAACTACACAAATTTGTCTCCTCAATACCACACAACCCCCAATTTTAACATCACTGAACAATAAAGACGCTTCATACATACCAAAACGATGCCCGTGTGTACCACAACACGTGCACAACACAGTTTCTAGCGATTTTCCGGCCTTTTCACGTGGAAATAATAAGTGGGGTGTCGGGAGCTGTGGCTTCGTTTGCATAATGTATGCCGTTTTGTCGGCAATGTCGTGTCACACAAGTATATATCGGCACAAAATGGGTACAATTTAATTCGTATGTACCTGTGTGTATGTGCGCCCTACGACTACAACAGGTGTCCGATTTTCCCACGGATTCGATGGACACACGAATCGGTAATATGGTTCTGAATCATTGCCGATTGTGTGTGTTCGTTTGGTTTTACATAATTCGATCATTTTCCAATCCATTAAGTGTGCTGATTTGTTGAGTGCGCTTTGGGTTTGATATTTCGTGTGGGAATTGAAATTTTAAATTTTTTTGCAATCAATTATTATATAAGAGAAAATATTTTTAATGATGAAATTAGTTAATTTCATTTGAAAGACAAAATAATTGTAGATTATATCTTATTGTTAGATTGAGTGATTCAAATTTAACTTCATAAATGCGAATCGAATCACTGTCACAATAATTAGTATAAATAACATGCAATCAATGAATAGCATACATTATTTAGAAAACTTTATTGAATATCATAGAAGGGTTGGAATTATTTTATCATGCGATAAATTGCTTTCCCCTTTTAACAATTTTAAGTGGATTATTTTTAAACGACTAGAATGCGTTACAAGTATTTTATTTGCACGATTTTTGTGATATTTTTTACAATTTAAATAATTAATTATCAATTTCAGTTAAAATTCTTTTACTGGCCATTTTGAATGAAGATTGAAAATCTTTTAGGATCATTCAAAAATCATAAGTTTCAACACTTTGATAAATAAATATAACTCAAAGGCTTCTAATAAATAATTATTTTATTTCCAAAAGTTTTACATAAAAAATATAGTTATTTACCAATCAAGAACACTCGAGAATTATAGTAAAAATATTTTTCTAAATGTTTCAATGTTTGAAATATTTTTTTTAGAAAATAAAATATATTTTTTTACAATCACCCTAGGTTTTTCTTCGCTATTTTCATCCTCGAAGCCATCGTGTAATTTTCATATGAATATTTGAAAAGGGATCGTCTGATCGAAAGACCGCAGTACGGACACGCCCAATACAATTACCATATGATCGTGAAATAATACGTTCGAATTCTGTATTGTCTCTGTTTTGTGTGTATTTTTCAAATAGTTTTTACTATTAACATGCGTGTCGTTTATGGTCGTACTTTTTGTAATTGATGAGGTGAGATTCACCGTTCGATTAAAGCGGTAAAATGGGGTTTGTTGGTTAGGTAACGTGTTGAAAAAGATGCATATTTTACAGAATTTATTATGATTGATTGCTGAAAATGCACGTTTGAATTATGTATTTGGATTGATGAATGTTTCCCGTTCGTAGAAATTGTTAAAATTTCGATCTTTGTATAATAATTAATGATTAAATTATTGTATAATATTTACAATTTATGAAATTCCTCACGACATACTTTTCTCAGAATAATGACGTACACTCATCGCGATTTTCATTTTTTTTTAATCGTTCCTACATAGTAAATAAAATAAACAATTTCACAATAATTTTATTGAATACGTGCAATATTAAATATTGATTTTATTGTATTGGCATATAAATATGTTAGAATTACACACGTTTCGCTTATCTCGTCGACGTCGCGTAAATTACGAAACGTACACTATTGAAAATGACACGTTCTGATTTATCTGATGAGGAAACATTTAGCGTAATCTCGCAAATATTCAAATTATAAATCTGTAATGTTTCCAAACATGAAACTCATACCATTAAAAAATCGCAAGAATGTTTTCTCTTTAATTGCCATCGGCTACTATAAACATTCAAGCTAATTGATTAACATTAATTTAATCACATTTACGAAATACTTGAAGCTATCCTTTCCAGTCAATTGAAAGGGGTTAAGACTCGTTTTATAACACGAAAAAAATGGATCAATTTAATCATTTCGATGATCTTCGACCAATCGGAGTTCGATGAAACGAGGGCGGTGTCAATAGAGCCTTCCGACGACTCCTCCCATCATCAAATCTGATCCAATTAGGTCCAATTATAATGGAGTGAGGCTTGATTTATTACAGTACCTGATCATGATCGAACTTAATTTAGCTTTATGTGTGTATTAATTAATTTATAAAGCGGGTTTTGTGCCGTATTTGTGTGTATTTTATATTATAATAAGAATTGAGACCTCAATATCTTCACGTCTCGCACGAGCGATTAGCATCAAAACGTAAGAAGATTACGATTCTGTAACAGGGATGAACTTTTATTTTCGTATTTTAAAAAATTCTGTTTATTTCGAATATTTTTTGTAATGATTATTTATACGAGAATGTATATTATATGTAAATTTTAATTAATTGTCAACATTTTTTTTATTTAATGTCCAATTTTCAGTGGATTCAAATAAGAATTTTCGAAGTATTAATTATATTTTATTGGATTTTTTATGATCCAAATCGACTTCTACTGCTTATTTATTTCATTATTGTCGATTTGTTTATTCAATACGTCTCTGGTGAGTGTTGTAACCTTAAAAATCACACGAACAACCTTCGAACGACTGTGTAGCCAAAGAACACAACATAATAAGTCCAGATTCAATGTGCCATTGCGCTGACACTTTAATAATCCTTTCGGAGCTAAATCTTAGATTGAACGCGTTCAACCTAAAACTGTGACCATACTTTCAAATTAAATAAAAATATTGTGAAATCGCATTAGCCAAATCGAGGTAATCGTTTGAAGTTGACTATCGACTTTTTATGTTCAATCAAATTTTATGTATTATACGGATTTGCATGATTGCTCATTATTGTTATTTATATTCTTTATAATTTGTCTTGTTGCATTTAATTATAATTTCGAGTTTATTTAATAGCTTATTTTGTGGAATGCGTCTGTAAAAAGTGTATTTTGAAAATTTCACTTTAGTTGAATATTCTCATTTTAAAATTATCTTTTGAATCAATAAATTGATTTAGAATATGTTAATATTTCTAGAAACAGTCTTAGAACTCTAATCTATTAAGTATATCAAATAAAGAGGCATAATAAGCATAATTTCTAAATTATATCAATCTTTATACCAAAGCTTGCACATAGACCTATTTTTCGCTATAAATAACTAATAAATTATTGTATCAATATGAAATTTTCGCTAGAATTCGTATAAAAAACAATTATTTACATAATTTCAATGAACCATTACACGAACTAAATAATCATAATACATTGAAATATGGTCATCCTATTCGATCCGTGGCTTCGAGGCCGATTATACCGAGTTTCTACGGCATAACAACAACAACAACAACGGCGGCAACAACTGGAAAGAAATATTGTGGTTTCTTTTAAATGTGACATCTGAGATGCTCTCTCTCGGTGCGCATTCAAATCGTAAGACGACACGTCCATAATATAATAAAATATAATAATACAAGGGACGCTCGCATAATAAACGGATTTGTGACCGGGCTGGGGATTAAAAATTACGGACAAATACGAAACTTCAAAATATAAATATCGAACGAAATTATCGTTCCCATTTTCCACGCATTGTGGACGCGGTGAAAAGGTAGAAAGAAAATATCGTTTTGTTATTCCATTATATCCGCATTGTATTTGGTTGTATTATTTGCATTGTGCGCGCTGTTTATAAAGGACGATGCGAGCGTGAATCGATTAAATTATTTCGAAACGCCGTTGGCAACACTGCGACAACAAAGCGCGCGCACAATGGATTCGAATAGGCAAAGAGAAGTTTGCGATTGAGAAAATTTTTGCATGTTCTCGAATTCAGTAGGTAGATGTAATCGGATGATCGTTGAAACATTTTTCATTGAATCCGGTTTTTTGTGTCGAAAAAATGTTTTTATTTTAACCATTTTTTAATGGGTGCGATTTTATTGTGCATTGAAAAATGTGGATTGTGCATTTGAATAATATACGATGTGTATTATTTTTGGCATAATTTTATCAGTAGCGATCGATGAGCAAAAAAAAAATATTTTTCATTATAAAAGGCATTAAAAAAATAAGAAATGGGGAATGGAAAAAATAGTTTTTGCATTAAAAATGAGAGGTGACAACATTAGCAGATTAAAGCCTTCGTCTACAGATAATACAATACAACTGACAACTATTAACGTTTCCTTTTGTTAAAATTTTAATCACATTTTACAAATTATTCCAACTTGATTCTATTATGGAAATTGTGAATAATGGTTGTGCAGTTGGTATTTCGCCCTGTTCACGTTTACGGCGTTGCCGATCCTTTATTTATATTCATTATAATGCACGTTTTATTCGTTTTAAAATACAGATATTGATTCAATGATCAAAATATTTTTTCAAATGCACACATTCTAATGCTCGTGCGAAATGCGCACATAACTTTTTTTAAATGCACACTTATTTTGTTAAATGCTCATTTATTTTATATAATACACATTTAAATTTTCCCCGTTTTTTAATTATCAAATCATCAAACATCTCCGATCATTTTTAATTCAAAAACAAACTAAAAACAAACAAATTCTCAAACACAAATCGAGATCGAACAAACCAACACACCAATCCATCCCAACCTTTTGTGATCTGGATCATCTCGGAGACGCAGCGCTTTTCGAAGATCGTAATCGAGAATTCGTGACCTCGAGACGTATTATAACACATTTATATTATAATACAATGTATATTATAATACGTAATGTCGGCTTTCCGAGGGCACAGGTGCATTGTGCCCACCGAGGGCATATCGCGGCCATAATATCTCTTCACGGAAGAAACGGCGTTAATTTGTCCATTCAAAATAAGTGACAAGACCGCTGATTGTGACACGTGTCACTCTAAAGTGTGTAATGTGGTATATCTAGTTCGAGTGATCGTTGTGTGATAGATTCCGAAAAGTCGGAGCGGTCGAGTTAACGTGCCAGTAAGTGCTCGTGACATATCGGTTTCGATCAAAATATGTATCGAATTGGGATTTTTTGTGGTATTATTATTTAATTTGAGTTCAGAATCAAATGACGCAATCGTATCGAAATAATAATAATTAATTCGAATCCAATTATATAAAAATAACTCAGTTGTGATAAAATGTCATTTACGCTAATTGTAAGTATGTAATATTATACTAATAAGTTGTCCAAAGAATATTTTCATCATCATAATTTGTTAAATTTAAAATAGAAATTAATCCTTATAACAATTTGTAATTACAAAAATATATTCAATCCAACTCACCCATCACACTTTGATGATTATCCTCGATAATACAAATTATAATTATTCAAAATTTCCAGTTTAATTATATTACCATAAAGTGTTTTTATCTGATTCAAAATAATTATTTTGCTAGTTTAAATTCTATGTGCTTCATAAGAGGTATCATGTGTGCTTTTTTGTTTGAGTTGAATTAGTATTTTTTTCATATTCAACATATCGTTAAATAGTTGTTTAAATGATCGAATAAAAAGTTGCGTTTGAGTGACGCCTCAAAAGAATACATTTTTTTAATTGGTGAATGTGAAAATTTTGCTGTTGATTAGAATGATTGGTTACTTATTGATCGGTTTTTTAGTAAACGTTTAAAGCATAATATTCCTTTCTATTAATTTTAATCAAATCTCATTTATATTTAAAAAAAATCGATAGATCGGCAGATAGTCCCTTCAAGCATAGTTTTATTGTTTACGATAATTCCCGTGCAATATCATATTAATTCGAATTTTATTCTCTCGAGCTATTTTTCGATATGACTAATAAAATGCGTCGATCCAATCATAATATAAAATAAATTTATTGAATAAAAAACCTAATTGAATACATTATAATCGTAATATGATTAGTGCGCTTTAAAGAGCGTTCCGTACATGTTGGCCGTATCGCGATACTAAACGTAGTCGTAAAAGATGCACATAAAATTATGCAAATTCAACAAAATACATAATAAACGTCATCGATGATTTCGATAATGTTGCCCGTTTCGTAGTTAACATTTTATGTGTTCATCAAAAAGAAAGAGACGCAAATGGTAATTTCGAATTTTTTCTAACCGACCACCTGTCGATGATCCAAGAAAATTTAAATTCTTTCACTGAATCTATCTTTTATGCAATGCTCTTTAGTGTCAATAACATTTTTATGTACAGAATACTCAATGATAAATACATAATTCGGTATGTGTCGAATCAGTTAAACTGATTTTTCATTCAATTACTTATCAGATTTTCGCTTCGATATTATCCTCGTTGCGTCAGATGAAAAAATAACTCTACAGCACTGATTTTGTTTCACAAGAAAGATACTTAATCTTTCTTTATACTCTGAACTCGTTTTGAAAATCGTTAATTTTACTCTTATAATACGTAGCACGAAAACATTACATTGTCGCATACGAAAGGTTTGAAAAAACATGTCAACTTTCGAACGCGAGAACATCAACGAACAAAACGAACGCTCAAAGCAACTACAGCACATAATGAATGACAAACGCGTTTCCGCTCAAAAACTTTGTAAGTGAAATAATAAATATTAAGATGTAAGGTTTTTTTGGCGAAAACGACTGCAAAATCCAGTTTCGACAATGCGAAATCGTCGTTTCTAATTACAAAGCACGATTAGCCAAACGACAGATGTTTTGAATAGTCAAAATACGCATATAACATATTAGACAATTAAGTTAATGTGGATTTTTGAACTTTGCAATTCTGGTTTTGTAACGAATACATAATCATTAGCATCGGAAAGATTTCAAAACATTATTTCGATAATTTTTCATCGATAAAAATCGCGCTTTATTATATTCCGGTCGTATTGATCGTATTGTTATTATTTTTCTGTATAATTTATTTATTTATTTGTTAAATGTATTTATTTATTATGATTGTATTTTATGTGTTTTATGTATCGTTTCTAATCAACGTATCAGCGTGATCCGATACCTCACCGCGGTGCTTTATTTATTATTTATATTCACGCGGACAAAAATAAAAGCAAGACGACAAAAATGGCGCACACAGTTCATAAATCGAACGTTTTATTTCACCTGTCGATAAGGTGTGCTGTGACCAATTTTTAACCATTAAAATAATCCGCAATCTGTACATAAAATCGATCGTTTTTTAGTACTTTTACTGACTCAATATATAATTTTTAAAAGCTTTTAGGAAACGTTTGTTTACTTTATCGTTTTTATCGATTAAATCGTTCAATATAGTTTTTCAAACAATAAAAAAGGTTTTCAGGTACAAAAAAATAAATAATGGATATGTAAATATGTAAAACAGAAATCATTTATAAACAGTTTAAATCGTTTTGGATTACACCTCTTTTTGAAATATTAGTATGAAAATAAAAAAAATAACTGATTAAAATGTTTTGAAACTGAAATTATTCAATTTCTTTTATTCGTGTCTGATTTTTCGATACAAAAAAAACTCAAATTTTTTAAAAACAACTGGATAATTAATCCCAGTCAAATTTATATTTTGAAAATTTAACAATAAGAGACATAACTAATACATCTCTTGAATTATAAAGTCAACATAATAATTATTTAAAATAACTAAAAAACCATAAATTATTCAATAAAAATTCATGAAAGCTTTCAATAATACTTATATCGCAAAACGGATTTCGTATTATCTTATGATAACGATTCGAAAAATATTGAAATTTTCTTATTATAAACGATTTTTAGTATCGATACTAACATTATGGTCACACTATAAGATACGTGCAAAACGATACATCGATTTCGAGATGAAAAATAGTCCCGGCCCGCGCGGATGCAATGAATAAAATTATCGTTCTCACAATGTGGCCGCGTGTAAATATCGTATAATTATACTCGTGGCCATCGCCAAACATCTACATTACGATTCGAACCATTAAAAACGAACACGACTATACTGTATTCAAGCCTTTGTATAGAATCGTGTACCTGAATCAATACAATTTTCGAACATGCGTAAAAAAACGCATCGTCGCTATGCGCCGTAATGGATTTATTTATAATTGTTTTGTCATCTTTTTTTTAATTTTGTGATGATTTGCTTTATTGATAAAGAGTGTTAATCCGTATAATCTTTTCTATGAACAGGTAAAACATTCATAGACTTGGGAATTTATTTCGAATTTATTCCGAATTTATTTTCGCAATAAAGGCAGATCACTTTTCAAATTTTTTTCGAGTAATTAATTCTTTTGATGGTTCATTATCAATGAAGTCGTTCATAATAAAAAATACACATTATACAACACGAAAAACGTCCCGAAGTGTGTTCGCTTTCAAAACCGGGTGGGTGTAATCACACCAATCGACATTATAAACATATTACATTATATTTTCGGACAATTTTAATATAGACGTCCATTTTTTCCACATGAGAAAAAAGCGGCCACGGTCGGCTCTTCAGTGTGTCC
Organism: Hydropsyche tenuis; assembly: GCA_009617725.1. Taxonomy (NCBI): domain Eukaryota; kingdom Metazoa; phylum Arthropoda; class Insecta; order Trichoptera; family Hydropsychidae; genus Hydropsyche; species Hydropsyche tenuis. Next base: position 267,626 of record VTON01000109.1, read on the forward strand.
GTAATAAATCGCCAAAGTGGTGACACGGATTACGGCCGTTTTAAATTACAGGATAAAATTCCAATAAAATAAACGTATAAATACACTATCCTATGACACACGCATATGCGCCCAACAACCACACGGATCCTCCACAGTATAAATATGGATATATTATCCGGTTCTTTTTAATGAGACGTATAAAAAATCGAGCCGAATCGTGTGGAGGCTCGCGTTTTCTCTCGCTTGTATTAATGCGATCACAAAAGTGCCGACGACGATTTCTGTGTCGGTTTTGCCGCCAGAGTGGTTGTCAGATGTTGTCGACCTTTTTCTATTCGATTCGAATAATAGTCGATTCTTGAATGTTTTATTTTTAAGCACTGAAAAGTTTTGAGTCAATTTGAAATGATTGTTAAAATTTTTGTGATTCAATGTCGTAAAACACATCGAAATAGAAGTGTTTAGTTATGTGTCAAGATATAAAATAGATGTGAAAAGTAATGGAATGATGTCTGATAATGAAAAGATTGAATGGGAGATGTTTTGAGTAAATCAGATGAGAATTGTTCAAAATAGTTAAGAAAGTAAAATTAATTGAGACGTCTCGAAGACTAGTTTGAAACGGAATTGATTTTTTTTCAAATAATGATTTTTCGTAATAACGATGGTTTGCAATATCTGAATCAAATCCAAGCGGAACGAAAAGGATTGCACCTTGATTATAAATATAATAGTAATATTTCACGCATACAAATTCACACGAACGAATCTCGCACATTCAGAAACAACATTCTAACGAACGAACGAGTCAACGAACACACGTAGACCCAAATAATAATAAAAAAAAACCTATTTATATATGCTTTGACATGTGCTAATTCGATAGATAAATCTTATTAACTTATGCATTATTTCAAACCATTTTTTTCCCTCCTAAGACTTTTATAATTGAATCACGCGATGCTTATAATAACTCAATTACCCGGCCCGAGAATGTCGATCGCTCAACAGGGCCAATAGGGTTCAAATCATTCTGAATCAATTTAAAATCATGTTCTACACCGATTGTGTGACAATCGACGTATAATAATGCACATGTGATGCACTTATGCAGCTACGTGCATGCGATCAATCGAAGTCGAATTTCGGTTCGTTGAAAACGTCCCACGTCAATCGATGATCGATTCAAATCGTAATTCGATTTTATTATATTAAGTTATCGGATGTGAGATCTTTACGCTTTGTATATTCTGTGATTTTTTTAATCAATTTTTTTCATGAGTGAATTGCTTGAGAAATATTTTAAATTGTACGTTTTTTATTGCATATTCTGTTATAGGTCAACGAATCTTTGTAAAAGTGAATTTTTTTATAAATTATTGAAGTTAATCGATATGTGGTTTTAGTTGATAGATAAATCATTTGATAAAACATGACTTTTGTATTAAATTATAATTAAACTTGTGAAAAGGAAAATTAATAGAATTTTTGATGAAAATTAAGAAAAAATTAGTTCTTCAGTAGATATTATAAAGTCTGTAAGAAAAATGGGTGATTTTGCAAACGCAGTATTATACGAAAATTATTTTAGTATTCAATCTTTTAAAGTGAATCGTTTTTATAACCATACGGTAAAAAAAATCCCTCAATAGACTTCACATAATCTGTATATGATAATGATGTTTGATAATACAAAAAAAAATGCAATATATTCCATTTATAATTTCAAACTAAATATATCAAAAAGCTAAGAGAATTCACACTTTCCATAACTTTATTGCCATTTTTTCACATTTTTCGTACACGCGATTGTCTCCTGTGCTTAATCGCACATCAAGAAAAGCTCAATCTTAATTTATTTATGGACATTTATAAAATATGCGATAGCTTTCGATATGCGTTCGAAGTTGCGTCGTGTCCGATGCCCACATGCAATTAGCGGCGTATCGGCGATGTTCCAGCGTTTGTCAAACGGTCGCTAATCATAATTTATTAATATTGTTATTGTCGCTTGTTTCTTGTTGGGAAACGGCTGATGGCCGCGCATGCACGCACTGTCTCGGATACTTAACTTAATTAGCTTAAACGATTACGCGGTTTCTCAAATATGTGTTCGTGGAAATTTTTTTTTGAAAAAATAATTGATTTTTTCATATTTAATATTTGTAGTTGTGAAAATTAGGTACAATTCAGAAATAGTTTATTGTTTATTTTCAATTCGGCATATGAATGTTTAGTTGTCTCTGGTGCTATGAGACAGAATTTTGCGCGTGGGTGTCATAATAAAACGTTCAATTTTAAGGATATAAAAGATTATTGTGTTGACGCGCACATTCACGTTCAAACTTATTATTTTTTATTAAAAGTCATCAAAATTTTTGACCCTATTATATCGTTGACCAAAAATGTCGCAAACAAACAAAGAATTCCGTCAAATGACAATTTCTTCGTTCAAATATTTTCAGATCGAAACGGTAAAGACTGAATTTATTGACTAAATCATGCCATCGATTTTTTTCAAAAACAATTAATTAACTTTTACAAATAATGACCCTTTACATGACATAACCTATTCAAATAAAATTCGAGAACAAGCGTGCTGAATGCTAACATGTCGAAGACGAAACCCACGCACGTAAAATTTGTTTTGTACATTCATATGTCCATTACGATCTGATGAATATTTGTCGCAATTGTGTCTCTTTGAATATTTGAACAATACATCAGGGCTATACGAATTTACTCGCCTGTGGGGACTTGATTCCATCAGCTGACGAGTACCTGAATATTTCATACAAAAGTTTTTCACCGAACTCAATTATTTTGTATTTGCAACTTTTCTAGAAACACGTTTGAATTCATTTTTTTAATAATTAACTACAAAATGATAAGAATTATACTCACACAGTATCTAATTTCTGTAAAGATACAATGAATATTTTATTTGAACAATTATTTTATTAAATTCAAACAATTTACATATGTATATTCATCAAAATGTATGGTTATTATAATTATAATTCATAACTAGACTATTCATCAATAATTAATATATTAATCATCATTCATTATAAAGTTCATACAATTAATATAAAATTTTCGAACACTTCAAACGTATTTCATTTCAATTTTTTTTATATCCCTGAAACATATACAAAAATGATATACCATAGTTAGATGGACACTAAATCTGTATGGGTCGTGTAGGAAGCGTCTTCCAGCCATATTCTACGTACATTCAATTTGTGTTAAACGTCTTAGATCAAATGTCATGGGGACAGTTCACTTCAGTGTCAATTAGAGATCCTGCGACGATGACTGCGGTCCTTATAAACGGCTCGAGAAACATCATCACAATTTGTAAGGCGGACGTGAAAACGAAAATAGTTTCATTCTATGAATACAAAGGAGCGTATTATAAATTTAGATTGGTGTAGTGTAACATCCTTTTTTTATACTATGACAATCTTCATTAGTGTTTGTTGCTGAAAAAATGGGAATCTTTCGGTGTTAGATAAAATAAAATAATCAACGACGGAGATCAATAGAGCTTTTAGTGTTTTACAGGTACAATAAAAACGACAGTGACTTTGAGAATTCACACAGGACTCTGAATCAATAATCCGAAAATTGTGTTTGTGAAAGATTATGGAAGTCAATTTTGTTCTCACGAGAAAATATTTGATGATAGTTCCTTTGAGTTTCGTTTTACAATTAATGTAATGGGTACACGTGTAAAATTTTCTTGAACTTTCAAAGTTCAATAAAAAATAATGACCTACAAATAAAATCACAAAAAATGTTCTTCGAATAAAAAACAATATTTGTATGAAATTGATTATTACCTATTTTAAAAATAAAAATCCTATGATAATTAGTTATTTCCATCCATGCAAAGTATGATTCACAATCAGTGTCGTTTCGAAGTAAAAATTCGGTAGTTACAAAAAGTGGAATATAGATAATACATTTGCCACTTTGCAATCCACCCTTCCGATCATCGGATTAGGGCTTTTCTGTGAAAAGATCGAACTCTTTCAAAGGGTGTATGCCTATACATACTACACCCAACATCTACCTGTCTTCATTGACGAATTCGGAAAAACGAAGCAGTTGCCACACAAGAAGCGTTGTTAAACTCCGAGGTATTATGAACCGAACGTCTTATTATCTCTTGTCATATTTATTACGAAAATAAATAAGCAAAACGCTTTTTTTTTCTTGTGGTTCAATCGAAACTTTTGCTAGGTTTATATTGACGCTTTGTATAACGGCCGTTTGTTTTGACTTCCCTTATACATTTTCCACGAAGGATCGATAATATTTATTTCTAACGGAGAAAAAATTTGACAAATCCTAATATTTACAACATGATTATTTTAATATGCGGATCATATATTAACGGCGAAAGGTTCCCGTGATAATGTTATGAAATATAATTCGGAGGTGTACAACAAAGTACCTTTAACGAATTTGTTTACCGAGAAACGGATAAGCACAAACATGTTTGTGCTAATTTGAACGGTAAATTCTTCATAATTAATCGCACGTTTATTTGATATTAAGTCGATTATGAAGCATTAGTATTTGCATAAGTTTTTATATTTAGATATGTATCAAATCAAATTTAATTGGATGAATTATAAAGAAAAAAATATTTTTCAAGACATTAATTATGAAAGCTTTTGAAATAAATATTATAATATTTTTAGAAGTTTTATTTCTATGTAATTATGTAAGTATTTTCTTACAATTAGGTACTTATGTTGTATTGCGTTTACTTATATAAACTTTGGTCAAATTATTAATCCTCATTTGAATATTAAGTATGTATATATCATTCCAAACTGAAATTACTATTAGAAGAATATTTAGAAAAAAAAACAAATTCAATCAAATCAATATTTTTCCTTGGTGCGGTTTACTAAGTACTTTGGAATTTGGAATTGAATATTTTTATATATATAATTTAATTTGCATAAAAAGATCAAAGTAAAAAAAAATTAAGTACTTGATGAATTTATAAAATCGTTCAATCAAACGATTTACGTAACATGTAAATCCGCTTAAATTGCAACGCAAACACAAAACAAATTCAAAAATCATTGAATCTATTCATTTCAAATCCAACACTACCGAAACAATATACAAAATATAAAGAACACATTACAAAACGAACGATAAAAATCAAGCGCATACATTTGCAAAGAAGGGTTGCCGCCTGTGAGGGGTGGGGCGAGCGCTCTCCGATGGGCGTGGCCACAGCACTTTTAGTGGGCGGGGCCAACCGGGTATATAACCCCCGCCTCCGCAACCGCCCGCCAGTCGCCTCGCAATCGTTCGAGTGCGCGCGTCGATCGCTCCTCGCCTTCAGTCATTCACAACTTTTTTTTGCTATATATACGCATCAATTCGAGTATATATTCGCGCGCCGCTTAACCAAAACACCGGCCAAAGTGGATAACCGCGCAGCGTGATACAATGGTGAATATAGAAAACACACCGGTCGGCGTGTACCCGATAATGGCCAGACAGCCGCTCAAGTCCAGCTTCAGCATCAGCTCTTTGCTGCTGAAGGCGACCGAGCCGCCGTCGCCTCCTCGCTCGCCGCCACCGTCTCCTGAAAATACTACGACTTCTGAAAGGGATTTCGAAGAGTCCGATTGCGAATTGGACGTCACCGGCACTCCGCCGCCGCTCGATTGTTCGAGGACTGCTTCGTCCGCTGCCGAAGACAGCCAGGATCAACCCAAGAAGACCGGCAACGAGAAACCCGCTTATAGTTATAACGCTTTGATCATGATGGCCATCAGACAGAGTCCTGAAAAGCGGTTGACTTTGAACGGAATCTACGAGTACATCATGCGCAACTTCCCGTACTACAGAGAGAACAAGCAAGGTTGGCAAAACTCGATCAGGCACAATTTGAGTTTGAACAAGTGCTTCGTCAAAGTGCCGCGACATTACGACGACCCGGGCAAAGGAAATTACTGGATGTTGGACTCTTCTGCTGAAGACGTCTTCATAGGAGGTACTACTGGAAAGTTGAGGAGGCGTTCGTCGGCGGCTGGAAGGGCTCGTTTGGCCGCATTCAAACGAAGCGCACTTTTGGCCGCTGGAGCGCACGCTTTGTATCCTCCGGCTGGACCGTATGCACATTTAGTTGGTTTATATCCGACGCCGGCGCTTTTGGCCTCCATGTATCAACGATATGGACCTTATGGGCCAGGTTTGGCCATGCCGAAGACTGCTCCTATGCCTGGTGGTCCAGGATTTGGCCTGGATCGCTTGTATCCTGGTCCGTCGGCTGGTGGTTTGCCGATCCATCCAGGATTCGTGAGAGGGTTCCCAGGAGCTCCTCCACCTCCTCCTGCCTGTACTCCTTATGCCGCCCAGTTCTACCAGCGACTTCAATCTTTGGGCGCTGGTTTGGCTTCGATGCCTTCGAGAAGTCCCCCAGCTCCTGCTCCAGCGTCTTCGAGCCCCGAACCTGGAACTACTTCCATTTACAAACCTGTCACAGTAATTTCAAGGGATTCGTGATACGCCCGTGAGCAGTTTGTTTTGTCGCCAAAGTGATTCGTTGCAATAATTTGTATAAAGAAATTATAAAAACCTTGACTGATTGTGTGTACCTATTATGTTTTTTTTTGTTTGATCTCGTCAATTTGTTAGTATTACGATTTTTATTTAGTACTTCGGTCAGTTACGAAGCGTTTAGGACAAACGTCCCCAGTGAAAAGAATTTTGTTTTAGTTTAATTTCAATTGTCGCTTGCGTAGAATGTGTATTTTTTTGTATAATTTCCAGCATTCCAATTGTGTATGTATATTATTGTAAATAACTTTGATTTTTGTACCAAATTGTAAATAGGATATAGATTATTTTATTTAAATCGAACCAAATGTTCAAGAAATGCTTATTTAAAAAATTATATATATAAAAATATATATATGAACTCGATGAAAATTAAAAAAACAGTTTTATTTCCATTCACCTTTCATTACACGAAAAAAAAATACACAACAACACGTTCGTGTGGTCTCTTTATGGATGAGTCTCTCGAGAGTAAGTTATCATTTTAACATTTTTCAAATTCTTACATTCATTATTATATATGTGTCAGTGTGTGACCGAAATGAATAATATATGAAAAGATGGAAATGCGCTTCGTGTGGAGATTTCTGATCAGATACGCCTTTCAATATGGAGTTGATCGTTCATCATCGATCATCATTCGCCTTTCAGAATGTTTCGTTGTAACGTCACGAATAATACTATTTTGTTATGCTATTTATTTATTTGTAATACGAAATACGAAATAAGATGTATTACGCATATGTTACCATTTACGGTTCACATGAAGTTGCATCAAACTGTTTATAAATAATGATGAAACTATTATATAATGAATTTCGACACAAATTGGAATATGAAAAGACGATTCATTCAATTATCAATTTTTAAATAAACGCAATAAGTTTTAAAGCAAAATGTTTGATCAGTTTATGTAAACAGCTGCGCAAAAATTAAATGATTGAAAAATGTGAATTCAAAAAATCTATATTTTTACGAAAATTTACAGCTTCATTTATGAAAAATAATATTCGAATTTTAAAAATTTATTGCGTTTTGAATACGCAGAATTCTAATATTTTTTTAATTTAATTTCATAGATGATGAAATGCATATCGAATCAATTTTTTCGTACATAAAATCGTACAATGTATGTATGATCCAACAATTCATATTTATAAATTTATATATTCCAATAAGTCAAAAAACATTATTGCAAAATAATTCTTAGTATAATCAATTGGGATATTTTCAATGCATAACAAACTGTGACAACTTCAGAATATTAGAATAAATTGAAAACCACACGAAAGCTCCCTAAAAAAATAAAAAATCAACTTAACGAGTTGATGATTCCCGTCATAATTCCATATTTCACCGAGTTTTTTTTTCATCACACGATGCTGACCATCAAAGGATATTAAATTGGATAGAGCGTGTTGAAACTAGAAGATGATAACGCTGCGGGCGGTAATTGATCATCATATACAAAGTTTACTTATAATATTCGTGTAATATAATAATGTTAAAGTGGAAAAGAACTAATATAGTCTTGACCGCCCACGAAAAATTAACAAATCGACATATTCGAAATGAGTTTTAATCGATATTTGTATATTTTTAATCAATAAATAATGTAATAAGAAATGTACGTATGGATTGTTGAATTTGAGGCATAATTTTAGAGTGCGTTTGATTCTGGTGGATATGTAATCTGTGATATTATTATAAATTATTTTTTATTACAATTGTGAAATTTATTATAAATTTTGATTACGATAATTATTGTCATAATTAACGAATGGTATAAAATTAAATTATTTCAAAACTATCATGCAACTCCTAAATATTTAATTCAACTGGTCCCATATGTATTTAAATTAACAATCGCGCAGATGCACTTGCAGCATGCAAATAGAATGATTGATTGACACAACATTCTCATATGATATTATGAACATTCATTAAATATTTTCAACGAATTCAATTTTTTACAGAATAATAACTTTATTGATGAAATACCAGACGCCGTTTACTCGTCGAAAAAATTATAAAACGTAAACATTGTGTTTTTCACATATTTATTTTGTTTATATGAAATTTATATTATATTTTTTACGTTTGTGTGATATTTTCAATTAAATAATCAAATTTTCGCCAATAAACAACCCTTCAAAATAATTTCAATACATAAAACAAGGCTAGGTAAAGCACACGTTCACACAGATTGATTTAGCTTGAAATTTGACAAATTACAAATCCGAAAACAAAACGAAACAAAACCGACGTCCTTGTTTTTTAGCGAAACCATTAATAAAAAGCGCTCCTCCGCAACACCATTCAACCATCCATCAGTCGGCGCTCTTCGAACGTTTCCAACACGTTTTTTTTGATTGTGCGCGACACTTATTTTTCGAATTTTCAACTTTTGTAAATTGTATTTGTCAGCCTTTGTGTCCACGAATGTTTCTCGGCGGCCGCGTCTAATATTTTATCAACAAAACGCTTTTTGAAAAGCGTCGGATGTCACGCGAAGTGTTGTACGTTGTATGCGCTCAACATATTGAGATCGTTTCCTTTTCGGGCCGTCGACAAAGGCGGCTAGTAATGTGTCCACGGAATAATTTCAATGAAATCGAAACAATGAGGTTGTATTACATTGTACGAGGTGATTCATTTCGGTTTTGTGACGACTATTTGTCGAAAAACGCGCGGCGAATGCACAAAGGCCGAAATTTTGAATAATCGATCGAACCGCTTGATCGTTATTAATGATTTTTGTTTTGGTTGTAAATATGTACGTATTATGCAATTGTAATGAATAATGTCAGTTTCGGAAATATGAATATGGTGTTTTTTTTTAAACGAATCGGCATTGAAAAGATTTTTAACTTCCTGAAAGGTTGGACGTTTTGGAAAGGTTGAATGTCGCTGTTTTGAGGGCTCGGGCGAGTTCAACAACTGTGTGTCGCATTAAGTCATTCGACTCAATTAACCGTCTCAACAGTTGACACACATCCGAATCGTAGTCAACCAACTTAAGCCATCTAGTGGTCATCTGCTGGTCACACTTCCTATACGCTGCTAACAGGAGTAGTACGCGCATTCATTGGGCAACCGTCCATGTGCATATTATTTTGTAATATGTTGTTTTAGGATGACCTTTTTTATTCATAAAGGTGATGAGTATAGATAGTCTTTTATTGTGAGTATTTAGTTATCATTTTTATTTTTCGATTTATTGTGAAATTATTTTCTTGTGAGATTTTTTCTTTGAAATGATTATCTGTTGTTTATGAACATTGAAAAAAAGAAACATTATATGTCATATATTTTTTGAGTACTTTTTGATATTTCAGATATAATACATTGTATAAAATATTGTATTTGTAGACAAAATTAATTCTTGTATCGAAATCATAATTTTATTTTCCTAAAACGAATCAATTGATTGAACCATTGAGCGAATCAATAATATTATTTGTCAAATTATCAATATGATAAAACGTCCATATCTCAATTCAAATTTTAGCAAATATCTTCATAAGCAATTTTCTGAGAAGCGTTAATTTATTTTATTAGTTCCGTTGAAAAAAAAAATCATTCCAATCTAAATTATGATACAAAAACGTAACCTATGCAATTTAGTTATTATGACCGAATAAAATTTAATAAGATTACTCCGAATTAATGAGTCAAGCTGATAGGTTAATAGTTATTTAAAGTTTGACGACATTTATAATGTTTCTGATTAACGGTACAAATGTTTTGAAAATGTAATTCCGCACGCACATAAAATAGCATGAAATATCTGTAATGATACACCATTTCCTCATAATTTAGAATTAGCAGTACTTAAGCACAAAACAAGCGTTCGCTTTGAATATCCGAACTATGAAAGAACACCTAAAACGATGAATAAAAAATCGTTCATTTTATGGCAATAGATTATTATCATTTTCAACGAATATCAATAAGATTTCTCAAAAATTTGTTGAACTAAAACATGATACTTTTGAACGTACATATTATGCAACCTTCATGCTTTCGAAAACAACCATAGAGTCATCTATTTAAAACGAGCAAAAACATTATTTCCCAATACATACATTTCTTCAAAGAAATTTCAATGCTGATATTTTGATTATTTTTCCTATATTTTATTATAATATTATTAATATTTATATATAATATTCGGCAACGAAAGTGTTGAAACAAAAGCGAAGCACCGCCAAGATGCTGCGCAATCATCAGCGATCTTGTTGGGCAAACTTCCCTATTAACGCGAACGACCAGATCGAATAAACGAACCATCCTGATTATGCACTTGCATCAAGTGTCGTTCTCTTTAAGAATTACAAATGCATTTGAACTGCATTAGATTTCATCATTTGATATACCAAGAAGTCAATTGTTATACCATTACATTTGAAGCGCGAAGAAACCTATTTTTATTTTATTTTAATCAATCAAATTATTTTCAATCAACTAAAATGTGATTATGTTAATACATACATCGATTCTTATTCCTTCCTTGATTCTCGTAATAAAATTATGATCGTAATGAATTTTTTTTTCAAATAATAATTATATTTATCATTGATTTCGATTGAATCTCATCATTGATATCTTTAAATACTAAATCATTACATAACCTAATTGACTAATAAAATTGGTTGAATTTCTAATTATTTTATGTATCAAGATTATACAAAATTGGCATATTAGAATAATTCGTCCGGTCCATTCCGCAATTTAATAACTTAATGACCTTTTTCGAAACAATCGGCGCTTAGTGCGAGACGAGGTTTAATTAATTGGTGGTCGTGTGCGGGTCTGGTTCAATTAATAGTCTCCGAAAGCCAAAGCATCCTCGTCCAGGAGGCAGATGGTTCAAGCACGAGATGAGGAAGACGATGGTCAATTGGTGAGGATCAGAAGGTCTGTGGGCAGCAGGCGGGGTCAGGCGCCGCTCTTGAATCATTCCATAATCCATATTAATGCAGATTCGTGTATAGAAAATATTCTTATTTATTAATCTGGTTCTTAAGTTTATAATTTTGAAATGTATTCAAAAGGTGAGAAAGTAATTTTTGTATAAAAAGCAGATAGACGTTGAAAAAGTATTCTCTATAAAATTATGATTAGTAAATTGGTTAAAGTAAACCGCGTGTTAAGTAATGAATAAAATTATCTAAAAAACAGATTTGATTAACCGTACCTAATTAATATACTGTATCATATGTATGATGAACAATAAAAAATATCAAATTGTACGATCTTTCGAAAATAATGAATAAATAAAACAGTGTTGAATGGAAAATTAGATAAAGTCAGATATTAAAATTTAGCTTCTTATAAAAAAATAAGGAAGAAAAAATTTTATATTAATTTCTCAGAAGTAGCAAAATTATTTATAAAAATATGTCAAAGAATCGATAACTTAAAATCGTCAAGCCGATATCGACGCGAAAAAAAAAGAATTAAAAGCGCTAAAATTTACTATCCGCTGTCTCGAGCGAAATTTATGCGCGGCATTTGAATCGGTAGCTTTTATCGTTGGAAAAAAATTAATAATATACAAACGACAATTTGACATGTCAATCAAACGACACAACATTATAAAAAGATATTCGGCGCGACATTAGAGAAGAGACAAATATAAAATAATCATAAAACAAAATGAAAAAATAAAAAAAACGATAATGATCGCGGCGCGTTCGAAACGCACGGGACTCGTTAATTTGCATTTTCCTTCCGCGCATGTGAAAAACTCGTTTCGAAAAATAATGTTTGCACAGATAGGCGATTCGCGTTTATAATATAAATGTGGAAAAAACGCAGCAAACAAATAAATATTTGATAAAAAAAATATAGTTGTAAAAATGTAGGTGACGAAGCGTCTGATTTCGACCGCGTTGCTAATTGACGAATTCGTTGCCGCTAAAATTGTTTTATTTTCCATAATTTTATGAACTTATGTAATTTAATTTGATAATTCGTATGTAATTAACCATTTTGCATAGATGATATTTGACTATTTTCAACGGAGTGCATCAAAATCAATTTTCAACCATACATATCAAATTTTGTATATGCGTTTCAATTTGAATATTTTCTAAACATTTTTTTCAATTTATAATCTACATAAATAACATCACACATCATCATCAACATGTATAACTTATATAATTTTCACTTCATAAATGTTTCTCTTATATTTAACGTTTTTGCGCCAATTACAAAGTAACTCTTAATGATTCTGAATACTAAAATTTTTCACTAATTGTAAATGGTCTCACTAACGATATGCACTTTTATTTATATACCGCAATATTGTTGCTTAACTTTGTTGAAAATTGATTCAATAAATCTAAATCATTGAATATGTTGCATTTTTATTTTAAATATATTTTTATATCATTATAAATTACCATATTTCACATGAGATTCCATGGTGTAGTATACGGAATAATTGTGGATTTCATTCCAAGATTGACCAGTCGACATCTGTCAAGGAAGCTCCAATAAAAACGTCATCTGCCGCCCATCAGTCATCCGCCCATTCCGCCCCTCGGCTGAATGAATCAAGATTCAAAACATCAATGAAAATATAATACATAACAATCCGAGAAATCTTGATGACTTTCTTCGCAGCAAAGGCACCGCACGTCGTGGATTTTTTCCGCGGGAAAATTGGCGATTCGTATCGAAAATCATAATATTTCTACGGCGTAATTCCAAATTAGATACGAACGATAAAACGAGCGTAAAAATATAAATTCTTTTCGTACAGTTTGTATAATTATGTTACTAATGTGACTAATCTATACGATCGAATGTTTCGGTAGCTCTTTTCAGATGTTATATAGCGGAAAAATGGATTTTATGACCTCTGCGTGCGGTTCGATACTATTTTTTTTATTGAATAATTAATTAACTTATATATCTATGCGAATTTTTTTCTATAAAACCTGTGGGATACGACACAAATTAAATTATTTTATTAATATTCGTGAAAATAATCTTATACGAAAATTCTGTTAACATTTGAGTATTCTGTTAGTTTTGTTTATGAAATCATTCGATTATTGGCAACCTATTGCATTTGCCAACAACTAAGAATGCTCGTATTCCATCAAACATTTTTTTCTAGTCAAAGCTTCGACCAATTCAAACATTTCATTGTTTGACACATTCTACAGCGATACTTCCTATAAACGTTTACGTTCCAGATCAATCTAGAACGCGCTTAAAATTTAACGAAATATGTTATTCGTCAATTTCTAGCACATTTGTTTACTGGCAATAGCGTCACAAGCTAGAAAAATATTTTATTTCTGAACTATCCGAAAAGAAATCACAATCTTCCACAACGCCCTCACGAACACGTTTCTATTGTAAACTTTTTTCTGAATGCACATTTAATGTGTGAACGTCTATTAGTTTCATTCGTTTGTCAGATACAAATGATAGTGAAAATTTTTTAACTCGACCGAGTTGCACAATTGTAACTTATTGTCGACTGACTCCATTTTGTCGAGCTAGCCTTAATGTATTTAAACATTACAATAATATTATCTGATTGTTGATATGTATTATTGTAAGCGAAATGCGAAAGGTGTTAAAGCGACTTTTATGCAAACAATGAACATTTGTCAAAAGCCTGCGTAAGAGAACGTTAGTAGAAAATTATATCTGATTTCGGTGGGGACATTCACGACAATGTTAATTGTGAGATTATTTTGTAATCACAAAACAACCTCATTTGTAATTTAATTGTTGTTTATCGCATTAGATATCTGCTACTTTTTAAATAGATCATATAATTTTTACAACTGAATTTCAGAAGTAACTTTTGTAAAAATAAAAATAAAATAACTTATATGATTTTCGAAAAATTTATACGTAATTCGATTTTTTTAATCTGTATCAGATTCGTTCATTTGATACCTATACATTGTTGCCAATTTCGAACAAAATGAAATATAATCCTACTATATACAAAATAAAACAAAATTTACTTTCGCAAAGGAAAAAAAAACAACATACATACAAACACCGAAATTTATTAAATCGATACGAAAATCGCGCAACCGATTCACACACCCCGCGAAATCTTCAACAGCCTCCAATCGAAAAGGGGAAAACGCTCTCAAAAATACGACATACGAAAAAAAGTATTGCAGCGCACACAAAAAAGTTAAGTAAATTAAGATATTGGATATCCTTTTCGTAGTGCCGAAATCCTTTCTCCGTTTTGTTCCCATTGACGCTTTCCACCCCCGTAACCTAATCATGTTTTCACGAGCGCGCCATTGTCGGCGAAAATGAATTAAAAGACTTTCAAAAAATGAAATCCCCGTCGCGGTACAAAAAACCGCCATTTGCACGCCGTAGACCCGTTTTTATGTATAATAATAATAAAATCATTTTTTTTTTACGCTCGCATGGATTTTTTTCCGAAGACGGATTCCGTCTCTTTCAGCGCTGAGTAAATCCTTTCACGTGGGCTCTTTCAAAGGTCCGACCCTTTGAGGTGCTTTTCTCGTTTTTTCGTTTTATCGTAGTGCAGGTATTTATTATTAATCAAAGTTGACGCCGTTTGTGCTAAACAATGATGCGTGTGTGAGAAAAATTGCTCCTGCGTGATCTTCAGACGGGACCATTCCGTGGATTTATTTTATTTTATTCGTGTGTTGACCATATGTCGCTTAATTTGGGCTAGGCTGTATTGTGAAAACGCAGATTAATCATTTTAATAAAAAAATACTTAATTCAAATATTGCAAGATATGTAATATACTTAATTTGAAAATATCATTTTTTTTCTATAAAAAGTTTTCATTTCGAATTGATTTAACCAAATTAGTAAATCGTATTATCGTTAAATGGGTAAGATTATAAATATTTATTGGAAAAGATTTTTTTTGCGTAGATTGTGACTATTCAAATTTTTTTTAATTAAATAAACACGTCTGTTTCAGCATAATATTTTGATTTTATTCAAATTACGTCCATTTTCTACCTATGGGCAATGCATTATAAATACTTTATTGTACGCATCTTCGCATACGGAAAACGTGAAACTTATTAAAAAACTAACGAGTAAAATTTTCATAATCCGCAAGTTAAAAATAATTATTTTTTATACCACACTCATATAAAAAAAGCTTGTCGGAACATCTCTTTGGTAACAGGAAGAATACTGACGTCGTCTCGGATAACAATGGCCAACAAATTCGCGGCAATACAATATTCGCACCTCACCCTCATTCAACGGGTACTTGATTCATTTTTTACTATTATTTTCCGATTCATTTTCGCTTCGGCATCGAATTCCAGCTCCACCTCCATCCTTTCGGCATTTTCTGATTGTTGAATCAACATGGAACAAAGCGCCGCTCTTCAGAATCGGCAACGATTGATGTCGAAGTGTGCGTCGATTAATTAAATCTATAATTGCAATTTTCACATCTCAACACTTTCATATTTCATCATCATCATTATGAGAAGTAATTAACCATCTTTTTAGATGCGAATCTTTATAATTCTCTTTCATTCCTATAAATAACTCTTTCCCATATTCTCCACATGTTTAGATTTCGTAATAAAATATAATTTAACATTTGAAACATTGAATATTACATATATTGTCATCATCATCAAATCGAAAATAAATTCACATTAAAAAACGACAAAATAATCGACGCAGTGTCGATCAACCCGTTCGGTGTTTTTGTGTGCGCAATAGCCGTGACCGATTAGTGTGATAGGCGAAGGAAGACGTGTCTTTTGTATAAGTTTTCACAATGGTTACCCCCGAAGCCTCTTTTAGCCGTAAGCCGATATCTGTATCAATCAAACGGCCCGACCGCGGTTCCGAACCGAAAAACCCAAAGGAGGCCCCTTTGACCGAACATCTCTATTCATAGACGTGGACTAGGTATGTGCTTATTGTAATGAGTGTTTGTCCGATTTGTATGCAATTGACGTCTTATGTGACAGATTTGGCGTATATAAGTCTTGTTTGTTGTTTGTCGACTTTTGGCGTGAAGAGTTGTTTGATGGTTATTTGGTGTTTTGATTCGAGCAATTTCGCTGATCGTTATATGTATATTCATTATTGAAATGATTACTTTTTAAATCATAAAATGATATTTGATATATAATTTTTCTTTGAAAATCTTTTATTTTTATTATAAATATAATACCTATCAAAAAACGCAAGATCTGATAATATTAAATTTCAAACCGCATTTTAGCAACTGTATATTTTCCGCTAGAAATGATTCGAATACACGAAACCTTCAACTAAACCTAAACCTTTATACACAGATAATAATTCGCGAAAATTTCCCAACCCTTCCTGAACCCAACAAAACCCCGAAAGCCCAAAGAGATATCGTCGATCGGACAAGCGAGAAACCCGATCAAAATTATTTCACATTACATACACACGTGCGTTATAATATAAAGTGTATAAAACGCCTTTTAAGTGGTTTCTTTCTACGTTTCGTGTTATTGAGCCGAGGCTGACAGCTTCGCGGGTAAATAGATTGAATGGGATCCATTAGTCTCGCCGGCCATTGTATATTACGCGCGCATTATGAACGTATTTGATATTATTATATTTTATAATGTTGTAAATGTGCGTCTTGTGAATGTTATGTGCATGATGAGTGTGTCGCTTTCGCCTCCGAAGATGCGAAGTCACATTGTGAAAATGCACGTGTGCGATTATTCACGCTTGAGGTCGTATAGGTTATGTTTGATGTCTTTAAATGTCAGGTAATTAATGTTTTTTTTGTGTATAAATATAATTTTGATATGCTGGTTATATAAATGCCGTAAAAATTGTCAGGCACTCCTTATTTTTCAATTTAAATTAATAAAAAAATGCATTTTATTATGTACATAAATTTTGCAACTAAAAACTACAATCCCGGAATACAAAAACTGGGATTTCGGATGAATATTGGATCCTGAAATCCTTGAATTCTCATCTAGGATTCAATTATTACGATATACAGATCTCAGGGTTGCAATTTTTATTTACAGCACTATAACTGAAAATTTTCATTATTTTTGATCAAATTATTAAAAAAAAATCGAATCATTGCTTGGTTAACTGAAAAAATATATATTTGTCTTTGTAATCATTAATATTTTATATCAATTTCCTAGTTGGGTGCATTACTCAATAATAATTCATATGATTCAATTTGTATCTATGACCAATGTCAAATTGGAACGTATCGCACGATAAGAACTTAATAAAATTGTCCGATAGATTATTATCTCTTACCGAAACGCTGTACCGGCATTTGGTGTTGCATTAAAATGTCATCTTCAATAAAAGAGCTTTGTGTCGTTTCGTTATCGGCCGAAAGCTCTCTATATAGCTAATAAGACATCAAAGGCTTTGAAAACTCATTATTGTCGAGTATCGATTTTTTTCATTAGAATCTATCGTCCGATGATAAGATACGAAATTCGTCATAGTATACAACGCGTATGTTCGAAAATTGTTAGAAAAAAATTGAATAGATCCGTCGCATTTGACGTATCTCTCGATCTATGTCTATCGGCCACGTGTAAAACTCATACGTATCAATATATTGTAAATACTATATAAAAACTGACATTTTTTTAATTAAAAGAATTTTAAATTCGATTAGATTACCAAACGCCAGGTGGAAACGATTACATCTAACACGAAAATCTTCCAATTCCAACTTCAACATTACAAAACGCCTCTCCACTGAAAACCGCTCACTTTATTGGATCGGAATTGATGTTAAGAACATTTTTCGTCCAATAAAAAAACGCACAAAGACACGATTACGGTTTTGTCACATTGTCGGTACTCACCTACGCAACATCGCACAAAAGCCAGTACCTAAAATAACCCTTATTTATAACACAAACTCCATCCATCCGTCCTAAACATATTCATGGCACAAAAAGCGTACTACACTTATGTGGCACGATCGTAATCGGCGCTTTTTCACAGATCGAAACCTTCGTAAAAAGCGTGTGTCGCTTATTTATGGAAATAATCTCGTCGTTAAAGGTTCCCATAAGATGTTACGTTTTTTTCTACGTAAAAATATTTAGACGCACTTTCGGTGTAATGACGATATTTTTATTGCGTCCGCTCAAATGTGCCGAAGTATTTTTATACCGCTAAATGCGGTCGTTTAAATTTTGCAAAATTTCATCTAATGCCGATTTCTTATAAGGATTTTTTTAACGATCATGTCGGCTTCGACGCGTTTGATTTGTGCCATTAGTTTTAATTGCATTTTTCGCATTGCGGCGCATTGACTTTGTCGCATGTTTATGAAAATACACATTCGAATTAACGAAATATTTTCGTGTGAACTCTGCCGTAATTATTATTGGGTTAATAACCTAATTATAATTAAACATTTATCGCGAACAGTTCAATGTTATAGGTAATAATTTCACTATGCAAATTCGCATTCATTCACATTTATTGTAAAAAAATTGAAATTTATTCGCATAGTGAATGGTTCTGGAATAATTCACACGCTCAGTTTATTTCACAATGATTGACATTTTTTTAGAAAAAACAAAAACGCTCCAAATATTATTCAATTCTAATATTTACATATGCTTTTTGGTATGTTTACGAAATCTTCGTGCGATATTTATACAATAACGAACGGAAAACGTGGATCAAACCCGAACCAGTTTATTCGAATACGTCATAAATATTCAGATATTAATACTAATGACATAATCAGTTTAAAATACTAACGGCGAAGATGAAACGTAACATTCGTATTTAAATAAATAATATTTATCGAATTTGAACAATTATTTTACGATTTTTTTCTATAACAGAGCGGCTTACATGAAATCTTATTTTCCGAATACTTTGATCTTCAAATCACGCACGAGATTATGAAATGAATCAAAATTTCTTCTAAAAAAATAATATAAGAATCGACTTATTCAAAACTTATAATTTATCTAAATATTTTATATACCAATTCAATTGTATCATATAAAAAAATATTATTTAATTCAAAATAATCCCTATTCATGAATTCCCATATTTACCAATATACAACACACCCGGAACGAGATCTGAAGCGGGGCCTTAATATTTTCGAATTTCGACCGTTAAACTCACATAATCGGAATCGATTAAGATTTCACGCGGTTTACGACTAAATTTTCCCGCCAAGCGATTATGTACCCACAAATATTTTCATATAAATTTCCCATGTATGGGCTTCGGCGCCTTTCGGAAGGCCTTTGAGAGCGGGCCGCTTTCTAGATTGCGCGCTCTAAACGTCGAAATAAAATAAAATACGAAGCGGAATAAAACACGAAATAAAATAAAATAACGTTATTATTATTGTAATAACATACGCGTATAAGCTAACCGTTCGCCGGGTCGCTTTTCGTCGCATTAATGAAATAATATCGTTAATTTGTTGACGCTAATACCCCATTGACATCTCATTTAGTTGATCGGCTTACGTTTCTACGGGGTTTATATGAGTTTCGTTAGGTTTTTTTTTCTTTCGCTTTTTGTAGTGTCGAGTTTTATTTTCGGTCATTTTCGTCTTCGTTTCGTGTGTGTAAATATTTCGGTTGAACTGTGTTGAAATTAAAACTTAATTTAACGGGTCGAGATGCGGCAATTAGCATTTTCAATCAGTGACAGTATTCAAATTTTTGTCGATTTAGTATAAAGGTGGTGTGTTAAAAAATAATCTATTTTTTAATTTACATGTGTTATCTTCTCAAGATAAAAAGTAGATTAAATTTCATTTTATTAGTTTCAATTACTCTTTATTACCTATTTTAAAATGGGGATCTTTTACACATTTGTCGGCAGTTTTTCATTTCACAATTTGTTGCTTGATTCTACAAAACCTGTTTGATAATTGTTTTTTTTTCTATTGCTTTATTGGCACAAAAATTTAGTTATTATTATTTGCTATCATATGGATATATTTTAAGAATCATGTAAATTAGAAAATAGGATAAAAAGAAATAAAAAAAAAATTATAGTTATGATAGTTTTTCAGTTATTATCACAATAACGAAAAAAAAACACTAAAATTTTTTTGAATTACTATAATAAATATTACGCGATCAAAAAAATGCATCGACTAAAAAAAATCAGAAAATATGCAAATTATTTTGTATAATATTTCCTTTAAAATATAATTGTAAATTGATTGTATGCATTATTAATTTGCCCCAAGTTGAAGCACATAAATTGAAAAGTGCACCATTTTCCTGCACCACCCGTATTTTCATAAAACCAAAATTTTTAAAAATTGCGCCAAAATTAACACATAACCATACGTGAATCACATAATTTAAAAAAATAAATTACAACATGTAAAGCCCACGCATAAATCATCACGCACTCATAAATATGCATCGCGACCGCTCTCCTTGTGAAATAAAATTTATATTAAACGAGAAAACAACAAAACGCAAAGGAACAAACAAGAAAAGGGTCAAAATTAAACGTCCGCATTAATGCACCGGAGATAATTTAAGCACGTTCGGCCGACTTCGAAATTAACAACTTCATACGATAATCACAAAATTGTTAAGTCGGACAATTTATTGCCGGTACACGCCTCTTTACCGCCGACAACAATCGCACTTGTGTTTTTTCGATTGTTCGCGATGGACATCATCAATCTTCGTTCGGACAAATGGGCCGTGAGCGGTCAAAATACGTTAAAATATCGTATTATCCAACCCTTGAGAGTCGATTTATTATGTTTTATGTATAATAAATATTTTGTTTGTGAGTGTGTGGAGAAGAAATCAATTTGCCATCGACTAATTAGTATCGAATATCATGTTGCATGCGGCCTCTGCCGCAGACTTGATGCGTCATTGCCTCTTAGGAAAATAATATTTCATCCCGTTTTGTTGTTGAAACGTTTTAAAAAGGTTCTTGATGTGATTTTAATTTTAATTTTATGTATCGTATTATCATAATCGCCATACATAGTCTATAAAAAAAATACAAAAAACACTTTATGATAACAGTAAAAGTTTGGGCTTTTGATCATTACGGTAAGATGATTTAAAAAAAAATTATTGTTGAAGTTAAATCGATAATATGTAACCACATTTATCTGCTAGACTTATTATAAAAAAATAAATTAATCAAATAGAATAAATAAAATAAATAGAATAAATAAAATAAATAGAATAAATGAAATAAATAGAATAAATGAAATAAATAAAATAAAATGAAATAGAAAAAAAGGAATAAATAGAATAAATAAAATACATAGAATAAATGAAATAAATAGAATAAATGAAATAAATAGAATAAATGAAATAAATAGAATAAATGAAATAAATAGAATAAATAAAAAAATGAAAAAAAAGAAAAAAGGAATAAATAGAAAAAATAAAATAAATAGAATAAATGAAATAAATAGAATAAATGAAATAAATAGAATAAATGAAATAAATAGAATAAATGAAATAAATAGAATAAATGAAATAAATAAAATAAAAATAATAAATAAAATAAATAAAATAAATATAATAAATAAAATAAATAAAATAAATAAAATAAATAAAATAAATAAAATAAATAAAATAAATAAAATAAATAAAATAAATAGAATAAATAAAAAAATAAATAAATAGAAAAATAGAATAAATGGAATAAATAAAATATATAGAATAAATAGAATAAATGGAATAAATATAATAAATGGAATAAATAGAATAAATAGAATAAATAGAATAAACAAATAAAACAAAAAAATAAAATAGAAAAAAATAAAATTAATTAAGTAAATAAAATAAATAATTAAATTGTACAGTGGAAAACGTTTGCACGTAACTGAAAGAACTAAAATATTTTTTGTGTGAAAAGAATTTCATGTTAAATGTTATAGTATACGTAGTTTTTTGTTACGATCGCATTATTATTTCTTGTTAACCAATATTTCACGTTTAGGGTTTTCGTGTTTAACGATTTCCACTTTATATTGCTTGACTTTAACGTGAAAACTTTCATACTATACCATTGGTGAATATAAATATTTAAGATTTTATCATAAGAAAAATCATATCATATTCAAATCATATAAAAACTGTATTATTTTGAAAAATTTTGAAACAATACAATTTTAACTGCCTGAAATTGAAATGAAATTCAACAAAGCAAATATTTTCGAGAAATATAATGAAAATTGAATGTATGACACACGATGCAATTGTGCATACACGTTTGTTGCAAATAATTTCTAGTCTTAAATGTCGAATTTACTGTCCTTGACCCTCGTGCAAGTTCATTGTTATTCATTCGACGTATAAAGGTGAAATTGTCAACGGTGTCGGTGATCAACAAACAAAACTGTCACCACAAACGGTTGTTTGCTCATTTCAAACAAGAGTTCGCAGAACGGCGAGAGGTATATAGTTAGTCTTGATGTCGAATGACAGTTGTTTATACGAAATATTTATTCGTGCCGATTGTTGGGACGATTGAAACGTGCAAAAAACACACATTGATATATAGTTAATTGTCATTTTCAATACATACAAGTTTAATTTTCATGCAATGGCGGTATAATGAAACGATTGTCTATTACGATTTTTTTTTTAAAAAAAAAATACTGGGATATACATTTACAAATCTCACTTCATAGTTTATTTTATACGAATCAAAATATTTCTATATTGACAGCGCATAAACCGCCAAATGTCTCATATAAACAAAACATGCAATCATCGGATTATATCAAAAGACATTAACATAAATCGAGCGATTGAATTAAATATCACATCAAACACGTCCGTTCGATACACATAAAAGCAATTTGAATTAAATAAATTATTATAATTCGTAGAGTATCTTTTTCGGGTGCGTGGGCGCGGTCGGCGCATTAGTATTGAGACGTGTTAGCGTTTATCGTATACCTGGTAATCAAAATATAATATGACGTGGCGGCGGCCCTATTATTTATTTTCCCACAGGCCAATCGTCCTTGTCATCTTCGGGACCCGAGATAAGGACGTGATCTGAGGGATGATGGCGATCGTGATGTCCGCGGATGACAATTGACCACTCTTTACCAACTCCGAGGTTTTCCTTTCGAAATTTACTTTGTTTTGTATAAATATTTTGGATTCTGTGAATATTTTGATTTCTTTCGATTAATTAAACGTTGAAGTTGGGCGAAATTTGGCTCGATCAATAGATGTATGTGATTACGAATCAATGTCTGGTCGGTTTCAGTTTGCAGCTACTTGAAAGTTATTAGTGTTGTATTATATCTAATATTGTACTTTTGCATGTTCTCGTTTTTTTGTTGAGTGTGTTAATAATTATAAATAACACTCAAACTTTCAAAGGGATTTGAAAAACGTTATCTTTCAATTGAAGTTAATATCATAAAAATATGCAGTTGTTTGCTATTTCACTGCTGAATAAAGATCTTTGAACTGCGAACATCGTATTGTCATAATCTATCATCTCATTGTCATTGAATAATATAGTCTGTATATGCAGAAGACACTCACCATTTCACCAAAATATCTACATAAACTTTCACATCACAATTGAACAAATAATCAATTATTTTTTTCTCAACTAATCCGAAAAATTCATTAACACATATAAAATGGCGTCCATCCTACACACGTCGATTTCTTCAAAACCGACCGACACCGATCACTCGAACCCACACCGAACCGCAGATAGATAACATGGGACGAATATGATTCCTTTTTTTGTTGGCTTTTTTTATTTTATTAAGTCCTTATTGTCTGTCCGGCAGCGGCTGCCATAATCGTCTGCCAGAGTGCGCTTGTCACAACGATGAGTGGCGATACCATCTTTTCCGATAAATCTCAGATATGGATCGACACGACATCAAGCCGACCGAATACCACCAATTCGGAACCGCGTGATCGAAGCTGATATAAATATAGGGATGGTTGTTTGATGTGTGTAAAGTTTGGTCGAAAGTTAGGTCAGAAAATTTGGAGTTGAATCGTCCAAATCGGCATAAATTTGAAAATGGTTGTATGATAGGTGGTTTTGGAATGATCGAGTAATTTGTGCTTTTATGTGATTTAAAAAATATAGATTTGAGGTATTTGAAATAGAATGTATTGTATTACCTTTAAATTTTGTATAATCTGATGTTTGAAATTAGGCATAAGTTTTGTGTATGCTAAATAATCAAACATATTTTTTTGTGTTTATTTATTGATCTCATTCAGAATTTAAATTATATGAACATAATAAGTGCATATCGATTCAGCAAAATCAAATATAAATATTGTCCACAAAAACATAAATGTTATTAAAACAAGTTGTTTTCCCAACACGCATATTCACATAATGAAATGTATCCGATTAGCATCTAATTTTGAAAGCTCTCCCTTTCCGCGGGTGAACAACGACCGTAACATTTGATAAACACCAATTTCCGTCTTATATTCGTAGAAATACTTAAACGAACCCGTATTTATTTATACGAAAGTTCAACCAGAAGTGCAACATCTGCTATCCAACAATTATACACTCCACACACAACAAAGTTCGACCGAAAATTGTGTCCTTTTCGAACGAGACGTCAGTCCTGTGGGAAAGATCGCTTCATTTAACAATTTTTTTGTATTGTTTTTCGGCGTCTGGTCTTTGACGATGATATCTCCGAGTCATTCCGTAGGGTTGTATTTATTTATATACATTTTTTTTATTTGGCGATAATGATTGATAAACACAACAAACGAGGAAAAGTAAGAGCCAATCGTTGTCCTCGGTCGGGACGAATTATTACGCGTAATTTCACAAGGATGAGCTGCGTCGACTTACCTTATTTGTGCTTTGATACTTTTTAATGCGATAATAGACTTATTAGCGTTCATGATAGCCGTTTAAGGAGTGAATTAAAAAGTTCCGTATGAGATAAGTGGGCGAGGGTCGTTTGAACGTTAGAAAAAGCGTATAAAGAAAAAGAAAAACGGCTCGATTGATCGAACAAAGGACTTATAAAGTGAATGAGAAAGAACGCCTACGTATGCCATTTTAATAATTTATCAGTTTGAAATTGTGGAATTAGATACATTTTTTATATTTCGAATAAAAAAAATATGCATCTGAAACCCATGAATCAATTAAAAATAATAATTTATTCACATATGCACCGCTCGGCAAATATTTTCGTGAACTTTCTAGAATTTCAAAAACAATTGTCACTTTCAATTATGCACATTTTCGATCTGCTTACGTATTGATTTTCCAAATCAATTACATACTTAATTATCGCACGAAGCTCAAACATAAATTAGCACAAACCGAGCACCTGAGCAATCATGGTGATCGATGACACTGATTACGATTACCATCGGTCACATTTGAACAATCAAACCGCGGCGATGAATCAGACGAACACGTCCTTGGACTACAATGATCATGATCAAAATTCGGGATAAATAAAGCATATTAATGAGACTGCGAATGCTTGGATCGGTCCGCGGAGGGTTTAACGAGTCGCTGTTATGTATTAATTTGGAGGTATAAAAACTTGTGTAGTTGTAAAAAATGTTATTATATATAGAGTTCTGGCTACAGGTGAGCTTTTAGCTCGATATGATCGATGGTCGTCGGTGCCAGATCCGATTGTCGATACAAGAACAAGAAGTGTCGTACGCGGTTGTATCAAAGGATTGGGATGGCTTTGAGCAATGCCGACATGGTCAAAAACCCGTAACAGAGACGTATTTGAGTTCTAATAGTTATTATTTTTTAATTTGTCTGTATGTACTTATGATTTTTTTTAGTATTGAACCGATGAAAAAGTAAAAATTTTGTTGTTTAAAAAAAATTGTATCAATTCATAATAAAAAAAATATATATACAAATTGATCTGGCACTGTTCGAATAATAAAAATAAACTTAAATTCAAACCAAATATTAATTGAATAGAAGTAATGATTATTTGAAAAACTCAGACAAATCGTTATTGACGTAAATACACGTACTTATTGAACGTTGCGCACAAACGATCACATATTGACTCTGTCGGCTTTAAAATAAGCACATTTTTTCAATTCAAATAAATAATCAGACGTTATTAATACACGTATGAAAACGAAACGACCTTGTTTGTTTGCTCGAAATGATTCGTCTGTTACAAGCTATTAGCAACTATTAAGTCATGACCTATCCCATTTTTCATCGATGACATCCCGATAATTTGTTCTGTGCAGAGGTGAATTATTGTGACTAGACTTGGATTGATTTTTTTTTTATTTTACATTGAAACGTTTGTTCAAACATTCTAAGGAATATAAGTTTTTCAAACAATATCAGAATATTAATAATAACGCCATTTTGTTTCATATATACGATCCGTTTGAATTATTACTCATTTTCAATGCCAATTTGATTTATTTTTATTTTAAGATAAATAATATACTGTTTTTGAATCAGTTTATGATATTTTCATAATAATCGAGAAATGTTACAAGAAACGGATATGTTATTTGATCAAAGTGACGTATAGAAACAATGACTTGAATTTTCAGATCTGAAGGCCGTCGGCAACTGTCAGGAAATCCGCAACGAGAAAACACAGGAAGGCGATGCAATTTTTGTTTATAAACTCTGTATTGAAAAATAAAAAAGAAAATTCAAAAAGACCGCCCGAACAGGATGCGGCCAAACAAACATTTGAGAAGCGCTCCATTTTTCGTAGCCAGTACGTTGACACTGAATAATTAGTAGTTATATAGCATCGTAAATATTTTTGAATGTTTTTTTGTTCCATCGATTCCAAATATTCGCATACGTTCCATTTGCAGGAACTGAAACATTTGTTCAAGCAACGAGCGCTTCGGAAAATTTTCGACTTGTTCAAACACAAGTACAATTTTTTTGCATACTCGAGCGTCAAATTAATGTATTTTTTTCGTGTGTTTGTTTGGATGAAAAGGTTCAGCTTTTCTGTTCGATACGTGGATGGGAATAATAAAATAAAAAATCGAGAGTATCAAAAGTAGCACCACCTGCCTCAAGTCTTCCTAATTGCGCCTCCATTGTGCTACCGAATAGAACTAATGACCTTTTAAATTTATTGTACGATATCCATCCTAAAGCTGAAGAACAATAAATCTTGTTCATATAAAAATAATATATTTATTTTTATATTAAAAAAATTAAGAAAACATCGAACTTTCATGTGCAGAAAATTAACGAAAATATTTTGAAAATTCATTTAAAAAATTTGCATTTATAACCGAAAATTTTTCACAATCGGAAGCCTTTCACGAACGGTTAAATACATAGTGCGATACAGACATAGTGCCTAAAGTCGAAGACGAGCCGCGAAAAAAAATATCACGAAGTAATTTATCAAATTGATATTGAATACATACTTCGGCGTATCGGAGAGATGAAAATAATAATGCGAGAAAAAAAATTAACCGTACTCGTTTACGGAGCGCGTCAAAAATCTTACAACCGTCACACTTTGGTAGATCGAAAATGGCGCATGGTAAATTGCATACGGTGCGAATCTAATTAATTACCAGATAATCCGAATTACTCTGAGCTGATACTGAAACTAGTTTAAGTAGGAAATGCGTTGTTTTTTCGTTTTGTTTGCGGACGGGTGTTCACCCTTTTTTTGGGTGTTCTTGTACAGTCGGCACATGTATACAGGTGAGTGCAGCAGGTATGTTAAAGGCACCGGTATTACAACTCAATCAAAGAATCACTGACATTCCTACCTACTTCTTTGGCTAATGTTGTAACTGTGTGCTGCTGCCAAACTCATCCGTTCGTTTTAGGTATAGTCGGTACGAATCAAATAAGCAAAACACTTAAAAAATATGTTGCCCTTTAATTTATGATTTATTTTTATACTTTTACATAAATACAGGTTTTTTTTTTGAAATATAAAATCTACTTCAGATAATTTCTGATCTTTAGAAAATACCTTGCTGCAATGGACGTTTTAAGGGTTGGTAATTTTATATTCATTTATATAATAATAAAATTTTCAACAATAATACACAGAATTAGAACCCATGTAAGTAACAAGCAGGGCTTAAAATAATACAAAAAAATCAATACACAATCGATATACAGGTATCCTTTATTTAAAATGTTTTCGTTTTAATAAGGTAATTGTTTCATCGAAAATTTTTTTTGATGAAATTCTGTTTTAATGAGCAATTAAAATAATTTAAATTAATAACTTAAAATTAAGGCAAAATAATGTCAAGTGATGCAAATTATTGGGGATTGCATTTAAGATGCATCTATGCCCTTTTTTCTCTACTAAAAAAAGACACTTGAAGAAAAACAATATGTACATTTTGTGAATATTTGATTTCTCGAATCACTAGTTTTCAATTAATTACCAATCTCAAGTGAAACCAAAAGTGATAATAAATGTTTCGATACAATTTCAACAATATGATAGCGATAAGTTTTGTTATATTGGGGTTTGAAATTAAATCGTGTTAAACGAATCTTGCAAATGTATGAAAAATATGTTTTAGAAAAAATATCGAAATATGTGTCAATTTTTGCGGAAATTGTTGAAATTGTATCAAAACTTTTATTATCACTTTCAGTTTCACTTGAGATTGATAATTAATTGAAAACTAGTGATTCGAGAAATCAAATGTTCACAAAATGTACTTACATATTGTTTTTCTTCGAGTGTCTTTTTGGGTCTTTTTTTTCTTCAAGTGGGATTTTCTACTAATAAAAAGTAGAGAAAATCCCACCACTAAACCATCCCACTTAAACCCAACCAAAACACCTCCCAATCCCAAACCCGAATCGCACATCCCATCCGAACGCACTAGCCTCCATCTCACAATTTTTTTCCCGGTGTTTAATTGTTGGCCGATCGGTGAATATCAAAAGCTGTCAGTGCGATTGACGGATCGGTTCGTTTGTTGGGCCGCGTCACGTGACCCGATCGATCCCACGCCCAACACACACAATAATTAAATCGTACGGCTCGCGTTTCAGCACGTCTGCGATCCATGGTGTGTGGAAGTGTCGAATGTGGAAAAAAAGCTGCTCCGAGAGTGCGGAGGCCGAGCTTTGTGGAGAGCTTTGTGGAGAGCCGCCGGGTTTTGGGATGTTGAGGTGAGGTGAGGTTGGACGGTTGGTGGATGTGTTAATGGGGGTTGGATGGTGTTTTGTGGTGTTTTGAAAGGTTTTGTGTAATGATGAGGATGTTGGGATGTTGTCGGTAGTTTGATTTTTTTTTGTGAAGAGAAGGATGTGGGATATGGAGATTGTTCTTTTTGCGATAATTGATTTGATTAAGTGGTTGAGTGGTCTGATTAAGTAGTCTGGAATTATCCAATTTTCGGCAAATTGTTTCAAAATATGTAGTTGAAAAATGTCAAATTTCTAATCCATTTAATTATGCTATAAGTACAATATGTCATTTAATTTTGGAAATCAATATTTATTAAATAAAAATTTCAATAATGTTGCGAATTAAAATTTTCAGATGAATTCTTAAAATCTGGCCCCTGATTTAACAGGGTGTTATCAATTGTTCAATTTTTTTTTTGACATAGAAAGGTCATGATTATAAAAATTATTCGGTTTTTGATAATTGATTCTGAGATTATCTAATTTCTAGCAAATGGTTTCGAAATAATCAAAAGCCGTCAATTTTCTTATCCATTTGTCACTATGTGACTTAACTTCGGAAATCTGTATAAATTTATGCATTCATTGTCTTTTTTAGCTCTATTTATTAAATAAAAATTTCAATAATGTAACAAATTTAAATTTTTAGATAAATTCTTAAATTTGGTTCCTGATTCACATAAAATATTATCATAAAAATTATTTTTATTATGATATTCATAAATTCGATGAAATTACAATAAATGTAGAAACATTTTCTTAAAAAATACTTTTAAATTTCAATTAAATGACAAAATTTCAAAAGATACATTTTTCATTCGTCTTCAAACTCGATATTATTTTTTACCATCAAATAAAAAATTTGCACACATTTAAAAACGAACAAATTGAACAATTCCAAATTCTACAATCGAACATAAAAAAAAAACAAATTAGCCAATCCTTATTACACGTATACAAAAATTCCTACAACTTTTTCACCTCACAAACTAACCGCCGATCGAATTTTTTCACACACGAAAGGTGTTTCTCGAATTGTACCGAAAAATATTATGATCCGTCCGATATAATTGTTGAAAGAGGGCCGCATGATGAATGGACTGTTTCACCTTTCGCCTCGGAAATTTTTACAAATGACTTTATTCGTGGCCGCCGCCGTGACATCTCGTAATTAACTTACGTGAAACGCTAATTGGCATGGCACGAAAAAATAATCGGGATGCCGGTAATGTGATTTTTTTCGAAAATGGTGGGGTAAAAAATGGTGTCGGCGGCACGCGTGTTCCTGTGCCTGTGAGGTGTGTGTTAATGGTCCATGGGGATGATATGAATAATAGGGCGGGACTAATTTTTGGTAAAAAGTTGATATTGATATGGTTTTGTGTTTAAATGTTATTGATTGAGTGTAATTTGATCGGGGTGAAATTTTTATATGTGATTTTGATGGATGATGGAATTCGTTTTGGATATTTTAAACTTTAT
This sequence comes from Hydropsyche tenuis, assembly GCA_009617725.1. Lineage (NCBI taxonomy): Eukaryota > Metazoa > Arthropoda > Insecta > Trichoptera > Hydropsychidae > Hydropsyche > Hydropsyche tenuis. The sequence goes on from VTON01000109.1 coordinate 298,841, forward strand.
TTTGGTTATATTATATTTATTAACGGTTTTGTTTAGTTCAAAGCACTAGTTTTCATGTATCAAAAAAGTTAAGTGAAATTTTGTGCAATTAACAAATGACTCGGTGAATTTAGTTCAAGAAAATTTGACAAAAGACGGTTTACATATTCAATTCTTAAATGTTACATTTCTCTTATTATTATACAAGGGCTAGTCAAAAAAATTATCCATACTCTGGTTATACTTTTTTTTAAATTAATTTTTAAACAAATATAAACTCAACTTTTCAATATGCTCTTTAAATTTTATAAAAATATTTTCATATTCCAGGGTGATAATTTTTAACGTACTCTAATATAATACAAATTTTATTCTACATAAAATTTTATGTTATGTAACTATAAATTATATTCATAGATGTTGGAATTCGTCGTAGATAAGTATTTTAAATTTTTTTTGAGTTATATCAACGGTTTAAATAACTAGTTTTCATTTATCAATAAAGTTAAGTAATATGTGGTACAATCATCAAATATCTTGGTGGCTTTAATCCAAGAAAATTTTACAAAAGATGGTTCAAATGTTCGATTCTTTGTGTACAAACATTTCTCTCAGTAGTTACATTTCTCTCATCATTATACGAGGGCTAGTCAAAAATTTTCATAGATAATTTGGCCATAGATTATTTTTAATCAATTTATAAAATAAACATGAACTCATCTTTTCAATACACTCTTCATAAAAAAACTTTCACATTCTATAACGAATGTCGATAATTCTTAACATACTCTAATACACAATTTTGTATTACATAAACCACAAACTATAACGAAACCAATAACACAAATAGACCAAATCCAAAAACCATAAACACCCCAACAACACCTAATCCCAATAACCAAACACAACAAAAACCGAGCAAACAAACACGATTTACATATAAATTACGCGCGTAATGACGAATTTACATTTTTCCTCACACGAGCCATCTCCGGGCCATCGAGGTGCAAAAAGAAGGAGCACGCTCGTATAATAAAAAGGCGGGCCACCGGAAGGGTCTTGGCCAACAAATGAGGTGTTTTGTTGTTCCGCGGCGGGGGGGATAGCGGGGCCCCGCGGCGCTGATTGCCGCCAAATAAAACATGGTGACGTCACGGACGGGCGCTGCGCCCTCCGGGGGGCGCACGCTTCGGCCCGTACACGTTCGATGGTTGTGGAAATCGAAAGTGGATTGTTTTTGATCGGGGTTTTGGATGTGTTCTGTTTTTTTGGGGATAATTTAAACGTGTTTGTCCTGTGCATTTCAAAAATTATTTTAAAATAATTAATTATTTGGCTGGTTAATAATAACTAAAATGATTAGTAAAAAATTGTTAAATGATCAGTTAGGTTCGGTTAGCTTACTACTACGTGTGACTACATTGAGACTTGATCCAACAAGTTCAAACAGGTTTCCACGTGCACAGAACCGAATAACAACCATATATTTTGTTTTTACTGATCAAAATAGTATTTTTTTTACTGATCAATTAAATATAGGACTTTCAAAAATAATGAGTACATTCGAAAAATTTGTTTGATCGTTGAAAAAATGTTTGTGCCTTAAACCGAATAAAATGTGTATTAGAATGAGTGTAAATGCAATGTCGTAAATGCGAATTATTCTGAACATTGGTAACAACTTTCATAATAGAATAAAATTGGACCAAATTGTTAAATGATCATTTCATATTTTTTAATGCCAATTTTTTTTTCAATGCACACCACAAATAAAATCATGCTTAATACGAGATTCTTTAATGTTCCAGAAATAATGCACATCGTATATCATTCGAATGCACATATAATTTATTTTAAGACACAGTGTATATTTTTTCAATACTTAAATCGCACCTTTTTAGTTAGTTTATTGACAAATCAAAATTAATTTTTATTCGTCTATTGATTCTGTATTTTGAATTAAAAACTTATGTAATGAGTTCTTATTTTGAAATATATCTTTGAACTTGAAACTTCAGAATTGATAGGGTAATTGAAAATTAGTCTCTCGATAGAATCGTTAACGAAAATGCACGATTATCTTTCAGTCATAATTTAATTTATATATTTTATATCCAAAGTAGTTGGCAATGACCTATCAATTATTGAAAAAATTATATTGTTTAATGACACGTTAATTTTTATTGTATGATTTGCAGCGATATTTATTATTTAAATCTATCCTTGTGTACTCATTTTATCACTATATATTTGCAACATATAAAAAAATAATCATTAATCATTATAACTGCATTCTAAAAATTATTCGTATACATTCAACATTTCTCAAAAATTTGCATACAACTAACAACAAAACAAACGACAACCAATTCCAATGCAACACACAATCACAAAACTTCACAACCACCTTTCAAATTCTCCGAACACCATCATTTAATTATAATTAATGATATCGGACATTACCAAAGAGACCCAAACACTTTTTTAAACCCAATCAAAACGATATTCTCGTCGCAGCGTGTACGGCGCGCACTATCAACAACATAAAGACGTTAGATTTTAGACGTTTGACACCGCCGGTGCCTTATAAGAAAATTTAACACGCTTTATTAAGCCGTGTTGTTGTTGTTGTCACGCTTGAATAAGCCTAAATGATGTATCGCCAATATGTAAATATCACGAAACGTTAAAGAATCACGATGATGGACGCTATGTTGCAATCGAAGGGTCTGAAATTCGGCGGACCGCAAAGGGAAAAATGAGATGGTTTTTAGAGGTTCGCACGGTTTGGTTTTTTTTTTTAATTTTTATGTTGTCAAATTTTAATGTATTTTGATGGTTTTAGGTGTTGGGAGTTGTTTAGTGTAGTTTGAATTGTATTTGATTTTTTTTTTATGTAAATCGGAAGCGTTTTTTATAACGAATGTTTTAATTTAGATATCAGGTGTTTAATTAAAGCAAATCGTATCATTATTAATTTTAGGTACTTGAAATATATTTTTATTATTAGAGAAATCGATACGTAACACATTCGTGATTAAAAAAAATATAAAAATAAAGAATCATCGATATGATTGATGCAATTACTATTCTGAACGAATTTCTTGCTAATTGGAACCGGATAATGAACATAACAGCAACGCACTCTAATTAGACGTATAATATGAAAGTTTGCAATTACTTTACGCTACTTATTTTTGATTTTAAATAATTAGGCGTCGATCACGATTTTTATTTGACATACGCTAAATACGAAAATTTTATATGTAACATATCAAAAGCTAAGTCATGCTCAAATTTTCACCGATTCTAAACGTACGTTTCGTACAAGAGCTCGTATATTTTTTCTTAGTACATATTATAAATAACATTAATCAAGTCGTCATCGATTGATTCTTTTCGCATTGTACGTAATAAAATGTGAAATCCGGTACGTCTAATGAGGCGCTCAATATTTCATATACGCAAAATTACTTTGCTGACAGCGAAATTTCTTTTACACTTCAGTCATGGCATATGTTTTGTTAACACTTTCGAAATTTTATATCTATATACGTTGCAACAATTATAAAAAAATCGAATTCGGAAGTGTAATTCCGAGAGGAAGTCCTATTTTGAAACAATGAATTATTAGTTCCATGCTCTGATTTCAATACTAGAAACTACTCTCCATAAAATACAAAAATAACAAATTCTTCCATACATAAAAAATAATCACTAACATAAACAACGATTTGTACACATGAATGACCAACCAATAAATCAAACCAACAATCCATACAAGATACTGCATGAATTCCGAGTAATCATTTCGCTCATTGTCCGAATTTCCAAAGAAGTGAAAAGACCGTTTTCAAAAAAATCTACAGAATAATATACAAAAATGCATCGGATGGTGAAACTGGGCAATTGTTTACGCAAAAGTGCGTAGTGTCAAAATAGTGGCCCTTTTTGAATGGCGTGTAATGGGGCAATCATCGTAAACCTCCCGTGAGCTCCTTGAGGATAATGGGAGCCATGTGCTTTGTCTTTTGCATGTGTATTTAGGAATTTCGGTCTCAAATGGGTTGAAAAAAATCGGACGTATTGTACTTTGTACGTATTGTTGGGGAAACTCGGGGGAAAATGGTGAAATCTCGCGTTCTTCGTTGGGAGTCTTTTTTTTTTAAATATGTTTAGGTTATTTATGTTTGTTTAATTATGCAGAATTGTTTTGATTTTGTTACATACCGTGTTTCTCTGAAAAAAAGACCCAGTCTCATATTAATTTTGTATTCGAAAACTGTAATAAAGATTGTATTTGGGAGATGTCTTTTATTTTTGATTCTCCATTTTTTGAGATTTTTCTAGAATATTAAACAAAATTCTCTAATTCTCTAGATTCACAATATTACCAAAAAAAAGAATTTCTCAATCTCGAGAATTTAATTTACTGAGTCATATCGGGATAAAGCTTATAATAAAAACCCCTTCAAAAATCATGATAGGACTTATTTTCGGAGCAGGTCATATATTTTTGGAGAAACACGTATCGATATTTTGAATTTAGCAAAGCATATTTGAAAATTTATTTAATTTCGAAGCACATAAAATAACATAAAATATTCACCAAAATCTCATATGAAAAATTAAGAATATGAATATTGTATCAGTTCTTTGATTATGAATTGATAAAAATCAATTTTAATTATAAAATTAATTCAGTCAATAACATACAATAGCAATAGAACATTTGTTCGAAAATCATGTTAAATACGAATATATTCATAATAAAAAAAAATCTATAAAACAATTCGACACGCCACCAATCACTACCGCACCTCCGGCTACCTTGCAGTCCTTCATTACACGTATTATCTTCGACAACATTGTCGATTCCTCGAAGTGTAGAAAATCGTCATTGATACGAACAGTTGCCACGATGATGGACGACGCGTGCTTTCTTGTCGGTCATTGTTCGCGAATGTTGTACGGTTTCAGTATGGCCGCACAGGAGGCCCACCATTGTTCTTCTAAATATCACGAATCCGTAAATAAATAGGCTCGCTGGCCGGACAATGAGTCCGAGATATATTGGGGAAAAATGTGACGCATTGACAATGGCGCGATCGTGTCACCTGTTGATTTACACGACTTTTCGTGTTTGTTGAATTGATTGATTGTGATTTTGTGTTTTTGAAAGAAGAAAAAAAATCGAATTTTTTGATGATTTTTAAAGATTTTGATATACAATTTTGAAGATCTTATTATTTGAAGATCTTATTATTTTGTAGATTATATTTTTTCAATTAAAGAATAATTCGAAAATATTTCAATAACATAATATTATAGTACTTACAATTAGTTGATCCATCGCAATATATTTCAATTAAAATTTTCGAGCATAAGAATCAATGAAATCTAATAAAAAATCAACATAAATCACTACGAAAATATCAATAGATCAATCGAAACAATACGCTCATGTTACAGTTTACATAATTACTTCCTTCGCATGAAAAGAACGTCGACTTTTGACGACTCCATAAACCGAAGGTCGACGAAAACACTTCCTCAGTGCGATATGTGAAATAATTCTCCATTGGAATGGTAGTTCTTTTGTGCTTGGACATCACTCAACGAACTTTGGCAGTCAACGACAGCAGGTGGCAGCCGAAGACGACGACGATCCATCATCAGGGGTGCCTATTTTTTTCCCTCACTGTTTCAACTGTGGAAATACGAAAAAATTTCCGTTGGTATGTTGATTCGATCTATCGATCTTCTTCACGGTGTCGAATCGATCTTGTGGAATTAGACGGGTGTTGTTCCTATACATTTCTATGCAATTTCACGGTGGAAAGTTTTCGATTTATTCGAGTTGTTTATACGTAATCATTTTTTTCATAATTAATCCCATCCAAATCAGTTCGAAAGACAAATATTCGAACTTCCTAAAGCGTACTCTTAAAAAAAAACACGTATCTTCTACAAAATGATAACAACAATAAAATGGGTCGGGATGACAGGCCCAATAAATTACAGTACCGGGTTTTTACTGCTGTAAACTGTTGTAAAACGACGTCGTGAATCTAAACAATGTCTAGTCGCTCTCGTCACCTCGGGAGGTCGAACCTCACGGTAGGCAACCGCCGTTTTAACACGAATTATACCAGAAATTGTTGACATTTTTTTTGCTTTTGTCGTTCTGTGTGTATGTCGAGAGAAAACGGATCAATTGTTCGTTTGAATATGTTTTGGGATTTGGCAATTGTTTACTAATTTCTTGCGCCGTTTTGTCTGGGGTGGTTTTTGAAAGTTTCACAAATTGGTTGTTTCTTATATTATTATTATTATTATTATTTTTATTTGTAAATTCAAATAAAATATTTATTGGTAATTAAGTAAGCACATACACGTACATTATCATATATTGCAATTGAAATTTCAGCATATTTTCTTGCATAATATTTCCCATCTTCTTAATGAATAGTTTGAATGTTTAACTCTTATGAAATTGAATAACCTAATTACTTATCCCTTATAAAAAGTTTTAGATCTATAAAACATAATCAGATCATTAATTTATCTATTGAACTAACAACATATCACTTAACTTTATCAATCGCTTGTAACTGAATAACTGATGTATTCAATATGACTAACAATAAGCCATTAACTAATAACGTTTGAAACAGCATAGATACATAATTTTTTTCTGATAAATTACATAAGCACTCAAACAAAAATTATAAATTAACCAACCCACAACGTTTAAATATTCAATCCGCCGTTTCAAAAAAACTTTCATATTTATATAAGATTCCCATAAAAATGCATTCCCATGCGATCCGCTCCGATCGAACAGCGTCGTAACAATAAAACAAGACGTCATCACCGTAAATTATAAGCTCGTTATTAATTTCCGAGATTCGATTGACGGTTGTAAATCACTCAAGAGGAGCGCTCTTTCACGTACAATAATGAATTACAACAACAACGCCAATACAAATCCATTGACAGCACGACCGCAGAACGGACGGCAAAAAGGCGACTTTTTCCCAAACATAACCGAAGATTCTTCACGTAATTGTACGGAGACATTGTCCCGATGTCGGGGGTGCAATAAAGCGATAAACCTCGAAAGAGACTACCTTCGGGAATTGTTAAAAACAATGATAATATACGACCGACGCGGCGGACCAGTCCCGGTGTATTATGTTTATGGCGAGAGCGAAGAAAGGACCAGTCGAACACGGTCGAATAAAGCGATTATGCATTTAATAAGTAAAAATGTAAACATGTTGTAAATGTTAATTTACGACGCCTTTCAAACGCTGCTCTGGCTGAGATGCGCGCCGATTACGAGACCCACCCGGTGGATGGAATGTTGGAAAAAAAATGATGGTGAAATGTGTTATAAAAATCTACGGTGTTTCTATGTGTACTCGTTCAGTGTGGAGGACATGTGGGATTGGTTTTTAATTAAATGTGGGATGATTGTTTGTGTTGGGAAACGGACGGTGTTGATACAAGTTGAGCAAGATGTTATTGAGATGTTTTGTGCAGATTCGAATCGAATGTATTGTTTATATAAATCAATGGAATTGAACGGGTATGATCAATTTGAAGTCATATTTTTTCATCTTGAGAATGTCTTTACTTTCTATCGAATCAGAAAAGTCTGATACATGGATGTTATGTAAAATGTATTCATAAGAATAATGTTTCTAAGATGTATCGTAAAAACGAACACGAAAATTAATTAAAACGTTAATTGCATATAACACAATACATATCACATTAAATTAACGATATAAAAAGTTTACACATCTTCGCGTTTAAAAAATAATAGGTACACATAAAAAAATCCATAAATTAGGCATGTGCATGTATTTTTCCAATTTTTCCTCCCATTTTAAAACAATTCATCGTCATAACGCATTCTACGGAGTATAATAAAGCTTAATTCTTGTATAGGGTGCATATTTAATAATTTCATTAATAACATGTTAAAAAATTCGTAAAATTGAGACATTTGTTCGGCGAGAGCATAGCGGTCGTTCGATGGAGCCATTAGCGAAATTGTAACGAATCCAAATATGTAAATAAACGAATAAATAACAATTATTTTGGATTATAAATAATTAATATGATTGCTCGAATATTTTGCACCTATTCAAATAAACGGGTTCGCTAATTGGTGTTCTTGTTAACAATATTTGACTGTAATTTGACCGTGACGAACCGTTTCGCTTTTTTGAATGGAAACGAGTTATGATACATTTTTTCCGTCAATATTTTGTAAATGGTGTTTAGTTGGAAATATAGTTAAATTTTATCAATGAAAAATTGAAATTAATTTACTATTTTAATAGAAAAACTTTGAATAAAATAGAATGATTTTGATGATAAGTGTATAAAGAAAGAATCATTTGATAACATTTTCTAATTAAAGTTTTATGAAAATATCAATTAACATTTTGTCCTCATTGTTACACAATTTTCTTTATATCAAATAAAAGTTTTTAATATGCAAAATTTTGTTAACTAAGATTCTCTTTTAAAATTAGCGGAATTCGAAACTGAACGCGCAAAAGAAACCCACTAAAAGCATACACTGGTGGAATTAATTTTTTTCAAGATAAATCAAACAACGTGCAGTTCTATCGCATTTTTTTCTTCAGTAGTCGACTTCGAAAATATGATACTTTTTTTAGTATTTTAAATTATAATGTATATATGGGAAGTCGTAATTAGGGAGGCCCATTATTCAGGTGGGCATCGTGTGTCAAAATGTTGGCAGTTTATCATTTTTGTTTTACGTGTAAAAGTTAATTTAAACCGAGAAAACGATAAATATTTTTTACGCCGTTAACACACCACAAAAAAATTATTTTAATACGTGAAAAAAATCGTACAATAGAACGAGATCGTTGGGAATCGGAGCGTTCTCGAAATTTTTCATTCCGATCAGTTTTCACGAGTTTTTTCATCGGTGTTTTTGTATGAAATATGCGAAAAACTGTTCGCCGACGTGTACAAATACCTTTTTTATGAATATATCTCACTTAATGTTTATTTATTCGAGTTAATTCGACAACGACCACGTAACGTTTTAACGGCTCGATCTAAACTCGTAGATAAGCTCGTCTAGCGTTAATGAAATAATTCCGACACAGAAGCTTCGCCCTTAATAAAAAATAATGAAAAAAACTGTATTTTTTGTGGTTTTTACATAATTATTTGATGGCTCTATTTCGAGGGACTCGTCCTTTAAGTTATACGATTCCCTGAAGTCATAAACGTGCATGTACGTTATGGTGAATCTTCAAAATGGATCAATTAATTTAAAAATAATAATACATTTAAAAAACATTATATAAAATAATAAAATCTGATTTATAAATCAATATTTAAATATAAGATATATTCTATTAAAGAATTTAACGTATTCAGGACATTCACAATAACCCAAACTAAAGTATCTTAGTTTAAAGAGACGTGGGTAATTAAAACGAGAGGTCTACCAAACTCGATTAGTCACAACTTTTTTATATTTATTATATGTGTATATTTTTTTACGATGATTGTTAATCACGTTTTACAATTTGGAAACACCTGCTTTGATCCATTGGGCGTGTGAATCGGAAATTGCACATTTTATTGAGGTGCGATTTTGGGTTGTTCGTATCGAAATCGAGTTTGAAATATATGCGAGTTTGTCTATTAGAATTGTGAAATTGAGCAAGTCTATAAAAAACTGATCGAAATTAGATAATGTTTCAATTCGATATCTACTTAAACAAATAAAAAATATTTTGTAATGAGCGGCATGTGCAAAAGTACAATAGGACCAAGCATTAACATCTGTTAATAAAAAAAACGATAATTCTAGAATAAATAAGAGCAACGAAATAATTTAATTATTCACCCTTGTTGATGATACGATAACGAATTAAATAAATGAACTTGACTCGCTTTATTCTAATGGGACTTTTGTCGTGGTCATTACGCTCATTATCGTTTACGACCCAACGTTTTGTCATCCGAACATTTGAGAAGCATCCCTCTAAATATTCCGAATAATTCGAATAGAATCAATCCTACAATGTATTTAAATTTTATCGATTATTTTGATCGGGCGATCATGTCCGACCGCCGCTAGAAATACGACCGATCTTAAAAACGAAAAACCCACAAAAAATTCGAAATTTACACCGCATCTTCGTAACATCGAACGTGTAACGCTAATAAAAACATAAATCTCGAAAAATACATAAATAAACATACCTCGGCATAAATCAACCTCGGCTCGGGAACGGAACGAAAAAAAGTTTAATTTTCGCCCGTAAAGCGTCGCCGGTCGTTACCGTCAATTTTATTATTGCTAATTGCCAGTTTTCAGTTTTTATGTGTTTTTTTTGTATGTTTGAAAGCTTGTGTTTAAGAGAGAGGAGTTTGATGGATTCGGTTTGGCAATTGTGGTGGTTGTTGTTGATGCAATAATTGCGGCGCGGTCGATTAAGATATGTTACATTAAATGTTCGAGTGAAATATCATACAAATTTATTTCCATCGTTATCTGTTATCTTTCACAATAGCGAGTACTCACCCCATTTATTCGTGAAATAATACCGAATTCTAATTCAGGGTTGTGTTTTATAAAAATATTTTGAATAAAATGAATTGTGTTTTTTACTTAAGATAATCGAATTTACATTTTGAGCTTTCATATAATGAACTAATTATAAAATTAAGGATTTTTAATCCTACTTTAGAACCTACTTAATATTTATATTTTTCAGATTCAACACGGAATTTTAAATTCAAATCTATCGGTCTTTTTATATTGAAAGGCTCACTTTTAAGTTACCTATGAAGCTAAATTCATCGTGCAAATTAAAATATTTTTCAAAACTATACTAACAATAAGTAGTTTATTCGGATATGTACTGATAACATAAAAAAATTATGTATTAGTAGTACATTTAAATTCAAAATAATTATCACGAAAAACTTTTCTGGAAATTCAGGAGGAATAATAAAAGCTTGAAAAATGAGAAGACATGAGTCAGTTCTGGATGATTTCTTTATACCTTCTGAAAATTGTTCAAACCAATATTTTAGAATGATAATTTTGAGAGATTCTAAATTGCCAATTGAAATTGGAAGAGAAGAAAGCTTATTTCTTTTTAAGTAAAGCTGCAGCATTCCCTATCTTGAAAAGGAATTGGAAAATATGATTAATTATTAACTCTCGACATATAAACTATCAAACTAGCTTTGTATAATAATTATGAAATTACATATAAAAACGAAAATTCTATATTACTTATCACATACACTTTATTTTATCAATTAAATAATAACTAGACCAATTTCTAATACCGATTCCAATGCCACATAAACATATCCTTTAAAAAAAAACACTCAAAATTACCAATAAAAAAAAATAGTTCAAGGGAAAACATGAAAATTTACACACAAAACCACCTCTTTTTCCAACATACGAACAAGAAACAAAAGTGCAAACCCTGTTGGATGGATGCATAATGCATACACGGTAGTCACTTCATCATCATTACTGGCTGGCAGCAAACATTAGTGACGGGGGTGTAAAACGGTGTTCACTGTTGACCGGCGACCGTGAAAATTTAATTGCCGCTCAATTAATATGCTAATCCCAAATATACCATACCAACACCGACTTGTAATCACCCTGTAATGCAGGGGCTCTTCATTTTTTTTTATTCGATAGAGTTCATATTATTCAAATTCATGAAGTATGAAGTAGTGTGATATGAAATTAAATTTAAAAAATTAATGTTGTGTAAAATTTTTGCAATGTTTCTTGTGAAATTGCATTTTTTTTTGTTTCCCCCTTGTCTTTAACTTAATTTTTTTTTAAATGCCCCGATTCAAAAGTCACTTCATTTTATTAAAAGTCTTTTCTTCTTTCTTCATCACTTTCGATTACAATTTAATCAATAAGACTATCTTGATCGCTTATTGCAACATGTCCAAAAAATTAGAAAATATTTTTTAGGAAAATAAGAGAAAATCTATCTCTCTCTCTACATTTTTTGTTGTAAATATTTATTTGTTATCTTTCGCTGTCTGAAGGATTCAATATCCATACATTTTCGTCTCCCTCAAACTTGAAATATCATCCATATTATTAAATAATCATTCTTCCGAGCTTTTAACCGAGATTTTCTTCACCTTTACAATTGAGTAGCCTATTTACAAAGACGGCTTAAGCCACCCTGGATCGGTTTTCATTTTTTGATGGATTTCTTGTTCTACACAAGAAGCCCGATCTGGTGATGTATCGCTTGCTTAACAAAATTGATAAAAACCGTATGAAAACGATGATCAGCTCAAAAAATAAAAATTGCAATTACTTAAAAACTTCAGGAGATACAAAAAATCAGCTGTCGTGAAAAATTTTGTAAAGTGGCTTAAGCCGTTTTTGTAAATAGGCTACTCAATTGTTCTTGAATCTAAATATTTGTTTTATTTCTCTGTCTAAATCTGAAAGATTATCCATGCATTTTCTTCTCCCTCAAACTTGAAATACCCATATTATCAAAACATCGTTCTTCCAAACTTCTAACAAAATTTTTCCTTATAATAAAAAAAAAAAACAATCCAATCCACACTTCCAGACATCCACAACAACACAATCCGATTGAACAGTCGATGTTTTTATTCAATTTGTTCAATATAACGCGCGTGGTCAGTCATCGCATCAAACAAGTGGACACGCGTCCAACGAAGCAGCATCAGATGTCCAATGCATCATCAGGGCTGACATTCAAATTCATCTCTCCAATTTATATTTTAATATTTATATTCGACACTTTTTATGGGGGGCTTCCGCAGTGGTGCTTTGAACCCGGCGCGCTGATTTTCGGGTTTCAATGTATTCTATTTAGGTTGCTCGATGGTGATTGTTTGGTTGTAAATGAAAATATTGAATTGGATTATGTGTGTGTTGAAATGGAAAATTAATAATTTGATTTTTATTGGGTTTGTTAGTTTGAAATATCGGAATATAAATTGTTTGATTATTGGCGAGATGTGCGTAACTGATTTTATTATTGCGTTTAAGTGCATAATGGTGTTTGATGCAAAAATTATGCTATGATTCAAATATTTTATTTGATATATCGCGTGTTCGTTTCAATTCGAATCAATATTATTGAGTTAATTTTTCCTTTTGATAAGATGACAAACACAATTATTTTTAATCATAAAATTTCATCTTTGAAAAAATGTCTCATCGTATAAAATGACAAAACACATCAGCATAATAGTTTTATCTACCACATTACCATATCAAATGCGTTTAATTCTAATGGATTTAACTCAACTAAATTCAAACGAATGTCATACATTTATCTCAAGAAATTATTTCAATCAATTTAATTGTACCAGCAAAACTCAACTCCATCCATTTAACCCATTAATAACAAAAATGATACGAAGACATTTATAATTGAATATAATACATTCCAGAATTTGCAGCATCATCAAAATCGGTATGTAAATTTTTAAAACTTTTTAGAGACTATTGTCTCATTAAAATGAGAGTGATTATGTGCAAATTTTATCGATCGTATAATTGATTAAATTAGTCCAATCTTGAATATTCAAAACCTCAAAAAAATCAATCATCAAAAGCTCAAAATTCAAAAAATCCTTCATAAAACAATATAAATTCGCACACGTAAACATAACGTAGTACGTGATCGGTCCTCCTCCTCAATTGTTTGATTGTAGGATGTAAACAAAGCGACAGCTGCGAACCGCCTAATTGTGAAGAATGGACTACCGCGTTTTGTCGTCGGAGTACGCGCGCGTGTTGCCGCCGCTGCGATTGCACTCAACAAAGAAATCAATCCAATTTGTGATTTGTTCGGCTGTTGTTGTCTGTTGGGATTTCGGCGAATTCGAAACGATTCGTCTGATTAGTCGAATCAGAAAATGCGGAGGAAGTTCTAAGAGTGCTTCGATTAAGGGTGATTGTATCGATGGGGCGATTGTGTGGAGATTCTTGGATTTATGTTGGGTCGTTTTTGTATATTGGTGAAGGGGTGGTAATTAATTGTACTAAAGTTTTGATCCTATTCATTTTGGAAAAAATAATTTGCATCCATAACAATTATGCACTTTAGTTTGCACTATGAACGGGATCCAATTATTTCTAATTTTAAATCTTTTTATTTAAAACCTAAACACAAATTTGGACAAATGTATATCAGTGGACAAAGTCTGAAATAAACATTTTGAAGAAAAAAATAAATAATATCTCTCCATTGTTTATACATCATCATCATCATTATCACAGGAAAAAGAAAATATAAATGCAGAAATGGTCCATACATATGAAAATTCGGAGGGGGAGGGGGAAGACGTAAAGTGCAAAATTTAAAAACCAAAGTGCATTTATATATTCCCCTTGATGATGGCACTTATGACTTGAGATAATTTTGAAATTTATTAAAACTCATTGAAAGATGAATGAATTTCGGAAGTCTTAAAATTACAGTCGATATTGAATTGTCGAAGAATTAAATGATTCAGTAGTTCTATCGAATTGTCCATTGATGGCGAATTAATGATTCAACATGATAAAGCTCGATGGCGTTCGAACGGAAGACACTTCGTTAAAAAGAAGTGACTACAATCAATTGTGCGACATCCTCTTGACACTGTGGACCTCAACACTGACATCTGCTCTTGCCATGAATCAAACCGAGTTGAAGATGAGGCTAATTGTTATTCTCCGTTATTATTATTCGTAAGATAAAATGTTTGATAATTTCTTTGGATTTTATAGAAATTTATGTTTGACAGAATTCATGATTTAGTATCTTATCACTTTTAATGGATATGGATAGATGATCTTAATTACTTCATTAAGAAAAATCTAAATATTTATCTAATTTTCTATATATACAAATAAGTGGCGATTCACGGATGACATCTTAATGAATCAACTTTTGCTATTACGCGTTCGGCGGCAATTGTTTCTAGCCATTTAATTGACGTGTGGGACGTTGTTAACACATTGTCGGTCGGATAGCAAACAGCGACCCGTGTGTGTGTGTCCGAATGATTCATTTTCCAATAAAAAGCTTGTGGCACGCAATTGACCCAAAGATCAAGTGACACCGGGCCGATTCCGTGCAACAGAATTCATTCATTCATAAAAATTCTTGAATGAAAAACGTTTAACTTCGACGAATTTCAAATCTTTCGAAATTATGCGTTTTATAAATTAAGCCTTTCATTCATTGAACCGAAATCTAATTACAGGTATCTCCCGATTTACGCGGGTTTTTGCGGAACGCCGCAAAACCCACGTAAATTGAAATCGCGTAAAAAAGTGTATTTACCCATACAAAAATATGAGATAGGTTCCAGGGCAAAAAAAACGTGTAAATTGAGACATGAAGTCTATACTAAATGGGAAGATTGGTTCAGGAAATCGCGTAAAAAAGTTTAACAAAAAATAAAGTCAAATTAAAATAAGATTAAAAATATAATTTAATTAAATAAAAAACGAAATAAAATATTATCTCATAGCAACAGATGACATTTTTTCTCCTTTTTGTAAGCGATCCAAAATTTCGATCTTGGTTTTGATATGACTTTTCTTTAAACCGGCAGCTTTGTAACTTAATTTGACATTGTAGAGCTGTATTAAAAATATGTTTTACTTACATTTAGTGAAAGTTGTATACTACAAATGAAAAAAAAAAGTAAGTTTTTTTACCACTTGTATAAAAAATCACACGGGAAAGTATTGCGATACGCTTAACCCAAAAAAAAACAAACCTCAGACTAATTAGCGAGGTGCAATGCTTGATGAAAGAGGAAACGGGAGAGGGGGGATAAACGCTCATCAATACCGACTTGTGTCCGACCGTTATTTTTATCTTACTAAATAATTTTTATTTAATTAAATATATGTCATTATGCAATATTGTAATTAATTAATTAAAAAAATATTATTTGCTTGACCGCGTTAAAGTGAAGTCGCGTAAACTGAGTATATCGGGGATACCTGTATATTGAACCGAAAGGAAAAACGGGGAGGAGCGATGCGAAAAAGCGCATCCGAGACAAAAAGAATGGTGAATGGAACGGATTGAATGAAATCCTTCGGGCGGCCATCTTGGAAATGGCGGCCGTAACCGGATATTCGGTTGTTGTGGGCGACGGAGGCGCTCTGTGTTTTTCAACATCCCCCGCCTTCGAAAGAGATGAATAAATAAATGGAAAAAAGTATAAATAATATTGTTTACGATTGTGTGCACGTGAATGGACGCCATAAGCGTCGTCCGTTGTTGAAGGGTTGAATGCGTTTCGGGAATGACGCTTATTAAAAGAAAATCGTTTTGTGCTTTGTTGTAATTAAAGGTTTGTGTGTTCTTTGTGCATAATTGTTTTATAATTAATTATGAACGATTTGATTTTTTTTGAAATTTGTTTGTTTGTTTATTTATTTAGATTGAATGTGATGTTGACTGGTTGATAATTGGTATTTAAATAATTTGAGGTTTTGGAAAATTATTAGATTATCATAATCAATATCATATCGGACATATGAGTCAATGTCTATTACGTGATGTGTTTGTAATTTTATTCGAGATTTTTTCCTTATGTTGACATCCGCAAATTTTTAGTCATCTTCATCATCATCTTCTTTGCAACCCAGCAGTCTACGTAGCTCCAAATGCACAACAAAACTTTTATTAAATTCATCAAAAGTTCAGACATAAAGAAAAGTAAATCTCAATAAGTTTGAAAAAAAAATTTCCATAAACCATTTCTTGCCAGATTGTTTCATACAATACAATACTACGCGCATCGATATATAGACCGCTTTACTTGTTACTTAACTTAATAAGTGAAGATACAGTAATTCCAATACATCACATTCATTTATAAACCCCACTAGTTTTCGCTCAAATCCAATAATTGATAAGAACCAATACGCTCAACTAGGTTAACGACACCAGTACCTAAAGTTGACCATCTCTCATTATCAGAAAAACGCAATTTTTTTTTTAAATATGATAATTTTTCGGAAAGGGTGTGATAGATCGTTTTAATCAGCAGCTTACCTAACCCATTCCGAAAGATTATCATCTCTAAAAATTTTAATTTTTACGTTTTTCTGATAATGAGCGATGGTGAACTTCAGGTACATGATTCATCACTGGTGTCGTTACCTTAATTACAAAAAAAAAAAAAAAATTAACGCAAAAAATTTTCAATCAAATCAATTTCAATCTACTAATTTTTCGATTACCATTAAAAAAAAACAAAATAAACGAACTTTAACCTAACCTAACCATCGCCGAAGAAAGACAAGAGCGTGCGTGTGAAGCAAATTAGAAAGTCGTCGACCACAGCAGCACCTCATGCTGCTCGCCGAAGATATATGGACGTCCACCTGTGTGCCTCGCAATGTCGCTCCGACACGCCAACAGGGTATTTGCAATTGTAATAATGGCATCCGAAAGCACCATACCGCTTCTGGTAATTAAATCGTGCGCATAAATTATGCAGGACGACGTCTCGAGTGGGAAAAGCTCCCGAGGATGTCCGAGGCCGGTACGGTGGCAAGTGTGCCGCGAGGATCAACACTTGCCAGACGTGGCCCCAGGCTGGGTCTTTTGTAATATTTCAATGCTAACAATGATTGTAATAAAAGTAAATAATGGGTTTCAATAAACTATAATTCACAATTATAGACAGTTACAATTTTGATGTAAATCGATTAAAATAATATTTTAAAATGTGTGTTGTGCGTCGTATAATTAAATGCTTGTACATGGTTTTGACATGATTGTTAATTTATGCGTTAGTATTAATTTTTTTGCGAAAAATACTAATAGCGTTTGGTAAAAGAGTTATTTTGATCGGTTTGACTTCGAACTCTTCGTTGTCAATGTTGAAAAACGATTCGCTTCCTGGTTTTGATGCATTTAATGGTGATAATTCAACAGTGCGTACTTTGATGTCTTTAACATCTTCGGGTAGTCCTTTTTTTATTCTTTTCCATCCTTCTGATACAAAATCAGTGTAACTTATAGTCATTTTGCCTAATACTACTGACAAATATGGTGTAGAATCGCTTGTTGATCTTTTGGGAACAATGTTCATTTCGGTAGACTTGAAACATAATTCGTCAAAGGCTGAACAACTCTCATTTAATATTTTTGAATAATTTATGGCATTTGATTCAACTTTAGGCAGAACAATATCTAACCAGCTTCCTTTCTTTTGTACTTGAGGTAATCTACAATTGTTACATCCACTGCAGGGAGGAGTAAATTTTAAAGTACCTTTACAATCCCAAGAAAGTGAATTCTTGTATCCATTAAAAATATAAGTAGCGTAGTTTCTAAGTCCCCCATAAAACCAATATTTGTCACGTTTCACAAAAGCGTCACGAAAAGCTCCCCATTCGATGTGTCCTATAGCGTATATAGGTTTTCCAGGAGTTTCTGTATTGTCTTCGACAACTTCAATTTTCATAACATCCTGAGTTTGTGTTTCATTTTTTATGATTGCCATTGTAGCATCAGTGAGTTGTCGAACTTTGCTGAGCTTGTTGGGTTGTGGAAATAGTTGACTTCCGAAATAGTTTATTTGACCTAACGGCAAGACACCGACGGTTCTTTTGCAATCTCTTTCATCCTTACGTAGAATTCCTTAAAAATTCACATATTTTAAATAACTTTTTGAAAATAAAAAATTATATAAGAATTATTTAGAATAATTATAATTATTTACCAGTGAGTGTTTCTAATAAAGTTCCGTCACCTCCAGCAACGATTATTGCATCATTTTCAGGCAAAGTTTCAACCAATTCTTTGGCATGACCTTCAAAATTGGTTTGGACTAGATTTACACCAATACCAGCTAAATGAAATAGGGGATCACAATATTTTTCATATTCTGTTTTGGCACGACGTTTATTTGCAGCTGGATTCAAAATAATAGTTATGGAACGGGGACTTCGAGATACTGGCAAGGTTTCATCTCCATATTTTGCAGCTTCTTCACAGCAAGCTCTCATGAAAGATTTAGTTCTAAAACCAAACAATTTTGCATATAGAAAGATGAAAGATAAAATATTAATATGTTGTACAAATAAATACTCACTCATAATTAGTTTTGAAGCTATTTCCTGCATAAGTAAGAACTACAAAACCAAAAGTTGATTTTTTCCAATGATTCCTTAACGTTTTATATGTCTTTATTATAAAAGACATGATTCCATTCCAATCGATTACACGTGAAAAAATGACAGCTTACTAAACGTCAAATTGCATGTTTTGATCAAATAATGTATTAAACGGCCATTATTATTATTATTTTATTATATAATATTTCTTTTTAAATTAATGAAAAGTTTATTTTAAAATTAAAATAAATGAAAATGAGTAAAGTCGGGTCAATTATTTTGCTTTACGACTTATTATAAAATATAAGAAGTAAACTTTAAAAAAAAAACTATATCAGTAAAACATAAAAATATAATTCAATCACAAAAAACATAAAAAAAAACAATAAACCCTTTTTTAATATTTTTAAAACTTTTTATATCTGGTCATGAATAAGTCACTTTCGGCGATATTTTCATCCATGTGGTTTTGACGTTTGACATTTATAGGTTACTTTTCATAATGTCATTGTGCAAATAGTTCCTCCCGTTTGTCAGTTTACTTAATCAAAAATGAGTGATATTTACCATCTTACTAAATTATTGGAAGAAGAAGATATATTATCGGTTCTTGACACTTTGCACTTGGATGAGTATGTTGTCGATGAAGGAATTGATAAAATAATCTCTAAATCCAATATAAGCAGACGTCAACTCAACACTTTATTAGTATTTATTAAATACAAGTTGATGCTATGCTTACAAGAAGATGAAGATTGTGAAAACGATATAATAGTTGAATATGTTCTACAACAATTATTACAAGTGCCAGAAAGTTCAAATGAAAATTTTGAAACATTATTAAAATTATTTTCTCATTCGCTTTTATTGAATAAAAAGCAATTGCTCAAACATGTGGATCATATAACACAGCAACTAATATCAGAAGTCCTCAGCATTTGTCAGAATATATCTAGTGACGAAGATGTGTCAAAAGCAATTGTGTACTTGACAATATTCGATAGCTTGATTATTACATGTTCACACAACGGCTTTAATATTAACTTAAGATTTTTGAAATTGGAATTTGAAAATTTAATATATATTCAAGACAAAAGGATAAGCATTCATGTATTTAATAAAACTGTTCCAAATGTCATAAAATGCTGCAAAGATGTGACATTTTTGAATATTATCTGGAAGAAAGTGATCAAAAATATTGATCAGTTATGTGTTGATGATGTGTCAATAGTGTGTGTTTTGTCGAATTACTATTTTCCATTCCAATCTAGTGTTGATAATATGTATAATGTAAAGTCATTTATTATTAAGAATATTGATTTTTGGAAGTTAATACTCTTCGGAATTGCAGATAGTGATCCATTACTTCGTAAATATTGTTTATATCTTGGTAAAAGAGGAATAGATTTTGCCATTGAAAATAACATAGATATACATTTGAAATTTGAAAATGAGGATTTAGATTTTTTTTCATACCAAATTGAAAAGAAATCGGTGTTTGAGAATTGTTGGAAAACATTTTTCGTCATCATGGAATCATTAGAAGAAAAACAATCACATATTGTAAGTGCTGCTTTAGATTTATTACCAAAATTAGATATTCTCCATCCATCTTGGCTAAATTGTGTTCTGAAAAGAGGCCTTGTACACGATAATGATTCTATTATTCGGAAAACTTTAGAAATTGCATTAAAAGTAACATATTATGCATCTTTTCCATATGAGCAGTTAATTGAAGCTCTAAACAAATTGTTTATATATGAAGATTTTTTTTGCTTTGAGAAAAATAAATTATTTTTTCTGCTGAAAGATTTTCTAAGGCAGAAAGAAAATATGGAAAATATTTTAGGATGTGCAACAATAAAAGCTTTGTCTCCAATACCATTATTCTGCTTCACTTACATTTTATCATCGACAGAAGAGAAACATTTATTTGGACACGATAATTTGAAAATATACATCGACAGAATTTTAGATCACAAATCATCGAACATTTTGTTGATTGAAGATGCTATTCATTATAATATGTTTAAGTTTTATATAAATCAAATTAGTCAACTTCCTGAAATCACAAATTTATGCAATTTGTTTTCTAAATTCTCTGACAAAACATTTTCTCGAGATTCCGACGTTTATGAAAAATTGATATTATTAGTTCAAGATTTATTCAAGAATATTTATAGTGATAAAACTAACGCAATCATAGATATATTGAATACTGCACTTTTATCAAATGTAAAGAATATTTCTAGTTTTACTATATTACTCTTGGATGCTTCTGTTATCAGTCCAGAAGATCTTATGAACTTGATAAAGTCTCAACTAGAGCTTCTCAAAGATTGTGACAAAAGATTGTACGCTTCCAATGAAGAATTTGATTTTGCATACAAAATGGTAATCAACTTGTTCGTGCAAGTCCAATTTTGTGAAGATACTAGTAAAAAAGACATAAAAAAGTTTGAAAAGAATAATATTTACAATGTGTTCGTTGAATGCCTAAGAAAACATTGTGATTCCATAGTGAGCTATTTAATGAAACGTTTACAAAATACGATTGATATAATTGAATTTGATCACGTAAATGTATGTGTATATGGCCTTCAAAATTTATTGCTGTGCAAAAAGATCAATAATTTTCTTTACGCTAGTATACAATGCGTTATCGAAAAATGTATTAAAATTCTTAATACATCTGATATTGAGATAATTCAAAAATATTTTGCAGCCGAAATACTTTTCAAAGTAGCATTATTTATTGAAAGCAATGATTTTTTCGAAAACAATGATAAAAAAGCCATATTTACTAATTACTTCGATGCTATAAAAAATGCATTGTTATGTGTCGCTTCAGAATCTAAAGAAATAAATCAGTCGAAAGGGAAAGTTATGTCTGCATTTAATCAAGTATGTTGTGAGTTATATTACTTGCATTATAAATATACAGATGTGTGGACAGACGATTCTGTTATGGATCTCACTAAAACTGCTATTGAATTTTTGGAAAAAGGTGGAAGTAAATGTATCGGTTTGATAATTAAACTATCCGGTGTTGTCATACAAAACTTGATGAAAAAAAACATGTGGATCGATATCGAAGTATTGCTGGAAAAGATATGGAGAGAAATTCTGGATGTGAGAAAAAATGAACAATTCAAAAAAAGTATCAGGGATTTTGTTAAATTGATGTTTAGTAAAAGTGTTTTTACTTTTGAAAAAATGCATCAGTTCTTGTTAGTTTTTGGAAATAGATTATTTGAATTGGGTGATGTTGCTCCTTACACAGTTTATCATATGATGAATGAAATTTCTATAGAATTAAATCAATACGATCTTTCACCACTAATTTCTTTGGTAGTAAACGCATTATTGTTTGGTAATGTGCCTAGAAAAGACCAAAGGTAATTTTTGAGCATTTAATTGATTGTTAAAAAATGATTTTCATATTGAAATTATATATTTGTAAATTTCAGAATCGAATCCGATGTATGCGGTTTCATCGTATCTCATTTTTCTTCTGTTGACTCTAAAGACTAGTTAGTAATTTTTTCTACAAATAGTAATATAAACGTTATCAGTGTTAATATACATTATTTTTTTAAATTTCAGTATAATGAATCCGACAGAAAAGATAAAAATTTGCACTTTGAAAATATTGATAAATCAAAGTGAAGATTTTCATAAGCTGATGATAGCAGAACTTCAGAATAAAACTCTTCTCATATTGAAACCGAAACAGAGGTATCATGGAAACTCTATGAATCATAGAATTTTACTTAGAATCATGCAAGCTTTGTTATTGTCGTGGAAATCAACATCGAGTAATCCAACAACTTTAGATGTAGCAAAATGGTGCGCTAAAATGCTGTGTAGTCAACCGCATCATGCAAGTATCAGAATAATGGCAGAATGGTATATTTCTCTACATTTAATCCATGAAGTAAGTATGAACGTTATAGAGATATATGTATTTTTTATATTTGAAAAAATAAATACATTTTATTTTATTTTAGAAAAGACCATTGCGATTTAGTAGCAAAGATTTTGACTTGTCAAATTTACCACAAATATCATATTTCATGATATTATACCATGTTGTTAAGCATCAAATTATCAGACTTCAAAATAAATTATCTTACAGCATAACTATCACATCAAATACAGATTATAATAATTCAGTCGAAGATGATGTAGTTTGGGAAAATCTCGATTTCGTCATAGAAACATATATGCCCCACATGATGGGACAGTTATTCAATATAAGATTGAATGCACAATATTTGACGCACAAACTTTATGAATTAGTGGAAACGTTCAATAAAAAATCCAAGTATAGCATTATTCAAGATTGCATATTGAATAATTTTAAAATGAATTCAGAAGAAAAGAATTTGAAAAAGATCAAAGAAGAATTTTATGTAAATAATTTAGATGTGATTTTTCATTTAAATGTGAATAACATTTATAATCAAATACCAAGGTTGATCGGTATCACTCATGACGAATTGATCTCATTAAAAAATTCGAATCGTTTGGATAATGTTAAAAGTACTATATTATTTGATCATATAGATCTAGATTACTTTCATCAAATTGATGAAACTGTGATGAATAATTTTTCTATTGATTCCAATACTGATGTTGAAATAATTGATAACATCCAAAAAAAATTTGTTCCATGGAGAAATATGTTAGCAGAATTAAACATTTTACAAGAAAAAAATGTAAATTTTTAATAATGTAGTATTTATAAATATAATTCCAATGTATATTATTATAAATTATTTTTCAGACTGATATTAATGAAAATGGATTAATCATAGTAGCATCACTTGTTGAAAAATTACCGAATTTGGGAGGCTTGTCCCGAACGTGTGAAGTATTCGGTGTTAAACAACTTGTCATTAGTAGTACAAAATATACTCAAGATAGACAATTTCAAAATTTAAGGTATATCTACTTATCAATTATAATATAATAACTATCACAATATAATAATAAAATATATTTTAAGTGTTTCGTCAGAGCATTGGGTGAATATATTAGAAGTTCAGACAGGATCAGATTTAAAAGAATATCTATTAGAAATGAAAAATAAAGGATACAGAATCGTTGGAGCTGAACAATCTTCTTCAAGCGTCATGCTGAATGAATATATTTTTCCAAAAAATATGATCTTACTATTAGGGTGATTATTTATTATTGAAATAATTTATACGTTTATTTTATACAGAATTTCCACAATCTAAAATACTTTTCAGCCACGAGAAAGAAGGCATATCACCTGATTTGCTTTATATGTTGGATGATTGTGTGGAAATACCTCAACAGGGGATGGTACGCTCTTTGAATGTACACGTAACTGCATCCGTTTTCATTTGGGAATATTCAAGACAACAAAATTTCCTGTCCAAAAAGTTATAATTTTGCTCAAAACATTATGACCTATTGCAAATGTGATTCAATTTATTTTTTGCATTCATAAAAAATGCTTTTGCAAATATTTTTATATGTGAAGTATAAAATAAATAATATATTAATCAGTCAACATTTTATTTATTGAAAAATTCTCGGATAATGCATTTTGGAGCTTTACGAATACATCAAAACTTCTACAATTGAATATTTTATACTTAATAAGTACTTACATGCTGTGAAGTTACATCGTATAAATTTTTATAAAAGATAGAATTTCTCTCTAGTAGATTCAATATTAACACTTATCTCGTTTGTATAAGATTATCAAATATCAGATAAAAATTAACGTAAAACTCGAGCCCATGGATGGTACCAAATATTTATTTTGCATTTCTCATTATTATTACAAAACCCAACAGACATTAGTGTAAAGACGCTACAACACCGAGCGAAAACTTCAAAGTTGTGTAATTACCTATCCATGTACTCCACCAATTGTCCTTAAATGTGTCTTGTGTGCTTTTTCGTTGTGTGTCAGTGTCGTTTGGGTAAACGTCTAATTATTGCGATTTATATTATACTAATTTTTACTTACCAAAACGTTTGCGCAAATTACACTAGCGCACACAACACTGGCACATATAGAAAATAACTCACGCGACTTGTTTTGAGTATATATTGTCCTAAAATTTAGGATAATTGATGATTAAATGGTCATTTATGCTTTGTAATTTATTTCAATTTTAATCATACCATTTTCAAAATTTTCGCGGATAGTTTTCTTCGCTCTGTATGTGTTGACTGTGCTCTTCTATCGGTGTGTGCCAATGCCGAATAAACTAATATGGTTGGGGGAAGCTAATGCACATGAAGTAAACTTACAGGAAGCAAGCTCACAGGAAGCAAGCTCACACGAAGCAAGCTCACACGAAGCAAGCTCACACGAAGCAAGCTCACATGCTTCCGAAAATTTTCGTTAATCATTTAACAAGAAATATTACTTTGGTACTGACAAAGTATTATGGACGTATACTATTACGTCTAACGTGAAATTCTTTTAACACAAAAACACATTTTGGTGCTTTCAGTTTCGTGTTAAACGTTTTTCACTTTAATTTGAAAATTTGAAAATTTTCGAAAGCATGTGAGCTTGCTTCCTGTGAGCTTGCCTCGTTTGAGCTTGCTTCGTATGAGCTCGCTTCGTGTGAGCTTGCTTCCTGTGGGTTTTCTTCGTGTGCGTTTGCTTCGTGTGAGTTAGCTTCTGGCCACCCACTAATATCATTAGAGCGAACATCTGAAAACCCTAGTGTCTCATATCTTCCAATATCATTTATGCAAACGCTATGAAATCATCAAATCAACATAAACCGCGAAACTCCTTAATGTACACAACAATATACAACATGCACCTTTTCGGCTCAAACGACCGTTTCCGCACCGAAATGGAGTCCCAGCGCAACTCAATCAGAACACCCGTCAGCTGATCGACGTACATATCCTAATACGCCGCGCAGTCGCACGACACAAGTAAATGGGCGACAGCCAGGGGTCTGCGCCCCCCGAGGCCGCTCCGGCGCCCCCCGCGACGGACAGGTCCCGCTCCAGGTCGCCTACGGAGCGCCCGGAGCCCCCAGGGCCCCCCGCGCCTCCGCCCCGCGAAGCCAGCATCGCCGACGAGCTGAACGAGACCGTCAGCACGGTGGACAGCCTCAGTGCGTGGAGTCGCCATGGCGTATTTTCTATTAATGCTCTATTGTTGTGTTCTATATTAAGAATTTTGTAAACATGGTGGGTGTATGGTGGTTGCGCTTTCGTTTGGCAGGTGGGGTTTTTGATATGTTGGGGTTTTTGAAATTTTTGTGTGTTGGAGAGTCGGTGACCTGTCAAAGGTCATGTGGTTCTTGTGAATGGCGATAGTGAAATTTTTGATAAGTCGAAATGTGTAGTTGTTTGATAGATGATATTGTCATTGTTCAAATTGTTGGGAAATTTCATTTGTTGGAAAAAATGTTCAATTTATGTATCAAGGTGTCCCTTGATATTAATTAAGATAGATAGATTCTGTTAGGGCGCTATGTGAAACAAAATCGTGAACGAGTCATGCAAATATATGGAAAAGAGGGAATTAGGTTATTTTTAGAAAAATTAAAGAAATGTGTGTTAGTTATTGCAGAAATCGTTGAAATTTTATCAGAACTTTCATTATCAATTTTGGTTCCACTTGGGACTGACAATTAGTTGAAAACGAATGGTTCGTAGGAAAGACTTCAAAAAACTAAATATTTACAAAGTAAACATATTGTTTTACTACATTTTTCTTTTTTTTAATACTCAAAAAAAGCATAGACTTATCTTAACATAATTTTCATCATTCTATATAACTTGGTAAAACAAAATTTCATCGAAAAACAAATTTTTTTCAACAAAATAGAAACCATGTTAAAACAAAATTGTGTTAAACGAGCAATACCTATACTTTGCATTCTCAGTTAACTATAATTTATCTATGTTTATTTTTAGAAATCTTAATGGAGAACGTAGACAGTGGAATAGGTGCTGAGAAGTCTGATAGTGGAAGCAGCGACGTACAAATGCCTTCAGTCGAAGAACTCGCGAAGGAGTCGGAAGGTCCTAGTGCTTCTACTAGTGTTGTGCCTCCAAAAGAAGAGACTGATGCGAATCGTAGAGTATTTAAACTTCCTAGACCGAACCGTAACTATCGTTCGCGTCGTATTAATCCCGTTATAGATAGTGACGATGATATCAGTATCGACTCTGATGATTTTTCAAGAGAAGAAACGATGCCGTCAAACAATTCATCTGTAGAAAGGTAATTTTCAATATTATATGTATTTTTGTTATGATGTAGTATTACGACTATACTTATTTTATTATTTGTAGCGATGACGATGATAACTCAGATGATGATGATGGCAGTGATTCTACTAGTATAGAAGATGAAAACTTAGTTTTGTGGTCTGATATATGTGGCCAAAATGACCAGAGTAACGATGATTTTGAAATCCCTCCCGTATTATTGAAACGAAAACCAAATTATCAATGGAACCCAGTCAAAGGTAAACCAATATTTGTATAATAATATTCATAATATTAATTATTATTCTAATTATTAAACTATTACGGATTTCAGAATTGATCAATCGTGAACTCGGTACTCTTTCAAAACCTGGAAAAACTGGTAAAACTGACGTTATGTTTGAGCAACGATTTTATGGATCATTACGTACTGTAGAACGATTAGAACTTATGTATAAATTAAATAAACATAAAGGTTGTGTAAATTCAATAAATTTTCATCCTGAAGGTTTGTAAGATAGTTTATTCATTAGAATATTCTAATTGTTAATAGATATCACAGTTAGCTTAATTTTCAGGACACCTTCTCGCATCTGGCTCGGATGATTTAAATATTATCATCTGGGACTGGACTACAAACGTATTCCGTAAAGTAGTAAAAACAGATCATAAAGCTAATATTTTTCAAAGTAGATTTCTTCATTTAAACGCAACTAGTCAAATAGATATCGTATCATGTGGCAGAGATGGACAAGTACGGAGATTTTATTTAATTAATTTAATTTTTTTAATAACAAATACATTTAATTGAATTTGACTATCATTTGAAGGTTCTTCTTACACAAGTATTGACTGGAGGCGGTCCCCCTATAAAGAGACGCTTAGCTGAACACGGTCGATCCGCACATAAGTTATATACAAGTGCTTCAGAACCACATATTGTAGTGTCTGCTGGGGAAGATGCTCGCGTTATTGTATCAGATGTTAGACAAGAAAAACCAAATAGGTTGGTTCTTATTTTCTTATTCCTTTTTTCGTACATAAGTTTCAATTTAAATTTTTCTTTCTTTTAGACTATTAATCGTAAAGGACAACGATATGAAAGTTCCGCTTTATAGTGTCGCCTGCCATCCATTAGATACACATGAAATGTGCGTAGCTGGTCGAGGTCGCAAAGTTATGGTATTTGATAGACGCAAAGTATCATTACATGCCAAACCTGTAAAATCATATTGTCCCGACTTCTTCCGTACTTCCGTAAGTCTTTTATGATTGCTTTATATAATTATTTTTTATAATCAATTGATTTCGACTTCTTTGATCGTTTTACAGAACAGTAATCCTCAAAGAAAAAGGAAAACTAACATACTCGCCTACGTTACATGCGCTGTATATAATCACAATGGTTCAGAAATATTAGCTTCTTACAACGATGATGATATATATCTTTTTGATTCAGTTGCTGATTGGTGAGAATTTGCGTCAATATTTAATTAACGATTAGCTGAATTCATATTTATTATTTAATTTACCGATGATCATCTTTAATGTGTAGCGAATCAGCAAATGCTGGACATGGTTTTTCAAATTTCTATTGTGGACATAGAAACAGTGAAACATTCAAAGGTGTTTCATTTTTCGGACCTCATAGTGAATTCGTTGTATCCGGATCAGATTGTGGTAATATTTTCATATGGGATAAGAAAACCGAATCGATTGTACAGTGGATGATGGGTGATGAAGGGGGCGTTGTATGTATAAATTAAATAATAATTTATAATAATATTATGTATTACTATTGATTTTTGGTTTATTTTTCAGGTCAATTGCATAGAGTCTCATCCTCGTTTTCCTGTTCTCGCGACTAGTGGTTTAGATAAAGATGTAAAAATTTGGGTACCTTCTAATGAAAAGAACCCAGAATTGGAGGGTCTTAAAGAGGTAAATATGAGATGAATTAGCGTTAAATTTGTCTGTTTGTATAAAAAAATTTACCTTATTTTCATCTTTGTTTTTTCAGACTGTGATAAAAAATATAAGTGAAAGGTCCGATAGACCACTCTTCAATTTTTTGCCTAGAGTATTTGATATTTTTCGAGCTGAGGAGAGTGATACGAATTCTGATGATGAAGAACAACCAGACGAACCAGGATGTGCCGCTTTTTAATATTAGAAGTTTTATTTCATTCTAAATCTCAAATTATTTTGATTATTTTTTTTCTCATAGTAAATATTGCGAATATTTTTTTATTACGCCCATCGAGAATTTGTATTGTGCTATTTTGAAGGGTATATTTTTCTGTTTTTTCATTTTCTGCTTAAAGTTCGCCATCTTATCTGGTCTAATATATAAATTCATAATTGCCAAGCCAAATTAAATTAATAATATACCAATTTCATGTGTTGAAACTTGTTAAAAAACCAAATTTTCATTTGTATTTGCAACAGTCGGAAGAATGAATGCCTTGTGTCATCTTAATTTAAAGGTATCGTTAAAATGATAATTTTTTTCCAATGTAAAGATTATGTATTTCCGAATGGCTGTGATTTCTTGTATGTTACATATATCATGTTTATGTAAATATATTTTAAATGGTTGAACTGTTCTTCTCAGGTTCTCGTTCCCTTTATGAAACATAAATATTAATATATCGTTTTGATTCAGATTGACGTTCACAAAATATCAAATTGTCATCTTCAATTTATTTTAATATCAAATTTGATCTTTTATTGTTTATTACCATTGAAATATCAATTATATACGTGGAAAGCCAAAGAAAATTATTCTGATGCTTAATGATACGTTTTAAGATTATTCTCCAAAATATCTGTTTATATGAAAACATTATTTTTTTGTATCAAATGTTAATAATTTTCATTGACCCCTTGTTGCATATGGTGCCTCATTTGATGGGTAAATTAAGTTATTCATTTTAAATAATGACCCTATTATTTTTTTTTTGTTATTGCATATTTATAAAATATGTATTTGTATATGTGTTGTCGAAAAATAATTTTTTAGTTTTTTTTTCTAATTCGCACTTTCCAAGACACAATAGCTCTTTTTTAGTAATTAATCTCGACTTTTCGTATTATCTTTGGCATCTTATTTTTTTTTCTGAAAAAAAAATACATAAAATAATATAAATTCATTTAAAAGTCTTTAAGTTGAAAATCTTTATTTTGTTAATTTCTAAATCACATTTTAGAAAACTAGTTGTTTTATTTTGAATTTTAACTAGATTACATTTTATAATTGCGACTAGTTATTTTATGGGATAGGACTATTCAACTGTTTTTTTTTTACAACCATTGTATAACAATAACCTTTTTTACATTCAGAGTTAAAATAAAAATAAAAATACTCAGCGAACTCGAATTATCGTTCGAGATTTCTATCTTGTTTGTGATATCATTGTTCTTTAAATATACACGTTACAAATTTTTTATTGAAGTTACAGAATTTTGTTACTGCTTTTCTGTTTTGTTTTCTTCAAAAACTCTATTTCACTTTGTGAGTGTACATATGCTACATGTATAGAAATAATTATATTCTTTGTTACAAAGTCATAATTGTAAATAAATTCTTAATCGTAAGTTTCGGGATATTGCTTTGGTTTCGAAAGTTTTGTATTTTTCCCAAAAGTGCCACACTCATGTATGGTACACACGATTTTCAGTATTTAGTGAAGTTTTCAATAATAACAAATACGGTTTTGAAATAAAATCTATTTTACTAAATTTTGTAAATATAGATTGTAAAATGTTATTTTGTATTTGCAGAGAAAGCAAACAATAAAATAAAATGATTTAATAAAAACAGATGATTTAATGATCAAACATACATTTAATACTAATTATTATTTAACAAATGTGTACCGAATTTCGTATTGCCCCATGATGATACTCACCAAAGGTTTTAAACTACATAGTCAAAAAAGAAAAAAAAAACAGTAAATAAATATTTATTTATGATAATTTTTAAAAGTATTAATTCGAACACTATTTACATTGTTTTCATATAAATAGACCTTAAATTACCAGTCACAATTATTCGCCACGGGAATATTTATTGTATTTAAAAAATGCCTAACGCTTGCGCCAAACCGGTATAAACATACAACGTCGTAGCTGCAATGAACATTGTTACTACGGATTTGATCAAAAGACCCATCCAGGGTCCGGTTACCATCACCGATATCAATGTTTCGAGCAGTAAACTTTTGTACGGGGTCAGAATTAACAATGTAATCACTATTGGCACTAGTTTCTTGTTCAAGTCGTGTCGTCCCCAAAGCCAAACTAATGTCACTGTCGTGATGTGTTGGACGAGTAAAATGTTTGATTCGAGACATTTTTGAATGTATTTCCAGTCGAATTCGGCACCTCGGGCGCCGAACCACAATAGAAGAGCTCTCGTTAGTATAACCTATTGGATAGAATATTATATTGAGTGTTTGTTAGTTGATTTTTTGTTTCGTTTATGACGAAAGAGTTACCTCTGCGCTGGCCCAACCTATTCCAGCGGTTAATACTTTCGAATGGCCTTTTCCTGGTATGCGTGCTAGGACAATGTACATTCCTACGAGATCAGCTACGTCCACAGTTGATTTTAGAAATTCCTTGAAAAATAAATTGTGTGTTAAATGTTTAGTGTTAAGAAACTCAGGTTTAAAATTACAAAATATTTAACTAACTCCAAGAAAGTCTACTCCACTACTGATATTCTCCGAGTCGGTATCAGGGAAGAACGTGGCTAAAACTAACATTTTGCACAATTGAGTGAAAATATAAACACCTCCGGCTTGTATGCATTTCCAGAATGCACCGTATTCGGATCTGCAAAAATGAATAATCAATTTGAGATATTTCAAAGATATATTAGACTGTCATATATTGCAAGAACGATTTGACAGTCCTCATACGTTATACGAACATTGAATTAGAGTTGGAAAAGTGAGATTTAGTAATCCAATTAGAGATAACATGAACATAACCTATATGATGTTAATTAAGTGTAAACTTACAGGCCAGAGTATTTGTACGCCATCCAGTAAGGGACGTAAACTAATGCTAGACAATTACCGAAATGATATAGAGTCATTTTGGCAAAATTTGTTTAACAAAATTTAATAAACGTAACCCACATTAGCCGGGGCAGAGTGACAACTGAAACTGTCAATGCCCTTTAGCCACCGTAACAAACTTTTATGCGGCCTTAAACGAGAACCGTGAACTTAAATGGTTTTGGTAAGTTGCGTTTTAATTTCATATATAAATTGATTCATGCGTATATTTATATCTATTTAATTGCAATAGAAATAGTTTGTTAAAAAAAAAAAAAAAACAACTTTGCTTCTATTTTTTTTTTTATTCAATGTAAAATAAATCCTAACAAAATCCTTATCCTATTATAATATACAGATAAATATCAATAATTAATTTATCATGAGGTAAAAATCTCCTTCGATTGCCAAACAATATGAAGAAAGTTTACATTTCATCATTGAATTGATTTTGAATAAATCACTATTCAAAATTGCAATTATTTATTCGATGGGGAAAATGATTGATTATTTAAATAAAAACATTTAAATGTTCTCATCAAATTATACTTGTATTACTGTAATCCAAATTCAATTTATACCTATAACAAAAACCTTTTACTTTTCTGTTCTAACATTTCCTATTTCATATTTCTGAAAACAATTGTACTTCATTCGAACAATTATTTGTACATCATTGATTCTTTATATTGCATTCAATAAAAAGGGGTTGATTTTTTTTAACCGAAAGGGTTACTAGATTTCTAAAAGGGGAGTCACTTTACCCCTTTTTCAAACATATTTTTTTATCAATATACACACACATACAATAAAAATTTTAAAACAGCAAATGTATATTTACATACATTCAATTTTAATGTAAATGAAAACCCATTCAAGACAACCAATAGAGTACTAGTTCAATATTTTTTTTACACGCGAGCAACGGAAAGGGCTGCGGCCAAACCGATATGAAAACGGAGGGTTAAAAAGATTCAACCCCTTCTCAATCACCTTTATATGGTTGTGTGAGTCTAAAAAACGATAGGGTTAGAGCTGGTTTTGCATTTGTGTACGGTGGAGCAAGCGAGACGTTTGGGGTGTCTCTCCGAGCTCTCGGCCGAGCCGTTGTTCAGTTTGCCGCGGGCTCTCTGCGGAGAAGTTTGTGGCTACCAGACACTGAAAGTGGATTTCAGTTGTATTTTCGAGTGTAAAATAAATCTTACAAATAATGAATTCATTTTGAATTGTGTTTTAATTCATAATTTCATTTTTTTATAAGTGAGTCTATGTTTTTCTGATATATTGTACTTGTTATCAGAATTTCAGTGTTTAAAAATGTTATTTATTGAACAGTTTACCAAAAAAGGGATACAAAATGAATCAAGAGTGATTCTACTGAAAAATATATAATACATTATATTATCTATGATGAAGCTTCTGGTAATCCAAAGGTAAGCGCTAAAATTTTGTATTTTATATATCAAGCAACCAAAATCTTTTTATTCCTATTCTTCTTCTTATGACAAAAATGAAATAGATATTCTCATGAAATAATAATTTGGGTTTCCAAAGAACTCTTTTGATTGATTTTAATTAAATAATATTTGGCAGAATATTCTACTCCGACATGATGTTAAAAAGTCATTTAGTTAGTTAATATATAACAGAAAATATTATACATTTGATACAATTATTAATATATAAAAATATTTCTTTAAAGAAAGTATTTTTATTATAAGAATATTACAAAAAATAAATTAAATGATCTGAATGACATTGAATTAAATACCAAGTTAATGCTTTATGACAATGAACAATTAATTTTTAAAATACCTATCTATTTATAATATTAGAGAAAATTTTTACATGTTTATTAAATGTGCTTAAATAATTATTTATTTATTTATTTATTTATTTAAAAGTAAAATAATAAAAAAATTATTGACTTAAAATTATTTAGCTGGATTGAAATGATTTTTCTATGAAATAGTAAAAATACAGTCCCTTTTAAGAAATTCATAATGATTTTGCATTTTTTTTATTATTATATCTATAAAATTTTGGTTAAATATTGTATCAGTCAAATTGATAATAATTTATTTGAATTGAAACTATAAATTTTGATTATAACCATTTCTCAATTTATAATTCTTTGATTATATTCATTATGAGGAACTTTCAAATATATTTTAGTAAATACTATTGAAACATGATAAAAATATCATATTTATTTATTTAAATTATTTCAATGTTCTTTAAATGAATGTAAGTTACTATTGATATAATTAAAATTAGCTGAAAATTTTATTTTTTATCTGATAACTTTTTTTTATACACAATTTCAATTTCCTTATAAATACATATCCTAATTAACGCCTCATTTAATTTGAAAATCATTTCACTAAAAACAAATATAATAATTCAAAAAATGATCATATTCAACTTCTGAAATTTCACAAATTCAAATAAAACAATTTAATTCACACCAATCAATTAAAACATCCAATCTTAATTAATTTACTAAATCATAGATGGCTCTAACAACTGACCACATGCAGAATTCCCCCCCAACCCCCATATTTACCCTCAAAACATTGACACGACCGTTTCCAAAAATCGCAAACTCCCACCCCGCACACACCCGGGTCCAAACACAAAAACGAGTACGCGACATTTACGACAAACACACACACGAAAACATTCGCAAGCCGGGGGGCGGAAAGCTTTATCAGTGAGAGCTTACTCATAGCTTTGATGGGGTCAAGAGGGTCGAACGTTACTGAAATGCGTCTTTATTTTAATACGGCGTCTACCCTAATATAATTTATTACTTCACTTTATGCGAAACTCATATATTCGCCTGACAATAAAGCCTCAGGGTGAACGACATTTTTACCCGGGATGGTTTTTTTCCGCGCTCTTTTATTATGTATTATACGTTTGGCGGATATCGCTTTTCATGGTGAGCTTTTATGTGTAATATAAAATTGAGATTTTGAAAATTTAAATGATTATTTATTTTAATTTTTTGATTTTAACTAATTGAGTTTTTTATAATACAATATAATGTATTTTCTAAAATAATTAGATAAATTGATTAGTTCAAACTTACAATCGCTAGATGGAAAATTTTCGTATTATACTCGAATATTTTCAAATTAATATTCAAATAAATTTAATTAATATTTAAACGAATTCGACAAAGGTTTAATTTTATCAAACGTCTCGTTCTCATTGATCAATGAAGTTAAGCAACATATAAATAGATTCTCATACGTTTGACCTAAAATCATTTTCCAGAGAAAATTTTTAGTATTTAAACTCGTCAACATTTATCTTCTCTTTATGACTATTTTAATGAAAGAAAAAAAATATATTAAAAGGGTCGTATTAATATTATATTATTAAAGTCATCGAATAATTTGTTCCTATTGAATTTATTGAAGTTAAGCAGCACATAGAAGACATGTTCTTTAAAGAAAAAAATCCTCTTAATTTTCCTATTGAATTTTCAAATTTTCAAAACTCTCAACCTTTATTAATCAAAATTTTCCAACACTGACCATATCCCGCAATTAAAATCTTAAAACCCACACGCGACAACACATCAAACAAACCCAACAAACTCCAATCAATCAAAACAAAAACAATTTTCCAAACGAGCAGAACCCACTAGAATATTCAACTCGACGTCCACTTTTTCCCCGAAAAAGCGATAAATATCCTCGCAGACTTCGCCTCCATCCCGCAGGACGTGTCCATTGTACCGGCCGTTATAAAAAATGTCGCTTCTGGGAGTTTGCATCGAGCTGCTAAGCCGTTTTCGATAAGCCCACACTTTCCCCGCGTTTCCACCCCCGCCTCCCCCCGCCCCGCCGGGCTTATATGCTAAGAGCTTCTTTTTTTACGTATTCCGGAGGGGAAGGTGATAGATATTCTTTAGGATGGCCGCTTTTTTCCCCCACGTCCCGTCGTCGGTTTTCCATGGCCGTATCTCTTTCGCTGCGGGCCAAAAGAGGGGGAACGTTCTGGAGAGGCGTCGGGAAATAGCCTCGGGACGCTGCTATCCCCTTTTCTTGATTTTATATCTTTTCGCTCTCGAATTTATGTCTTGTGTTCTTCTTTTATTCGGGGACGTTTGCAAATATTTTGACGTTCGAGTTTCGAGTGGGTTTGGGTCGAAATAAATGTTGGATCATGTATTAATAAATATCTTTTTATTATAATGTATTTGATTCAAATATATTCATTTAAATTTTGTTTAAAGTCCTTTTAATACCCGAGAGTCGATATATCGGCTTTTGTATAATCGTCAAAATATGATACCTTGATCCGATATATCGGATTTTTAAAATACCATATTTATTTTTTTATTTCAAATATATTTTGAGCAAAAAAATAAATATCATATTGGGATATAACATTCTTGTATCATTTTCATTCTTATTATTCTTGTATTTTTGGCTAATTATCGAAAATTCTTAGGGGATTAAAAGGGATCCCTTTCGTCGATCGCTGATAGGTTTATTTTATCACCGATTAAAAAATATTTGTAGATCGTACGAAAATTTCCCATCTACTGGATACATAAATTTTGAACATAATATTTTTTTTAAATAAATTTTTAATATAACATGATATATCATCATCGTCATATATCCACAATCTATAAAATGTCCACTCTTGGATAATACATATTTAATATTCATTCAAAAATAATTAAAATATATTTGAAAATACATCCATTAAAATAATACAAATAAATTATTTATAACGGAACCAAAATTTAACAGATACCTAAATACCCTCATAATATCGAACAGATCAAAATTCAATCTTATTTCATTCAATAAAAAAAAAACATTTAAATATATAAATACAACCTCAAATTCGACATCAAACAACAACACAATATGCAGAATCCTATACTCAACAATCAAACGACAACATGTCAATTACACACAAACAGACCACTCGAAACCCAAAACGCACAACTCAACACGTCGCCATTACTACACGCAACCTCCTTTTAGGCTTTTGTAGATTCACATTTCCCACATAAACCATTACCATTCGAACACACACACCGTTAAATGTGGGAATCGCGAAAATCCCAGCGCGTCTTAGCTGACAGACGACAATGACAACTACACGATGTAAAACCCGAACGGCGACGCTTGACGCCTACATAACGGACGCCTTTTATTTTTATGTAACGCATTATATAATAACATGTGGGGGCTTCGAATCAAAACACGCTGTTGATGCTTGTATGGTTTGATGATAATTATTGTGGGGGTTGGGGATGGGGAAAATGGGAGAGAGTGTTGCGCGTTTATTGGCGCCATCTATTGGTCGGGATGTGGAATTTGATATGTTTTTTTTTTTTTTAAATTCAATTTAAAGTTTTATAATTTTTTTAATATTATGAAATAAATGCTCGTATTAAGAATTTTAATATTAAAATGATTTCATGTTTAAGGCACGATTCAAATTAATATTCATCTAAAAGTCTAAGGAAAGCCTTAAAGAGGTGATAGGTCATGTTGTTTGGGAAATTTTATACCAAACAAACCTTAGTCCAAAGTATCATAGTTTTTGAGATATTATTATTATTTTTTTGATTTTTAAGAAAAAAAACTAAAATCCCAAATGAAAGTTAATATGGCAGACAATTATTTTTTTTATTTGTTTACTATGTATTTAATAATCCTTGAATAGAAATACAAAAATGTATATCAGCTAATAACTATTAGAAATACTTGATTAGTTATCAAAAAATCACTAAAGTAAAGGGCGACTAGAGTTTTTTGATATTTCTTGTTTGAAAAAAAAAAGTCCAAAGTTTTCAAATGTTTAAAAAAAAATTTTTGCTTAAAGCCCTTTCGATTTATGCATCAAACATTTAGATATCTAACCGATTCTCAAAACTAGGGTACAAAAACTAAATATTAAGTAATATAATATAATAATTGTTAAATGAAAATTTTCGATGTTTTTTCACGATTTCATATAGCGAAAATTTTCCATATTACAATTTTTTTATAAAGTCTATTTGGACGTATGTAATTTCCATCCAAATATAATACACTGATGTAACCTATCTCCAATTTTTATATGATCACCATACATTTTTTAACGCGCTAGTCTCTGAAACATATCCCCATATAAAAATCGACAAGTTTACATTTATAACAAAATTTAAAATGCAAATACACCCCATCCACTAACGATCCAAATAGCGGATTTCGACACAACACCCCCCACATAATACATAATATAATACGTATAGATATTATGCCAGGCTCTTGACATAACCCCGAATGATATTTATGTGCCGCCCCATTGGAGCAGGTGTCGTCCATTTTTATGAGGGCCTACCCGCCCTCGGCCGCCCATCGCACCCCCGACTCGTCCTTTATTTCGTCCTTTCGCATTATCCTCGAAATCTCTTTCGGAATAAGTGCGGAGCCTTTATAATATATAATGCGCTCACGGAAAAATAATATTAAATAAAATGGAATACAGGTGATGAAGGGTGAGGTTTTTAATGCGATTTGTATTATGGGGGATGTGGGGGTGGTGTTTGAAATTGGAAGTTTTGAATTTTGATCGTTGTTACATTGTTTATTGGAGGAAAAGTTATTTTTGATGTAGTATTGGAATTTTGAGTAATTTGTCTTGTAACAAGCTAATAAAAAGCTTGAAAAAAGAAGGAAGTCTTAAAGCGTTACTAGGGTTGGAGTGCTAAAAACTTTTTCTTACAAAATGATAAAATGAAGGTGATGTTTTATGTTGTTGGAATTGGAAATTTTTGAATTCTGATCGTTATTATATTGTCTATTAGAGGAAAAGTTATTCCTAATTATTATTGGAATTTTGAGTATTTTGTCTTGTAAAAAAGAAGGAAATCGTAAAGCGTTACTAGGGTTGGAGTGCTAAAAACTTTTTCTTACAAAATGATCAAAAGTCTATCTACTGACCGTATCATTTGTCGCTTAATTTAAAAAATCGTCGTCTATAATTTAAATACAGTATTTTTTACTAAATAAAATAGTCAAATTTATATTCCATTCCACATTAACGTA
The DNA here is from genome assembly GCA_009617725.1 of Hydropsyche tenuis. Lineage (NCBI taxonomy): Eukaryota > Metazoa > Arthropoda > Insecta > Trichoptera > Hydropsychidae > Hydropsyche > Hydropsyche tenuis. The sequence goes on from VTON01000109.1 coordinate 338,380, forward strand.
GAGTCACAAAACCGAATGAAAAAAAAATAGAATGAATAATATTTGTTTAAAAAAATTTCTCCATAAACAAAAATTTGAACAATCCGATAAACATTGATCAGTTTCCGACTCTAATGATAAATTTATTAAAATCAAATATCAAAGATCTATGTATATAAAATAATCTTATACCTACAAAAAAAAAAACGCACATCTTCACACAGAACCTTTCTCGAATTTAGGACACGACTTTTCAGGGCACGCATGTAAAATGGATGGAATATGGAACGAGGGCTTCGTCCTCGAGGTGTGTGGCATTTGATATTATGGCATCCATCAGGACGCCCTCATCTCGGCCCAGGAATAACTCAATGCCCTCTCGGAGAAGGGGCAGGGGTCCGAGGGGGTGGCGGGGCCGAAAAAAGGGATGAGAGTGGGTGGTGGGTGGATATCTCCTTTGGTATGCATTTATTCGAGCCGCAGCGCGGAAGGGTCACGTATTTTTTTATAGAGGATCAGACGCTTTATCCCGATACATTTTCAATATCGACACAATATAGTAAAGTGTGTTTCGTTATATTATGCTATTTTGTATTTTTTTAGAATGAAATTGTTGGATTCAATAATTGGATAAAGAAAAGTTAGTATTGTAATGAATCTGTATGCAAATATCGAAGTATTGAGAAAATTTTATTGTGACGTATAAATTGTTATGGATTTATTTATTTGATTGAAATGATCCAAATGTAATATTTATTTTATTCAGAATTATTTCATTCAACCTTTGTCTTCAATAGAAAAAAAATCACATATACTCGTATGTACATATACCATTAAAAACAATCTTTCAATAGTAGACATTCATAAAAATTGATTTTAAACACAATTCATTTATAAAAGACAAATTTTTTTTCGTACATACTCGTAATTCAAACTTCATAGAAAAACACAAATCATATAGAATTCCCAAGATTTTCCGAGGAATCGTCAACGTGGTAGACATGAACGCAACGAGGCGTGTCCTTAATGTCCCCGAATGCATTATGTTGATGTTTATATTCGTCTGTTTCAGCTGAAATGGCGCTGAAATGTCTTCAGTGACTACGAGAATTCGACACAACGAGCTTTTCATGCAAATTAAATGCCACCATTTCGTACATTGCGTACACTTTGTGACGCGTTTTGACATTCTCAGCAAAGAGTATATCCATGAAAATTTATGAATTACGATACGTACAAAGCGATAATACATTTCGGAACGATAAATGCGTCCGATATCCCAAATTCAAAACGGAATTCAACTTCCAACCTTAGCAAAAGCGATTCGAACATTTTTTCACATTCGGGAGGTTTTAAGCGTAGTTTATGCTTATTCCCCGATTCGAATCGAGGTCTACGTATACACGTATGATATTATGTGTGTTTTTTTGCAAAATGGGGAGGATAGGGCTTTCTCTTGCCGACCTCTCGCCATCTCATACAGTATTCAGCACGAGAAATATAGCTCCATCCACCTCGGCCAGGTCGCCCATTCTTATACTGGCCACCTCTCTATACGCATATCATCCATCGGCATATCCCTGGCCGAATCTCTACGAACAGGGATTTGTAAATGTTGGTTGAGAGAGCCGAAATTTATAAATTGATGAATTAATTAACTGTCCGTCAATTTGTCATATTCGTGTGACAAAAAAGACAATATTATGATATACAATTTAAAACAAAATTAAAATAATTTTAAAGTACCTATTTTAGTCAGGCAATTATTTTGAATGCGTGTTGTTTAGATAAGATAATTTTAAGCAATCAAATATTGAAACTATTATATTTCTTATTAGATGATTTCAGATTAATATCACGCGGTAAGATCACTCATTTATCTATTGAACTAGAGACGTACCGACGACATAGACAAATAAGACAATGCCTAATGGCGGTTAAATAAATTTTATAATAAAAATTTTTCTTTATAAAAACATATTCGACAAAAAAAAGGACAAAAGTTTTTGTGTTTCAGAGTAAATTTACGACCTAAAAATGTAATTGAAAATATCTGTCTATAATATTAGAATTATTAATAAAAAAAAATTGTCTGAACTTTGAACTATATTTCTAGAGAAGGCGACGTTTTGAACTTTGCCTAACGGCGGTAATTTTTTTCGGAATGTTACTGTACTGAACATACCATATATTACTTAACTTTGGATATCGATAAGAATTTATCTATTTTTGATGGTTAAAAAAATTAATTGAAATATACGTAACTCATATAATAAAGAGTAACATATTTCATGTAACAACTACGCATTACAATTTTAATTTTAACTTTAAAAAAATCCAAATATTTCAAAAACACAAAAATATTTTTAAACAATAAAACTAATTTGAATATCACAAGAAAATATCCCGAAAAAGTTTTCCAACCTCTGATCGCGAACGTATCGCATGTATACGCCATTAGGTATATTTTCCAACCCCTAAGTCGGATCGACAGAATTCGAATTTCCAATAGTCCCAGGGACGGGACCCCCTCACCGTCCCCCTTCTCACCCCTCTGTCCTTTCTTTTCCCCCCCTCAACCCTTAAAGCCCACCCCCTTCCCTACCTCCGGCACCGTTCGCTTTTATTCGCGTACTACAGTTCGCCACTTAAAACTTTGTAATTGGCCGAAACGCCATTGACCCGAAATAAATAAATAATTAATAGGTATGTCGGAGAATTTAGGTAATTGTATTTGCATTCTTTTACGAATGGTTTGTGGATTCGTTTTATGGATGTTCTGTTGAGAAGGAGAATGCGAAAAGATTTTATTTATTGTAATATATTGTATTTAAGAATTTGAATTTTTTGCATGGAAATCTTTTCTTTGACACGTATTTATCATGGAACGATCGCGTTTCATAACAATATCGAATTTGAGGACGAAGATTTTATTTGCCACCGTGAGTGGTTTGAGGTCAGGAGCTTGTGGGTGGGTGGTGGGTGGGCCGATGGGTGGCATGTTCGGCCAACTAATGTTATTTTTCAGGGATAACTTTGCAATTCTAATATATTTTTCCCCATTTTGGCCGGGAGCACATTCTAATCCGACGATTTCGGCCGGAGCCGTTTCCTTTTTACTTTTTTTTCGCTTCTTCTCTTCTCTATCCAGCTCCTCCTTTTTATTTTTCTGATTTAACGATTGATAGAATGGACGATCCCATACCATTTCCGATGTGAAACGAGAAACGCCAGTACAGTGGCGCGCAGTTTCACCTTTTTTCCAATGCGTGTCTATTTTTTATTCATATATTTTCGGCGATCACGAAATCAATTATTTTCAATAATTATTATTATCTAGTAAACATATTACAAACTAATAAAAATAATGAAATAGTTAGTAGATATTCTAATATTTTCCATGAATGTTTTTTAGTAATTTTTTTATTATTTTTCTTTTTCACTATATATCATATCATCATCACTATGTAGACACATAGAAAATTTTCTAGACTATCAATCATATCGAAAAGTCTTATCCTCATTTGATATTAAAAAAAAGATGCAATTTAACTGTGCATTGAAAAAATATAGATTGTGTCTTGAAACGAATTACTTGTGCATTAGAATAATATACGATGTGCATTATTTCTGGTATATTAAAGAATTTCGTATTGAGCATCACTTGATTTGTGTGTACAATGAAAAAAAAAATTGCGCATTATAAAGTGAGTGTTAAAAAATATGAAATCAATAATAGAAAAAATAGTTTGTGTAATGAAATAATCGAAAGATGACAACGTCGCCAGAGTAAAGTCTTCCTCCACAGATAATACAATACAACTGTCAACTGTCAACGTTTTATTTTGTTAAAATTTAAATTTGATTTAATTTTAATCACACTTAAACAATTTTCCCCAATTTGATTCTATTATAAAAGTTATGAATAATGGTCGTGTGTTTGGTATTTTGTGCTATTCCCATTTGCAGCGCTGCCGATTATTTTTAATATTCATTCTAAACCACGTTTTATTCGTTTTAAGGTACAGATATTTTTTCAATGATCAAAATATTTTTTCAAGTTCACACATTTCAATGCTCGTGCAAAATGCACACATAATTTTTTAATGCACACTAATTTTATTAAATGCACATTAATTTTATATAATGCACATTTAAATTGTCCCAGAAAAAAAATCATTTGATAACGAACATCCGGAAAAACGAAAGCACCGCCCCTGTCCCGGGTAAACACACATCCTCGAATAAGATTTACTAACCTACGTATGCACAAACCGGGGCCCCGGGCTTTAAATATTTGAGTCCAATAAAAGTTGTTACATTGCGATTCGCTTTTCTCAGGGTGGAAATATAAAGGGACGAACGAGGGTCGACCCGCAGCGAACACGAATAAGGTTCGCGAACGCGAGTACGAACGTGCACCGCGCTCGCGAACACGCTCGACATATTTCAACATTGGCTGCACTGCTCGGAAAATTCGACGATTTCGCGCGTTTTATATAAAAAAAATATATATAAAAGTATCTTAGTATTATAATAAAACGGATATTTTTTTAATACGAATTATATGTACGTATAAAAGCACATCCGTAATATAAAAACGTCATTATCCAGCGTCCATAATAATTTTTATAATAATAGCTTGCAACGGTAGCCGACGAGAGATATGTGTCGTTACGTTCTTTCGACTTATATGTATTTTCTCTGGAAGTATTCCAACCGCCGTTTATCGCCCATGAAATCGAAGTGCCACATTAAAAATTGACAACTTTATATACGCGAAACTTTCGCGACATCCCGGCAAAAAAAATAAAATTGCACTACGGTCCTGTTGAGCACGCCGGGAACGAGAAATAGACTAGTATACGTCAATCGAGACGTATATCGATATGTGAAGATTATAAATTATTATTGACGATATAAACTAGCCGAATTCATGAATTATCATTGGTCATTAAAGTTAAATAATGCTTGAAATAATCGATAGATGTAACATGATCATTAATATTTATAAAAGAACATTTGGTAAAGATAATTCCAATATGTGTCTCTTTGAAGGTACTTTCTTATGAAGAAAAAAGAAATTAGTATAAAGTATGTATAAATATGCTTATAATGATCGAAAAAAATTATACAATATTGATATATTGATATTGTAATATTTAAGAAATTATACAAATGAGACTACAATAATCAGATTACAGTATGGTTAATACATATATAAATAATTAATTAAATTAGATCTGAGAACGTTTATTAAAAAATAATTAGTAATTAACTTCTTTAGAATTAACACATGAAAAAAGTTCATATTTCAGAAGATTAAAAATTAGATTGAACGCTAAATAAACTGCATATAGCAATAGTACGATTATTACAGATTCAATCGACTTAATGTAAAAAATAAATGAGCAAAAAACAAACAGTTGACAATCCCTGTTTTGTAGGATATTGGATACCTGAGAGAGCGCGGATGAAAGATCAAACGGTCGCGCGATTAGCTTCTGATCTCCTTGTTTTTCTTTTATTTATTAAAGTGCTTATTTTCCAGAACACCCTGTGCCACCCCCTACCCCCGCATATAATGTTGCTTGTCGTATAATAAAAGTATAAATAAATAAATGAATAAATGATCGAGTGAAAATAAAACGGCGCTCGCGTTTACGCTCATTGAAAATCAATGGAATTCGAATGGAACGGTTGCGCGCCATAAGCGCATTAATAATTAATTTTTCATAGATCGAGCTTTATTTATTTATTTATTTATTTATTAGTCGCATGATGCGTATTCGATGAAATCGTCAGAATATATGAGGTTATACTCATTTGTCATTTATTATAGAATTTTAAGTTTAATAACATTTGTATTATACATGTTCAAATTATACAAATTATTTTTAACATATTCTTAAAAATTTCAATAATCGCTTATTCACAATTTAAGAATGCGACATCAAAAACGATTTCAAACCGTAATTTATTTCGTTTAAAAATTCTATTGATAGTGTCCCCATCGTTATTGTTTGGAAAACGATCCAATTCCATTACCCGACGGTTACACAATGAAAAAACAACACAAACGTCCCACTTATAATAATTTAATATACCTTTTTACATTTACAAACAGTGGTCACAGTGTGTCCAATCGTAAACTGAACTTTACAAGGGGAGTCTGGGGAGCGACGAGACACAAACATACAATATTATTATACACAGAGTGTCCCCATGCTTTTATACATATTACAATTTGTTTTTAATAATTTGTTTTAACATATTATTTCCCAATCATGTATATATTTTTCAAATTAATGCAATACAAGAATATATCTCAATAGTAAAATTTAATTTGGTATGAGTACTTTATTAGAAATATAAGATGCATTTCGTCGAAACGACACTCGAAACACTCTGTATTATAATATGTATCTTATATTACATAACCTTAGATCTTCTCCGGTTTAACTTGAAAGGAATGCAGGCTTTGTTTCCCGACTCGGAAAGCTTGTTGAAGACGGGGGCGTTCGGGGTGGTTCGAAGGTGGGCGAGGGGAGGGGAATTTGAAGAGCGCGGGGGTTGGAAATGGAAGAGATGATAGACCATCGAACCGAGAGTTTCATCTCTTTGAAGAAAAATGCGATTTACCGAATAACTTTATCGCTTTGACCACTCTTCGCAATTACGCGTCGAACTGGCCCTCGATTCGTCTGGGCGAAAAGTAAATAGACTGAAAAAAATACTGAAAATGAAAACAAGATCCGATTGTCTTTTTACAAAAAAAATAAATTAATCGACCATCATCACAGTGTCAAAGATTTACAGGAAATCCTTATGTTGTGAGGGGGGGTGCTGAAATTATTTCAAGGATATGGAGGGGAGGTGCGGGGGATCCAGCAGGGGTGGCCAACCTCGGGGTCCCCCATGCATCATGCATGAGCCTGGCCGACACAGGAATCCACTCGGTCTCGTCTTTGAATGCGTGAACACGCGATCGGAATATTAACCGATTGTATGGCGAGGGGGGGTGGTGGGCGGATGAATAAGGGGCGGTGGGTGGACTGGTCATCATCGTCCCCAGAAAGCGGGATTTGTGTGTTCTAATATATTTCCGGGAGTGTTTAAAATGAATGATGGGAGAAGATCGATAATGTCTTGAAGTTGTTGCTTGAATACGGTTTTGGTTGGGTTTGTGTAATTATGTTGTTGTTAGTACTTTTCGTTTATCTATTATATTTATTTCATCGTTAGGGTTATATTATAGGGTTATGTTATTTTTCTATCATTATTAATCGTATTTTGATAAATAAATTTTGGAATTTAAAAAAATTATAGCGTTTTATTTGTCAAAAAAATCAGTCACTTCATGTGTTACAAATTAATATTTAAAATATATTCCATTTATAATTTTTTTTTCAGAATTATTGTATAAGTTATTAAATTCAATTCAATTTTATTAAATTTGCTGAATAAATTGAAAATTTTACTATAAATATATACTAAAAAGTCACCAAATCTTATTATTAAAGTTATTTCGGATTACAATAATATAAAAAGAAAGTTAATACTCAAAAATCATTAATTTCCCAAATCTAATGAGAGATTACAGATTTGAATAATACGTCTAAGACTAAAATTTATAAATTTCATTTTCAAATTTCTAAAGATATCAAAATCTATACATTTCCATATTTTAATAAAAAAAACACTCCTCTCGTTTTTCCATACAAAAATTAATCTACCAACTTCCACATTCTTCTACCTTAATCTTCAAATTACCAACCTTCAACACCATACAATCCACCAAAACCAATCAACCAAACCAAACACCGCAAAATCTCCATACACACCCAAACCCCCACGAAAACAAAACCGAATCTTCCTCCTTATCCTCCCACCCACCCCCCACAACAATAGCATTTCTTGAAACGCACATGCACATGCAACCTCGGTGCAAATGCATTATATTGTGAGCCCGAATTTGCGGCCATTGTTTGTTATTCATGTGTCACGAGTGTAACGGACGTGTGCGGGGGAGCGTGAGCAATCTGCCACATTTCCAACCCACCCTCGTCGACCCCTGGATTTGTGCACGTGCGAATGTGTCGGTTTCGTATTATATATTCTCCCGTGTGTGTATGTGCAAATTCCCCCACAAATCCGCCGATGAAATATTCGCGGACGTGCGTATAAAATATTCCGGTTGCAGCGATGCAGTCGGAATATTCGATTTTTAAATAAAATATTTTATATATTGTGTTTAACCTGTTAAGCGGCGTGATTCATCATCTTCGAATACACTTTGATTAGAGATCGTTTACTTTTTCGACGGCATTACACAAAGAAGCGTTTCGAAAAACGGCGGCAAAACCCGATAATGCGCCATCCATCATTTATGAACTAATGCGCCGACACCCTTCCGTTCAACCCTTTCAGCCCCTATGGTAATGGCGACAGATCCCCGAGAGATATCACAGTATGTACCAAAGCTTGTGTGATATTAACACCGTCAAAGGCATTGGGGTAGATTGCAGAGTCTTCCATTTATCATACGTGTCAGGTTATTCATTAGAAAATGTAGAGATTAAAATGATTATTGAATCTATATTTTATTTAAAAAATATTTTTTAACCTTATATTTTATTGATTGATCCTATTATTTTTCGTTTAGTGTAAGTTCGAAAAAGCATCATCATGATTTTATTTTGAGTCTTTAATAAATTTTAGATTTTCAAAATCTATGATTTACTTTTAAAATAATATTAGTACATTATCTATGTATAATATGTTATATATAAATAATACGATTGCATTATGAAGTTTCGACCCTTTGCATGTCGGGGTCATCAACAACCCCATAGGACAGTTGAGGGTCAAGCGCATTGTGTTTGCACGACTTTTAAGGAAAAATTCAAAACGTTGGAAAATTGCATAAACCCGTCAAATCCCGAGGGTTGTGCTAACCCCTCATGTTCCCACAATAATAAAAAAATGCATGAAAATTTTAAATCCGTCACCCCCGCTTAATACAGTGCATTATTGTGGGATTTTTTTATTGAGCATGGGAAGAGATTTGATCCCGTCTCAGGATCGTGGTAATCCGGGTTCCTTTGACTATTCATATGTGGATTTAATTTTTTTTGCAGGAAATTAACCTGTTGTTACGTTTAAAAGTATTTAGTAAAGGCATTAAATGTAAGGTTCGTTTTATATTGAGTCATTTTGTATTAAATTCCTATTCAAGGAATTTTTATTTATAATTGATTTTACACTTGTCAATTGCGTTTTAGGTAGATAATATATAATTTAATGTTTTTTTAAATATTATTATATTATATTTTTTTAGTCATATTATTCTGTGTTTGACTAATATGCTTGTACTGGTAGTTATATTCATTTTGACTCGGTTGAAATATGATCGCCGTCCATAATGGTGAAGTAATTTTTTTTCGTCATATATATTATTTTACCCGTTTCCTTGTATAATATTTATTATATTATATGTAAAAACTTTATACGAAAGTAATACTTTTCAACTTAGTAAATGTCTTTACATATTTACGATAATGTGCAAAACTTTTCCGATAAAACCCTTGCGCATATAAAAATGTACACAAACACAGGCACGATATAAAGAAATAAAAGTTTCCTACGAAGATTATCATACAAGAGTACAGCGAAATCCAAATCACGTACATTCAAAATAAAAATAAGAAATACATTGTTGATTGGTGCAAAAAAATAACAATACGATTGAAAAATACCACCATAATGAATACATCAATAGATTTTTTTTAAATATTTCATGTCAAATAAAGTTTCACTTGCGATTTCATCGACCGGATCGAAAATGGCTTAGATCACAGCAAACAATTTATGAAAGGGCATTGTGCAACAATTGCACATTTTTTTGGTACACTACCTAAAATATTTACACCTGTACAATTATGGACAGTTTGACGGTCAATGCACTTTTTTTTCATTTACACAATTCAAAAAATATACGTGGGAATCGAAATCGATAAAAAAAATAAACGAAAATTTTAATATGAGCAATGACTCATACTCGTTTTTGGTACAGAATTTGAATATTGCATGCAAAAACCGTGCAGGCAAATTACACTATCCCCAACTTTTGTGCATCGACAATTAATAGCTTAAGGGTATTTCACATATACGAAAATCGGGGTTGAAAACGGGGAACTGGCATAATTTGGAGGCAGTTCGAGTCCTGAGGGAAACCATCAGACTACCCTTGCAGAATTCGAAATTTGCACCCCCCTCAAACCATCTTGCATATTCAGAATATGAAAGTGCATAAATTATGCATATAGAATGCGTTTCATCAATTTTATGCATTTCTAATATTTTTTTTTATATGTAACATTTTCATATGAGTTTCAATTAGTTAATAAAAAAAATGATTACATACAATTATAGTTTGGGAATCGTAGATCGTGTGTATGTTGTGAATATTCCGAATGCGAATCGGAAATTGGTATTTTTCGGGAATTGAAATTGCGTTCTCATTATCGCAAACATTCCGGTGTCACGCGAAGCCATATAATAATGGCCGATCACACGTTAAGTACCTACTTTTTTCAGTATAAAATGTATATCTATATGATTTTTTTCCCGACGAAAACTAATGGCGTTTTTATAACGGTCGCCATATTTATGTGTAGTTTGCATGCTCTTTAGCAGTTTTGATATGAGTTTTTTTTTTCGCGCTATACCCAAAACCGCAATAAATTCAAGCTTTTACAGACATATGGCGATCGACTATCGAAAATTCATTTACAAACAAGCGATTGCGTATTTTATTTATTTCAAATGATGTAACATTTTTTTTTAATAATTATAATTGCATTTACTTGTATAACAAATCTTGTTTATCCGGATCAGATAAAATAAATAATAAATAGTGGATTGTAAAAATTGATACTATAAATATAATATTAATAAAATTAATCATCGTTTTTTTTAGAATTAAATGAAATTAAAACAATATATTTTTAAATCTAAATTTTTAATTATTTCGAATACGTTATGTCATATTGTAGATATTATACAGTTAAAAAAAATTATTTTTGTGATGTTTTACTTAATCGTATGTCGATTTGATTCTAAAATTAAGCATCATAGGATACGAATAGTAGATATTTTATCAATTAAAAACAAATATTTTAATATTGATACATTAAAAATTTCGTTCACTGTATCACACAAATATAAAATTAAAAAAAAATCAAAATAATAAAAAACATACAAACTGACAATCAACATTACAATATCAATCAATTTCCCAAACAAAACCCCAAAATTTAAACAAAAATCAACAACACGACATCAGTTCGAACGAACCACCAACAGATGGCGCTAACGCGGCGCGTCTCGTTCCCACACCAGCGCACAATGCACCGGGCATGCACCCGTGTGCACACGCTCTCCCACACACGCAAATAGCGGCTGCAGGCAGGCAACAGCAGCGCGCTAGAAAGCGTCGGGGTTGCCCGATCAATACCGGCCAACCGGGCGAAAACGACCCATACATATTTATGCGGACGGCCATTATGTGTACGTACAATGTGCGCCGGTTTGCGTGCGCGTTTTACTACCGCGTATGTAAATTTGCGGATCGATTGATGGGTTTTTTTTTGGATTTTTTTTATAATTTGATTGTTGGATTGGTTGTTATGTTCGTGTTGAATGGTGGTGGTGTTTTTTTTCGTTTTTTTTTTTTAATAGTTTTTGTTTGAATGTTTGTTTTAAGTGTGGTTGTACGATACGCGGAATTTCTAATAACATAAATAAATATTTCGCGGACTCGGTAGGATTTTCATATGATCGAACGGCGACTCCCAACGGGACACTATATACGTTATTACGGCCAACTTTTATTGGCCATATCCCGAACCCGGGTCCCGTCTCTATATACATATGCACCCAACACGTTCACCATATATTAATGTATATTTATTTGAATTATTAAAAATATAACAGTAAAACTATAAACGACAAATTCAAAATATCTATAATATAATATGCTAATTCATCGAATTTATTATAGAAATTCCTTCGAATGGATAAATAAGGATTGATGGCGGATGCGTAAAACTATCGATTTCAATTTTTCACCTCAACATGTTTATTATATATGTTTTTTCAGGGAGTTATAACAGTTTTTCACGCTTCCGTATGGGGTTTCTCCCCCATGAGGCGAACCTCCCGCTGAGAACGAAAGGGATGAAGACGTAACCACTCCCGTATTCCATTATCTTATCTTGTTATTTATTGCCTGTATGATTTTTATGTCTATATGGTAATTTTAGTATGCGTAGTGAGTATTAAAAAAAATTATATAATTTTTAATATTGGAAATCTATGATCGGATATAAAATTATTTCTATATCAAACGAGAACGTATTAAAATTTTATTGTTTCATACGGCAGATCGTATAAAATTTTAATCAAAAATCATATGAATTTTATATATTATAGCAATATTATCATTGAGTTAACGATTAATTGGTTCATAGAGATCCCTGAAGTTAAGCGACATATTACTAGGTTAATAAATGAATTGTTTCAATTAAAATACTGTACAACAAAATTTCAATAATTTTCCTACAATTAATATTTATATTACGGTAAATCAACAAAACAATAAAATTGGATTAAATTCACGGTTTCGACTTTTCAAGTGCCCCTCGCTCCTTATACCGATTCGTATACGTAAAAATAAATACGCGCACGAAATTTCCTTTTTATTTATTTATTTTTTTGCAAAAGCGTAGTTTTCGGCGCGCAACAGCATAAATAATAAACATGAATAGGAAAAATATCATAAATCACTCGTGTGTGTAAACAACAAGCGCTCACCTTAAAGGTGAATCGTATAAGTTTTTCCACGCACGCCGGAAAAACCTTTCGTTGCGAATGGAATGCGTATTTATAAAACACGAAAACTTGAATTGAAAGTTGGCACAATTTGTGAATTTATTAATCAAAATATTATGAAAAATAAAATGAGTGAAGCGGTCTTAAAACAGCAATTGATGGTAAATGGTTATAATGAATATTATGATAGAATATAGTTTCAAAATATTTTTTGAGATATTAAAGTGTGTACTTATAATTTTTTCACAATTTATGGACGAATCAAATGGGTATAATATTTATTTTTTCAAAGCCCCTCAGTCGTCGGGGGATTTGAACTGGGCGGCTAAAAAATTGATGGTCCACGTCTTCCCCGTATACATACTAGTGTCAAAAAACGAGGAAAAAAAATGGAAAGAAGGGAGAAGAAAGCTGGAAACATTTTTTATTTTCATACAAAACATTAGGGCCTGATGGGACCGCGCATGTACACGTGGATCTGAAAGGAATTTTCCAGGAAGACGTGTCGCTTTTAATGTCGAGTGATACTTTTGTGCCTGTGATAATATTAGACGAGTATAGAAAAAAATTGCCAGAGTTTTAATATTTTCGGAATATATCCGGGTGAACGTTTTAATTAAGATTTGAGTGAGATATTTCAGGCGATAGTTTCAGTTCCGGTAATGAGAACGGTAGGGAAAATTGAATCTGCTCGAGCTAAACGCATATATACAGGGTGCGACACATTAAAAGTAATAAGGTGAAGTGGGAACATCCCCGGTTGGATTTATTTGTTTGAGGGGGATATGGTTTAATTAGAGCGCGCGCACCACCTTTTGAAAAACAGATGTTCGATGGGGAAACGCCTAACGAATTCGATATCGGAAAGCAGTTAATATTTAATTAGATTTTTTATCGATATATTTTTTTTAAAACCTAGTAATTGAAGATATAAAATTGTTAACGAAACCAGAAATTTATATAGTTAAATAACGTCTTATTTGTTCTGACTTAATTGAATAGCCACAAATTAGTACGTATGGCTTTTATTACCCTAAAAAATTACCCATAATGGATATTCAATTAAACGTGTCACCCCATTTAGAAAAAATGCGCCCCGTTGTGCGGTAAATACAAAATAAACGAAACACACCAAATAACTAAATTCATAGAATGTTAAATGAAATAATACATTAATTTCAATACTTCGAATTTCATTCATATTTAATTCCGATTTTAATCTATTTTTTTATATCGTAGTGAAAAAAATTATTTATTATAAAAGAATTTCAAACATCCGTTTTCACATTTGGACGTGGCCCATAATTGTACGATCTAATCAACATACATTTTGGCAGTGAAAATAATTTAATTTACAATAAAAACTACATCATAAAATTCTAATTTCGAAAACATCTCAATTTTACATCAATCTCAACCAACTCAACCAAAACCTTCATCAACTGATCAAACCTTAATCTCCAAAAAACTTCCCACACCTCATAAATCACACATTTCACCAAAATCCAGACCATCATCAAACCGATCTCCCAACCATCCTTACATTTGTCCCGTCTTACAAACGACCATCCAGAACAAAACCACCGTTCGGCGGCCAATTTAATAAATTTGAAACCCACACCGCATCGAGGCAGCCGCGGGGCGCTGTCACAAACACAGAAGCCTCCTCAGGCCCAAAACCGTGCCTGTTTGGGCCTGAGGAGGCTGTGACTTGGTGACTGGGCCTGTCGGCCTTTGTGGGCAGCCGCCGGCCTGTCAAGTGTCAACCATCAGTCCGTCGTCCTCCGCAAGACGAAGACTGGTCTTCTTTGAAGATGGTGTTCTTGCGTGGAGCGTGCGTGCTTCGGATATATTCCGAGGATGTATTTAGGTTTTATTTGATTTGATAATTGAATAGATTTATTAGAATGTTATATGAAATTTTAATAATGAAAACACGATTCAATTAAATGGTCCAAAAGTTATCTCCTTTATTTTTTTATTTTTGTCAAGAAATATTTATTTAATCTAAACAAAATTTATAATTAATAAAGTCATGTATTTTCGTTGCATGTGTGATTTTTTTCAAAATTTTCCGTGTAATTTTATGGCCTTGGGCAATCGCGGAATACAGGTATGTTCGTTAACCTTATTCAAGGTAATAGGTACAATGAGGTTCGTATAAAGAATTGAGTTGTTTGTGTTATTGGAAAAAAATATATATATATTTGTCAGAATGTAATGAAAGTTTATGTTATTGAAAGTTTTGCTGGTATTTGAACAAAGTGGAAGATTAAATTCATGAGTTTTTCTATTGTTTTTATAAGATTGCGAGAATTGGTTACTTGTTATATTAATTGAATACGTCTTAGAACGTTTTCATCCGCTTTCTTTTGTCAAATCGAAGCATTCTTTCACACATTTTCTAATAAAATAATTATAATTTAACCAGATTCGATACAAAAATAATAACGATAACAATCACATTTGAATCGAATACATTTTCATCCCTTTTCTACCGAATAAAAAAACGAATTTTGAAAAATTCAAACACAAGACAATTTTTTACAAAGTAGTTTTTCAACTATAAATATCGAGTTCGGCCCTGGTCTGTTTACGTATTCACGCATTAAGTCAATCAATCGATACATTAGCGAGCCGCGGCGGTCCACCACAAAAGGGACGACTCCTTTGCGAAAGCCGCTTTCTCGAAAAAAGCAAAAATACTAACGACCCAGACTCCTTTGCAGTTTTGCGAACTTTGACACGAAAACCGAACATAAGGACATGCCATTTGCATACCGGGAGAAATTCGAACACGCGCCTTTTGTTCACTTAAAACCCATTCAAACCTTATACATTGTATTATACAATCGATACAACAATATATCAAAAATAATATAAATAATATTTCGAATCCAACGGATCGAATTTTCAATAAAACATGTCCGACACGCGCGACCGTTATATCAAACCGCATTCTTATTAAATTTCTATTTTAATAATTTTCAAAAAATTGTAAAAGAGCACGGCCATTTTGTGCCACCACTTCAACCCCTTCTCACCTCTCCCATCCGATTCCTACACCACTTACAACCCTAGAGCCCTCCCTATCTGCCCTTCTTCTCAGTCGCGGATCTACCCTTTCTACCGGATCTGCCTAGAGATGAAGACGAGGAAGAAGCGACCCAGAAGGGTAGGAGGGATAAAAGCCGAAGGGTTTGAGATTCCAGGGAGGATTTCCAAGGGGTTGGTTTCGGGGAGCAGATGCGAATTCTCGTAGGCGCGTTGAATAATTCACGCGCGACGCGGAACGATGAAATTTGAATTATTTATTTTTAATGCTATTGTTTCATGGGCGACTTTCGCTGTCGGTTCGGCGGGTGGTTTTTTGGGGTGGTGGGTTGTGGGTTGACGTCTCGTCATATGGAGGATATGACGTAATTTAATATGTCGTTACTACGTATGGTCTCCATATGTATTTTGTATATTTTTCGATTGTTTTCAATATAAGATTTTGTTTAAAAATTTTCACATACAATAATAATAGGTGCGATTTGATTGTACATTGAAAAAATATAGATTGTGCCTTAAAACGAATATAATAATATACGATGAGCATTATTTTCGGAGTATTAAAGAATCTCGTATTGAGTATCATTTTATTTGTAGTCTGCGATGAAAAAAAAATTGGAATTATGTGAGCATTAAAAATGTGAATTGATCAATAGAAAAAAATAGGTTTGAGCATTGAAATGATTGAGAGGTGGAAATGTCACCATAGTAAAAGTAACAATAGACAATATTATATAACTGTCAACTGTTTCCTATTGTTAAAATTTTATTTTAATTTAATTTTAATCACATTTTGACAATCTGGTCAATTTTTTATTTCGCCCTATTCGCGTTTACGGCGTTGCTGATCCTTAATTTTATTCATTCTAATGCACGTTTTATTCGTTTTAAAGCACAGATATTTTTTTCAATGATCAAAATAATTTCTCAAATGCTCACATTTCAATGCTCGTGCAAAATGCACACATTATTTTGTTTAATGCATACTAATTTTATTAAATAATCGAAATAAACGTATATTTATTTTATAAAATACAAGTTTAAATTGTCCCCAATAACAGCTGATTCAACTCAAAATTTCAAATTGATCAATTAATAAAACTGCGCTTTAACACAAAACTCCACAAAATTTAATGGCCCCAACACAACGTCATAACGATACGAAAAACATCACCCATTACCGTTTTTAACATGTCCATATAATATTTCGCTTATACGATACGAAGCAGATACGTAGTTCTAAGATGCACTTTGTGCAACGGACCGGTGTACCAGCCCCCGCGCGCACCCACCCCTCGCCCACACCATCGCCATTGCAGTGTAACCGGAGACAAAAGTTACCGCAGCCAATTTTCAAATTCAATTTACCCGCTTTTTGCGAATCGGAGGGGATGAAACAAAAAGAATCCGAGCGTTCTCGCTTAAATCATATATACGCTTATAATCGGCTATTCTTACAATTCGCAATAGATTTTCGTATTAAATCGCTCTTAAATATAATATATATTTCTGAGGAAAATTTAAACGTGCGTTATATATAATAAATGTGCATTTAATAAAATTAGTGTGCATTAAAAAATATAATGTGAGTATTCGAAAAAATATCTGTGCCTTAAAAAGAATAATAAACTTGCATTACGATGAATATAAATAAAGGATCGGCAACGCCGTAAACGTGAATAGAACGAAATACCAACCGCACGATTTTCTCAATTCAGAACTTTCATATAGAATAAAAAATGGACCAAACTGTTAAAATGTGATTAAAATTAAAATTTTAACAAAAGGGAACATTGACAGTTGTATTGTATTGTATGTGGAGAAAAAGTTTTCTCTGGCGACGTTGTCACCTTTCGATCATTTCAATGCTCAAACAATTTATTTATTATTATTTATTTCTTATTTTTTAATGCTCACTTTATAATGCACAAATTTTTTTTTATTGCACACTACAAATAAAATGATGCTCAATACGAGATTTTAACACACCAGAAATAATACACATCGTATATTATTCTAATACACAAATCATTCGTTTTAAGGCCCAATCTATGTTCTTTCAATGCACAGTTAAATCGCACCCTACAATTTTTTAATTTGAAAAGCTAAATTTTCTGAAAATCAGCTACAATAAGACCGTTCGGGGCGACTTTGGTATTTTTCAAGCGGCAAATCAGCTCAATTTAGGTGGGGCTGTAAATCGTGCGGTATTAGAGAGCCCCGGGAAAAGTGCAACATTATTTCTACAAGTTAGCAGAAATAATGAGCCGTCAGTGAGCGCAGTATGGGGGTGGTCAGACCCCATGAACCCCCTTCTTGATGTTCTCGTGTGTGTACGTTTCCCCTGCAGACATAATAATTATCGATCCGATGCATTCGGTGCATATGAAGTGCATGCTGCTGAATATGCGAGATGTATTATGAGATGGTTTTGTGTATGTAAAAGATTTTGTGTTTGATTTGAATATTATATGAATGGATTTTGTTGGTATGTTTCGTTATTATAGTGTGTATTGTGGTTATATTTTTCATCGATTGGTTCTTTGATTTTTTTTGTTAAAGATTTAATTTTAGGATCCTGAAATTTGGATCCCATGTGAAAATTTGAACTTAAAATTTCTGTATAATATTTTTTTTACAAAAATTATTAATGATATTTTCAAAAAATAATGGGATTCTAATATGACTAAATTGTAATATAAATTTTGGAATAAAATTTCTATCGGGATATCGAAATTTGAATTCCGATACTGCATTTTTTGACTATCCTCTATTTTTATATGAGCTTATTTTATCAATACAAGATTTGTTTCTGTATTTTCTATAAATGTTGACCATACCAATAAAATCTTCTCAATTCTACTACCTATATGTAAATTATTATTCTGCCGAATGAAAAATGTTGAAATTTCTTTGAAATGCGTAAATTTTCTAAAAAAGTAATTTTTGTACCAATATCGATACCACACAAAAATTTTACCAAACAAACATAACTAAAAACGATTATTTTTCAATCAAAATCAGCACAATTTGCATTAAAAAAATCAACACAAACCTTCCTTTTTCATCTATATACAACCCAAATCATCAGAAAAAACCTACAACATCGAAGGGCAGGGGGACTTTTTCGTTGTAAAACATCTCATCCAATAAAGTGGAACTGAGGAATTTCGTTCGGTATTTTATTAGAACAAGAAACGCTAGACGCACATACACCCACGACCCCATACAAACAGCTCATCCGAACACACAACACATCCTATATACGTAATAGTAACCGGTGGCCAGACGACGTCGAGAATTCGTCGTAAGTGTGGAGAGAAGTCGCTTTTATTTGATCTGATTCGATGTTTGGTTTGTCTTCTTCGGCTTGTGTTCTCCCATGGTCCTCCCCCATGTTGCCGCGATGGTACAATCTAGTTTATATTAACGGCGGAATGCGCGGTTTGTGTTTCCCGAAAACGAACGCGAATAAACAAAAATTCGTTGCGGAAAAATCGACGAGGTTAAGAAGTGCGGAAAGGGGAAAAAATGCTTAAAAATATATACGAATTGTATGGATGGGGTTGAAGTGGGTTGTTTTTGTGTCGGACGTTTTCCGTCGTCTAATGTTACTAGAGTTATTTGATTCGTCGTTAAAAAGCTTTATATAAGTGTAATTACTTTGTGATATTCTTTATATAATATGTGTAATATTATATTTAACTATTCATCATTTACTAAGTGCATCATACAATGATTTTTCGATGCTATATCAAATCTGAAACCAATCTCATATATTTAGTAAATTTTTTATTATTTTTTAATAAAATACTAATATTTCCAATTTTTTTTTAATAAATTGAACAAATTAATATTTTATAATTGGCATAAAAAAAGTTTAACAATACATATACGGAGTTAAACACATAATAAAATCATATTAACCGTAAGCGTACATAAGCGCAAAGATATATAGTGATAAACCAAGATATAATGTAACGAATCAACTAGTAATAGTACTCGAATGCAATGCATTTCCGATTGGGCATTTTGCGTTTCCTGTATACGACCATTACGTATTCTACGTACATTCCCGGTTTGTTGATTAGCATTATTAAGCCGGTTGTACGACGCACGCTAACGAACCGTGTCCAGTATGGGCTCCTTAGCATTTATTTTTTTATGCTTTTTCCTCTTTTTGGGGCAGGTCTACAGTACGAGGACAGAATGGCAAAGGATCAGGACCCTCTCGATTCAAACGATCCCTCCCACACTTTTGCGATCGCCCAAATAATTGAAGCAAATCCTCGATCGTGGGGCTGATGGTGGGTTGAAGTTTCTTGGTTGTTATGTGTATTGTGTATGTGTGTGTGTATTTTGTCGTCCAGGTTTGTTGTCGTTGGCTTAATGGTTAAGTTAAACTGGCTGCGGACCTGTTTTGTTGTACTTGATTGATAATTGTTTAAGCGGAGAGTTTGCTAATGAATCCCGGGGACTTATTTGCCGATTGTCGTACTTTGATGTTGTTTATATGTTTTTAGTTTAATTTCAATATACTATTATAGACATTGTTGATTTTTAAATCGAAAAATAAATTTGAGAAAGATTTATATATCAAATTTTATCATCGTATCAAATAAAAAAAATGAAAACCACCCTTTTCGTATATATAAAAGGGCGTGACTTTGAATTTTTTAAAGACGCTCCCCTTTAGCCAATAGCATTTCGTAAAAAGTTCCTCCCCTTTCACCCTGAGCCTTAAAAGACAAATCAAATTGAAGGTAAACCGTATGCAAAGCAGGGCGCAAGACAGAAATTTCCAAACTCCACCCCTTATTCAGTTAAGGGAGAGTTTTCCGCGATCGGCGGTTGGTCGAAGAACCCTTTTCACATTCAAAAAGCTCCCCCATTTGAATATAGACGCTAAGGGGTTAAAAAAGTGAAGGGTTGTCGGTTTTTTACGAGCTCAGTTGCTCCAGGGTTGCGGTGTTACAAACATGTTCAGTGCATTTGGATCGATTTAAAATTTTGTGAAAGGATTACAAATTATTCAGGTAATTTTATAATTTATACCCATCACATAATCGCATATAGTAAGTTGATTAAATTTATTCAATATTTGGTGATCTTAAATTAAAAGTTAGTTTCAATACTCGATTATTTGAGTTATAATATAATTTTTTTTTTAACTGAATCGGAAAAACTTGTTCTACATTATATGCCATATAGACTCTATATAATTAAAATATTCCCATAATGTAATTCGAATGCGTTTAAACCCAACCAAACCAACTTTTAAAACTTCTCCCAAAATCCGCAACACCCCACTCCCAACAATCCATTCACTCTCACATTTTTCACGGACTTCCTTTCGATTTATCATATTTAACGTCAGGAAGTGCTCCTTTTTACATCGCTCCTATTATTATTCCCCGGTCGAATATTTTCGTTTTGCGCACACTTACCCCAGAGGCGTATGCCTTATATTTACACGGAGTTTGAGTGACGTGCCCGTATTCCCAGCACTGCTATTTAATGGCCCGTGCTCCTGGCTTGACGATCCCTGTCCCGGAGGCTATGCATGCTCCATGTCGAGGGGTTCTTTCGCATACGAAGGAAGTCGAACGGATAAAAAATGGCCGAGGGAAAAAATGTTGACGCGCCGCCGGCAATATATCATCCGCTAAATGGATTTAATGTAGTCTGTAAAAGTGCAAAAAAAAATAAACTCGCAATTTTCCATAATGTCCGAAAAAACGGAATCATCCCTCGTATGGGCTGTGTGTCGTCGTCGCAGAAGATAAGGTTCGTTCTATATCAATGGCGTGCGTTTTAAAATTTTATACCGTTTTTTTGATTATATAATATTTTTTGTTTTTTTTTTAAATTTGATTTTTTGATTGAAGATGATTAAAAATTGATGATTATGATGGTTAATGATTGATCGATGATTTAGAATGTTGAGAAATGACTATGAAAATTATATACATAAGATCTTGTATTGAAGTAATAAAAAATATTATCATTCCGCGATGTTTTAAAATCATAATAATGAACAAATTTTTTTTTCAAAAATCACACGTATAATTTAAGTATGTACCTTTATTATTTATGAATTTCATTAATTTTAAATAATCAAATCTTAATAAAAAAAAATATTGAAAATTACTCTTTACACAACTCAATAGTTCAAATATCATCAATCATATCACGCGGAAGCGATCCAATCCAACAACAATTTTCTACAAAAACACATTGAATATACGTAATTAAACAACTTATATAACCCAAAACCAAAATACGTTTAATCATAACGGAATTACTTGAGATTTTCGTAAACGTAGCGCCACTGGGTCTGCGAGTGCGTCGTTTTGGGCGCCCGTCTATTATGCGATAGATATTGGAGGATTTTTGTGAAAGTCACTTTGATAATAATATGATTGATATTCCCGGTTTTTTTTCGGCACAAGAAGAGGCCTATTTATCTTGCGGCCTTGTCACCGACACAACTCCGGGATTTCCATTTGAGATCAGGTGCTTCTAGTGCCGCCTCCATTACAAAAACAAATTACGAGCGCGCGGGAAATTCGAAAAGTGGGCGCACGTTCGGGTGCTCCGCGATGGAAGCTGTGTTGGAAATATTAAAAAGGTTGTATGTTGTGTTTTTTGTTGGATGGGTGTTGATTTTCATTGAAAATTTAATGCATAAATAATTAATGTGTCCGAAATTATTTAATGATAAGATTTTGTATCAACGCAATTTCGTTATTTTAAATTAGTTATTTTTTAAAATAAGTTTTCATATAATATATTTTATCTAAATTCAAATATGTTAATGAAAATTTGAAAAAAAATTAGTACGTTAATTTGAAAACAATATTATAGTATGTTTCTATATAACATTGAAAATACGAAATAACGAATCACATAGATATTCTAGGACAAATATTGATTATTGGAATTTTTTCTATGTTATTTAAGTTCTTTATCATACATAAACTAACATGTTTAAACTATGTTTTACTTTATTATGTCCAAACGAAATCTTTGCAATAAATTTAATACGATAAAAAAATTGACCAAAACCATTATTACTCTTTTGTCCAAATTTCAATGATTTTTTATTTGCATCAAAAATAAAATTTCAACATATTTTATGAAAACTAAAATAATTTTGAAATCCATACATAAGTATTATACTGAGCTTCATAATGAGCGTGGGCGACGACACGATAACAAACTACAACTTTAACACATTTTATAAAAACTGAAACAATTTTCCAACCCATAGATATAAAGCTTCATCATGAGCGTGGTCTGTTCAACATACTCAAACCGTCACATTTTCACTTACACCCTAACAACAAACAACCTATAACAATTTTCCACAAACAAATCGATCCAATCTCCACTAAAAA
Source organism: Hydropsyche tenuis (assembly GCA_009617725.1). Lineage (NCBI taxonomy): Eukaryota > Metazoa > Arthropoda > Insecta > Trichoptera > Hydropsychidae > Hydropsyche > Hydropsyche tenuis. The sequence continues at coordinate 361,707 of VTON01000109.1, forward strand.
TAATCCAAATTTCCCACAAATCGATACACCAGCAGGAAAAACATGTCTTTGAGCGCACACCACCTCATCTTCAGCGATCACAAGCACTCACCGTTACACTTGCACAACACTCGGGTGTCCATTGTGTGCTGTGCGAACCGGCTGACATGTCGCCCCAGTGTGTACATATTTCTGCAATTGATTAGTACACAGACATGTGCACATCGCCATCGCCATAGAAACGGGACGAGGATTCGCCGCGGTGTCAGATGCACCCACGTCATGGAAAATATCGTATTTTTTGTGCTGTGTTGTGTTGTTTACCTTCGATAGGAGTTGTGGGAGGGTTTTGTGATGTTAATTATGAATTTTTTTATGGGAAATAGGCGGAATTTGAATCGAGTTGAAAGATTTGAGATGATGGTGCTGTTTTTGATGTTTGAAGATTGGTAAATCTTTAAACATAATGAATAGAAATTTCAAAAATAACGACATTTAATTCAATAACGGTACAACCGAAAGGAAAAAAATATCCCATTACTGATACTACCGGTTTCTACTGGTATTGATTCATTTACACAATTAATGCGAAAAATAAATTAATTGGCAATAAAAAAAACTAATTAATTAAAGGATAACTATTACTTAATTAATTTTAACTTGAACTCGAACTTTGAACACATTACATTTTATAAAATATATACCATAAAAATGTTTTATTAATCATAAATTTTAATACAATAAAAAAAACAAACAATTTCAAACAAAAAAAAATAGAACATTTTTATTTACAATCATTTTTCAGAATTGAAATAGGATATCAAAAAACATACCATATCTAAACTTTTATCCCCTAATATACATAAATCTTATTTTTGTGCAAATTAATCCGGTAGATAAAAATGTCCTTTCAGACTCTACACTAGTAAAATTGGTAATTTCTAAATTTTTTAAAAAAGTCTTTTTTTTTTTCATAAATTGCTATTTTCTATTGCCATTGCTACAAATCGCTTAATTTTTTGCTAATAAATTCATGCTTTTAAAAACTCTTTCGTTTCCCATATTAAAATTGATGTTAGTAATTTATTAACTCTTTTTTTATTTCGGTATCTACCGGTAGTTTATTTTATTAAACCAGATAAAACGTTGGCCATAAACCGATAATATTGGTATTGGATCAATAATATTATAGTAAAGTAGTAAAAGTGTAAAAAAAGCTTTACTTCCGAATTTTTATCAAATCGTCCTTAAACAATACTTTCTTTGATTACTACTAAAAATAAATTTTATATAGGTCACGTAAATAATCACTTAAATTAAATTGATATATAATAATAAGAAATATATTTTCAGATAATAAAACGAATCAAAAATTTCATTAAAAAAATCGAATTCGAATTAAAATTGATTAACAAACGTTCAAAGATGAATTCTCAATTACAAACGTTTCGAACGTCGCGGAAAATGAGGGGCGTTCGTATAGCACTTTGAACACATACCAGGGGAGGGGTGTCGGGAAATTGGGGTGGGGGAGGGGTGTATGAGACGCGCGATCGAGACGCCCCTCGCGGCGGGGACGGAAAATCAGTGAAATAGCGCTAAACCGGGTTTAATTAAATGTCTGGACTTCTATGTGTTCTGTAAATCTATCTGTGAGAGAAGAACGAGCGGGGAAGGAAAAACGCAGGGGCGTTTCGTGATTTGAGCTCGTCGATATCCGGGTGGAAAATGAGTTTTGTTTTATAATTTTGCGATTGTTTTGTATGATTTGAATCGTTAATTTTTTTTATTAGGGTTATTATTTAGAAGAAATGTAATGGAGGAATACAATGGTAGAATTTTTATTATATAATATATGAAATGTTTGAGTTAAAAAAATAGAATTAAGATCATTTATTTATCATTGAAAATCTTTGGCTGAAAGTTACTGCTAAAAATATAATCAAAAATAAAAAAAAATTGTGGAAAATTTTCTTCAAAATTTGGACGTAATTTAATAACTGAACCGATTTCATGATTATCATAAACTAGCGGTAGGTAGTACCCGGCGTGCTCGGGACTCTGGTTTTTTAAGTTGTTTTTTCTGAAAAGTCATGATGACAGATAAATGTAAACTGAAAAAGCAAAACCAATCGATAGTTTTATGATAAAAATTTTCATACTCTTACCTTAATTATTTTATCACAAAAAATCCTATCATTAAACCAACATCAATTTCAACAAACCAATCCAACAACTCCAAACTACAACAAAACAAACAACCCAACACTAAAAACACACAAAACGAGCACGCCACTGCCCGTCGACCCGTAATAATACAGTGGAATGAAATCTGTGCACATGAAAGCTTGTATTGGAGCGTAGGAATTCTTAATATATCTACCAAAGAGTTCCAATTATACAAACTTGTGTAGTGTGAATATAACTCTCTCCCGCTCACCTTTCTCCCCCATGACCCCATCCCAGCACCTTAACTGGGCCCAGCCCACCTAGGCCACCCAGAAGGCCTCCATCGATGGCCGAAGTGCGAGAGCGCCAATGAAAATCTCCACCCACGCTAACTACCTCAGATATGCCCCATAAAACGACCCCGTGGATGCTCGAGGAAAATTTTCAGCACGATCTCTTTCAGTGCCCATACGCCGGCGGATCGTATGGCTGAAGGAATGCGACCCGGCGTGGGGTGGTGTCATTATTGCTTTTCGGTTTTAATCCCGTTGGTACGATGATTTTTATTTGTTTTTGAATGGTTGTTGGATTGATTGGTTTGGTTTGTTTAATGTAATATGAAAATGTAATAGTTATGATTTTATTTTTTTTGTGATAATTTTATGAATTAATTTTATAGGTTTTTAATATGAATATTTAGACTTTTTAATTCATATTTGCAATAATTTTGTTGCATTTATATGTTATATGTTAAATAAAATTTAGAAAGAAAACAGAAATGATTTTCTATTGCCTAATAGAGTATCAATAGTAGCATATTTTTAACATATTGAAAGACGTATCATCATAAATCAAATGATTTAATAAATTTTACAAATCAACATAAAATAATAATGAATTTCAAATCTGAAAAATTTAAATACTGAACAATTATTTTTTCTATTTTAAAATATCAATCATTGAAAATTTCCAATAGAGACATTAATTATCTATCAAAATTTTCTATCACTCACAATCGTATTATATTATAAAATATGACCACTAACTTAACTAAATTTAATTAGATTTAGCAAAATGATATATACAAATGTCAAAATTTTAATTTTTAAACAATAAAAATCAATTTCATATTTGCAACATAACCAGAATTCAAATTGTACGAAATTATTCAATCTATTCCAAATTAACTTGATAAAACCTCTACGATCAATATTCTAATCAAAATATTGAATCACCAACCCAAAATTAAAAAAAATATACATATCATCAACTTCATTTTATATTAAAAACCAAAAAAATAAATTTGTATACAAAAAAAGCATCAATTTCAATCGAAACGTCACTAGCCTCGTATCGTATGCAGCCACTCAATCTACGCCTGCCTAATCCGCGTTGTAAGTAGATAATAAACATGGTGGCTCTTCCACCATCAGGGGACACCAACACCATGGATGGGGATGGTGTCCCAGGGTCAGGCCCCAGACTCGGGGCTTAACTAACAAATGTGCGGGGCCTTATCAGCCGGCGGCCAGGCCAGGATCACGAACACTACGCAAGTATATATCATGTGCACGATTGTGCTTTATACATGTAATGTCGGTGTGTATGTACTCGGCGAGTGCCCGTCTTATGACTATTCTTGGTCCTCATCAGTGTTTGGTGGATGTAGACTATTGAGAAATTATGCTCTATTTGGAACCCCATTGAAATTCAAGTCGATTAATGAGGCAGTTTTTGAGTCGATTGAGATGTTAATTTTTGAAAATTTTCATTGTAGACCTATAGTTTTAACTCTATAGATTTACTATGAAAAAAATGTGATAAAAGAAAATTGTTTTAAATTGATTATAACCGGAAAATATTGGGAAATCTTTATATAGTAATTGATTGAAGATGAATTTGTATGATGATAATAATTTCCATTCCAAAGAATTGTATCAATATTTAAAAAAATAATAATTCATGAATCATACTGTCATTTAAACAAAAATGATTCGAATTATTGAAAAAATTAAAATATTTGTGACAAAAAAATATTTTTTCATGTAGATGTACTGTTTCGGGATTCGAAACGGGAAGCAGCATTGATCCGTCGGTGCAGTTACGTCTTATCTGGCGACCAATCATATTATCATTGCTGCAATGTTAAGTGGCCATCGAGGAAATGCTTAAATCTTGGTTTATGTATATGAGGCTCGTCGCAAAAAAAATTATATGCACCCTACGAAGCGTAACGATCGAAGCTCGCGCAATAAATCAAGAATGAAGATGCGAAGTTAACGTGTAACATGTATATATATATGAATCATCGGGGAATGATTAATGAATACAAATTAAAAATATTTAATTATATCAATTATTCATACGTTGAAAATGTCGAGGGCTTTTTGTCGTTTTCATTATTATATCCACGTTGACTGATTGTTAATGTTTTATTATTGTTAATACATTGTAGTTGTTTTCTCATAATGGAAGATTTATGGCTGCATAAATTAACATTTTTATTTAATGATAAATAAATTAATATTAATTGAAATACATAAAAATTGAAACCAAATGAATCTCAGTGCCGAAAACTTTTACTCAGCACACTCCGAAATTAAAAATCAGTGATTAAAGCCAAAGACCGAACCCCTTAATACAAAAAAAACGGCAAAAAAATAAAAATAAAATAAACGAGACGACAAAAAGGTGGCAGTTTAATAGACATTGTTCCCATTAAACTAATTGGATGGCGTAATGTAGCGTAATGCGGCCGCTCCACTGATTTCTTCTCCTCACCACCCGAGCCCGGGGAATTTCCCTCTACAACCTCTCACTACCCTTAGAAATTCACTCATAAGGACATCTATTATCAACGCGAAAGCGGGACGAGCTAGGGGTTAAAAATATATAGAATTTAATAGCGGAGGTCCATCCGTATCTGTCGATTCTGCGCTATAAAAACAAAAGGATCGGATAAAAAGGGACGGGGCCCTCTGGGAGGGTCCCTCCGAGGGGTGGGCATTTCTTCGGGGGGCGGTTAACAGTGGGCGGTTTCCAGGGGGTGGTGGTTCGGTAGGACTATCCGACCGTGATAATGGCCGAAAGGAGGACGAAAGAGCTTTGTGCCCGACGGAACGTACGTTACATGTGTCGCTCGCCCTTTGATGCCTCTCTACAGAATTTATTTAAGGGTATCGTTTTTTTCAGTATTTTTTATTTCGCTTTATTTTGGTTTTTTGCGTGTGGGGGTGGGCGGGGGGCGGTCGGGAGTTGTGCGTTGTTCGCGATGGCGTCCGCTCTGATGGGTTCTTTTTGGATTTGTTTTATTGGAATTGGAGTTTGATTTGGAAATTGTTGAGGGTTCGTGTTGGAATTTGGGTTGATCGATAGTTGAGGAGTTTGCTTGGTTGGTTGTGAAAATTGGGAAATCGTTTTGGATTTTTTTAAATTTTCAATTTAATTTGGAATGCATATTAATAATTTTTTAATTTAATATTTTATTCACCAAAACGTACCAATTAGAGATTACATTACCGGTAAAAGACTAAATGAAATTTACCAGTAAATGAAAAAAAAATTTTGAAGTTTTGTTTTTATGGGAAAGTATTTTCGGTTTTTCAGTTATTCGTCGTTATTTTTTTCCCGTTTTTATTTAAAATTTAATCTAACGGTAATTAGTACAAAAATTACCGGATCATCGGTAAATAAAAATACTCTAAATCTGATATCTCTAGTACCGTTAAAATCAAAATTTTCGAACTTTTTTTATACAAGAAGAAAAAATCAACTCTAAAACTATCTTCTAAATTCTACACAATCGCATCAATCTACTAATCCCACTACACTGCACATAACTTCAATACCCAATAATAAACGCACTAAAAACCAATTATTAAACCAACCTCAAACATTTTCAAATCAATCAATCCAAAACAAAATTCAATTTTCCCCAACACACCCACCCACCGATTAATTAATTAACCCACCCACAAGTCAGCCAAGACGACACACGATCAACACACCCACCCGACAAAAACCACCCCTCGTCCCACCCACGCGTCCACCCCTTCAATTTATAATGGTGTCCGGTCCGGGTGTTTATTATGTAAACCGAACTGTTTGCAGACCCAGCAACGGCTCCTTCCTTTTCCTCTGGACATGCATTAAACTGATGACGCTATTTTCCCGGGGATCAGTTTACTCCGCGGCAAGGGATGAATATGGGGGTGGGTTCGGATCCCACCTCTCGATACATTATGTAACAATGTTTGCGTTACGTGTGTACGTACCTCATACATTATGGCGGGGCTCGTAAATATTTCATGTGTGTGTGCTGAATTTTAAAGCGACTTTAAGTGTTAAAAATATATTCGGAAAGTTTCGGGTGTTGGCTGAGGAAGCGAAGGAGTTTGGGGGTGTGGAAGAAGTGTATTATATGTGGAATGAATTTAATAATTCATATTGCTTGGGAATTGGGTAATGATTCGTTGTGTAATGTCGGGAAAAAATGGGTTTGCGTAATTTTGTCGGATTCGACGTGGTCGATTGCGTGAGATCGTTTTAATTGTGAAAATTATCGGACGGAGTCCGTGTAAAAAAAATGTCATAGAACGAAAAAATTGGATTTTTGAATGCTCATAAAAAGTGAAATTTCAATAGATTTTATGGTGAATTTGTCAGAACACAAAAAGTATTCAATTACATCTACGCCTAATGCATTTTTTCGTAATCTCAGATGCCTGAATGTTCGTCGAAGCGTAAATCGACGACATAATTAAAAGTGTCATTTTTTATCGATTAGCTCCGACGAAAATACCGCATTACAAAATAGGAAGACAACCGAATATTCTACAAAAAAAAAAACAACACATACATCAAACATTATATTTTCAAAAGCGAAATCCCTAACTGAAACCGCACGGTTCACGCATGAAACGCCATTACCGCATCACACATTATATGATTACTGCGAATAAATAATAATAAAACGCGATTTGTTTCAGCCGTTCCTCGAATTGGGAACACCTGCATGGGCGCGTGTGCTGCCGCGAAACGATGACCCGATGACCATGTCCAATGACCGTTGCCCGACAACCACACGTCGATGATGGCCAAATAAAAAGGTTGAGAACCATTCTGTTCCGCGAAAGACAATAAACGGACGAGCCGTGAGAACGGCCCTTTGAGCGCAGAAATCTTCTCGGAAGGCTATAGGTGTGTGTGTTTTGTGTATATTTATAGATGATTTTGATCGTAAAATCGTCATCGTTGTGTGTAGTTTATATAGAATGAAGCTTTCTAAAGTTTGCGTTTTTTTATGTGAATCTATCAAGGAGTCTAATATCGAAATCATCATTTGCGAAATTTATCTTTTATCATGAGTAATGAAGATGATCTAAATAATTAATGTTTGACATTAGCTATAATACATATCATTAGTGAATAACGACTACATGATGCATTACAATTCGATCGTTACTTAATGTAATTCCAGCGACTTTATTTCCGCTCGTTTTTTTCCCGTTTTTCTCGTTCGCAGCGTGGAAAATATTACCGAGAAAAGATTGCTTTGGGGTAAATCATTTTGCCCCATTAAAATAAAAACGTTTCTTTTGGCCGAGGAATGGGGGTGGCCGAATGAAAGGCAAAAAAAAGACAATTTGCGAGGTAAAATGGCATAAAGAAAAATCTCCCTGAGGCTAGTAAATTTAGAGCTTTTGACCCCTTTGCCGTTGGTGCTCATTTGTACAACTCAATAATAATCATATTCGTCGGCCTATTTTATATAATATTTTTTCTTCAAAAAATAATTGATAATTTATTATACAACTCATAATATTTTTTTTTATTAATTTAAAAATTAATATATTTATTATATTTTAACAATTGACATCTTTCCGATTCTTTTCGTCATTATCATATAAGTAAATCGACAAAACCGCGGCACGTGCTTCTCTATCGATCGTTGATGTGGGCCAAAGGGCGCCAAGGGTTGCCCTTAACAAAAAGAGCCTTAAAAGGGAAAGGAAAGGGAGGACGTCAATGAGGAAGAAGGGTAACTTCTTTCGGTTTGAGAGCCTTACGAATATATGATTATCATAGGCGAAGTACGAATCCTGTGTTCCTAGAAGGGAGAGAGGATTTCTCCACTGCGACAACATGAAAAAGGATAACAAGCAGTTGTCCGCGATGACGTGACCCACTCGTCGCCATTTCTCTCCCATCCCTAAATCTAACCCAACCCAATTGTATCTAACCCAACTCCTCATCCAGCGATACCCAATTGTACTATTTTAAATTCGCAATTCAATATTTTTTCAAACACACCTAACCATGCTTTCACATCATCAAATACAATACGAAAACAAACCACATTTTAAAATTCAAACAATACACATCTTTATCATCAAACGGCCAACTAAAAAAAAAAGTTGAGCACCAACGACACAACCCAAACACCCCACAACCCAAACCCTCACCTGAAAACTGCGACCCGCGCCCGTAGTCCAGCATAATGTCCGAATAACCTTTTCCCGTCATGGCTGGAAACATTGATGAGCCCAAATAAATGCTCGGGACTTTGGCCCCTGTCCCGTTCCGCCCCTGGTGTTCGATTTTGTCCGATAAGGGGTTGAGAGCCCAACCCTTACCCCTCGAAGAGCTCGCAACCCCTTCGCATATTCTCAACGATACATCGTTTGCTTATATGTGAATGTGTCAAAATTGAATTTTTATACTGTATATAGGATTCGAATTGAAAAGCGTCGATGCTCCGATAAAAATAATATATCAAAATTAAAAACGATGCAGTAATATAACGGCGCGATAACGTTATTACAATATATAGGATATAAAAGTGCGGTGCCATTGTGAGGAAACAATGTATAAGTGTTTTCAGCGGGGGTTTTTCACGTGTGTTGGTATGGAATTTTCAATGGTGTGTGTATTAGTGGTGTAAAAGTTTAGAGCCGCGGACTGGTGGGGGCGAGAGGTCAGGGGTCGCTACAGCGGGGTGAGAAACTGGGACTTTATTACCGTTTTCGAATAAATGTTGAAATATTTGATCGTACATTGTCGTAAAGTGACGGTTTTGTTAAATTTGATTGACGTTTATTTTTTTGATGAAATTTTTCTTTTGCTAAAAAGAAGGGGTTAAGTCATTTCGTTCATTGGTAATTCATTATATAAAAAATTATTATTTTAATATAATATCATCATTATACCGATATCTTTTTTTAATTTTAACCAATTAAAATAATAATAATTGTTAAATTGATAATAATTGTTAATCATCATATGTAGTTTTTATAGTGTTTATTAGTGGAAAAAACCTATCCAGCATACTATTGTTTGGAATTTTTCTTCCATATTGTACATATAATATGTACCTATTGCACAATAATATTTAAGTAACTTTCGGGAAATTTAAGTAGTACTTAAAAAAAAATCAATCGTCAAATAATTTCAGATCAAAGAACTGCGTCGATAGATTTTTAACTGATTACGCCATTTATGGCTGAACTTAAATTTTTGTAATCCATTGTGATAAACTGATTTGTTGTTTTCATCAATTCTACAAAAAAAAAATAATTAAAGAAATTTAAACTAAATAATCTTTAAAAGATCATAAAAGATCATCAATAATCCATTTTACTGATTAGCTTATTGTCGCTCAGCTTTAGTAACGCATTCAACATAGATTATTTCTTATTACAGTAATAAACCAAGCTCAAACTGTATACGATTTTCAAAACGATCACATCCAGAGATACAGCGATAAAAATTCCAACCATTAAAAAATTCAAAACGCTGAAGAAAAAAGAGGAACGACGGAATAAATAAATAAATAACGAAACGGTAAAAAAGTCCGTCGCACCTTTTCCCTGGTAAAAATAAAATACGCGCAATACGCGAATTCGCTGTCAGAATACAAAATCCTAAGGGCGTACGGTCGTCCTAAGAGGATGGAGGCTTTCGAGGCACCGTACGAACGCCATCGGGGGGCAAAAGTTGAGAGGGGCTTATCAAAAATACGCACGCCGGCCATTTTATCTATTCCGGAATATCCGGAAATGCCCGCTTATCCGAATCTCTCGTGTCCGACTCGAACTTTGATGCTTTTTTACCTTTTTCTTGTTCGTTTTCTAGCCGGAGTTCGGGGCGGCCATTTTGTCTTTTTCGCCGGATTAGTGAGCTTTTTTGTGTTTTGTTGGAGGGTCAATTACCGCTCTGTGTTGCGTTTTGTTATTGTTCGGTAGTTGAGTGCGAATTTGGGCGAAATTAGCATAATTTGAGTTACGTGTTTTGAGGTAATAAAAATGATAATGAATTATTCACGAGATGATTATTTTAACAAATTTTGTAGTAAAAATTTCTATAAAAATTAATAAAAAAAGTTTTAATGTATTTTTTATTCGATAATATTATAAATTTCTATAGAACATTAGAATTCGATGTTGAAATACATAATATATTAATTCTATCATTATTTTCACAATACAATTTCCTTAATTGTATGATAATTATTAAAATATTTTAACGTCAATTTGAAATTTCCTCCCATTAATTATTTACAAAAATTGAATTTAAAATTTCTCATTACAGTAGCTAATTGGTACTCTTGTATTTCGAAAACGTACATTTACGACATTAAAAAAATTATACAGTTTTCACAACATCGTATAATATAGATATAAATATTTTCAATCAAATAAAATATTTTGTAAGATTCAATCCGATCGATTGATAAAACATACATTAAAAAAACTTGAATAGATGTACTATATAATATAACCGAATTCACCCGATTTTTTTCCCTCTCAAAACTAAAGAGGCAACCCTCGCGTCTGCTGGTGCGCATTTTCGAATATGGTGACGATTTTTCCCTTTTTTCCCTTCTTCGGGGGCTTTTTTTCTGCGTTGCTATTCCGTTTTTTGTGACGTGCTGCCCTCTCACTTATTTATGTGGGTGGGCCCTCGTGTATCCCTTTCCCCACACACACGTATAAAACATATCACATATATATAATACGCATTATATATTATACATACACACGCATTTCCACCCGCCACCCCCCGGAAGGAAAGCCGCCCACTCGCCGCCCACCCATCGCCATTTTATACCACCGATACGCGAATTTTTATACCAGTGTTTTACTACCAAATATTACATTTATGTCGAATGCGACACACGTATAGGGTGACCTGGGTGAAAATTATTTTTTTCGTATATATAAAATTTGATTTGAATAATCTGTGTCTAAATTATTCATATGGAAAAATGTTGTTTTTAATTTTAATTGTTTGTTAGGGAATAATATTGTTTTTATTGATCGTGGATGGGATGATCTTTTGGTTCGTTCTGTATAAAGGAAATGGATATTTTTTCAGATGTGACGTCGCCTGAAAAAACATATGAATATTTCAAGGATCGCGTAATAAAAAGTAATGTTTTCTTTGTGATTTATGGGAAATTATCGAAGCGAAAACATAACAAGTTGATGTTGTTGTTTAATTTTTTACGTTTGTGTTTTTTCGTGTTCCCCAATATAATAAATATTGTTTTGTATGAAAATATTCAGAACACTCAAGTTGATTAAATTAATATTTATTTTGAATTGTTACTGTAACGCAATATATACCGCGAAAAAAATACAACTCAAAGGAAACTATGATATTCACCTAAATTATTTTTGAATAATTGAACAGATAAAAACAATAATCTTATTTTATTTTTACAAAAGCATTCTTCGCTTATTTTTATCGATTACCTTATGCTTATTATTTCAATACATTTCGACAATTCGATTCAACAAAAAATAAATCTAAGAATTCTTTCAAAAAAAATAAAAACCCTAATATGAAAAAAATTCAAAAATATGTGAAAAAAATTATATATTTTAAATCAACTTCATATCGTTTCATGAATAGGGGCGACTCCGTGTTGACGCCGACAAAAAAATTACAACATTTTTCCCCATTTTTCACGCACGTTTTTCTTCAGCACACAATTACGAAATAGTTATTTGTACTTTCGACACACAAAACACACCATTATACATTTTTATATACGAAACATAAAATACCGCCGGCCCATATTTATTCGTCCAATATTTGAGCGGCTCTCAATTTGTATTTTCCGCGGTCGGCTCCCGCAACATATAATAACGTATATACAATATAACGCTAGAAGTTCGCCCTTTTCGCATTTCCCGACATTATATTGCCCTCCCTGCGTTTTTCTTTTCGGTGGGCCACAACTCCCGAGGGACCTCCGCATCGCTCAACTTCTCCAAATCGGAATTCAAATCCTTCTCCGAAAGCTTCCCGGGTCAGGGTTGTTCAGATTATGTGAAAAAATCTTCAAATGTTCAATTAATATATTATATATTATTTTTAATATTAATTTAGTTGCTTTTTGTATTAATTTTAAATGATCTTTATATGAATCGATTGGCATGTATGTAATCGCGTTAAAATTTAGATCGAGTATTTTCAATAAAACATAATTAAATATTTGGATTATTACACTATTACTTAAAACCTTATATTTTATGAATATAGATGCACATAAAAGTCAAATCATTGTTGGAAATGATATAGAAAAAGATTTTGAAATAATAATCGAAAAAAATGTATATTATTTTATATGTTAATTTTAGTGTTTTGTTAGTTGCTAATTATGACGGCTGAGAATAGTTATACATTTATATTAATATTTGCAGCGAGTTTATAATAATTTTGGTAATTTATTATCAATTTATATTGTAAATTTAACGTCAAAGCAAATTTATCCAATTCTAAGAATTAATTTCATTCATTTTTACAAAATACGCGAAAAAATTATGGAAATTCCACAAAAAAAACTAGCTTTAAGTACTGGAAATTTTATTTTTTGTCATAAGTATTATAATTCACACTTACTCGACGTATTATTAATAACGTTATATTGTGTAATATAACTATATTTCAAAAATCTTTATATCTATGATTGCTTAATCTAATTAGATTAATTAAAAACTTGAGGAATTAGGTATATTTTTTTAATTGAATTTTAAATTGAAAAGGATACTTTTTACTAATGAACAGAATTAAATAATAAGAAATTTACGAAATTGAATTCCTTTCAAAAACTCTCAAAAGGCAGACCTACATTATAACTTTTTTATGTTAATATAGAAATTGATAGAAAAAATGGTACTTATATTTATAAAAATTGAATATAATGATAATTTTTTTATTATTAAAAAAACCTATAGCATACATACAATTTTTCAAAAATTAACAACCCTGAAATCTGACGTCACATCCTTCCGAAATTGCGAAGGGGAATTTTTCAGGCTCGAGCGTCAAGGGGACAGGACTCCCCGGTGACCGATTTACAATAAATTTCAAATTGAGAATATGTTTGCGATTTTGACCCAGCGGTGACCTTTTCAACCCCTCAACCGCCCACCATCGCACACACTACATTATACAATATATTTCATTTTATATAGAATAATAATAGTATGAAAATGTTTCCGTCCCTTTTCGGCGGGCCGGGCGACCACAATGGTCGCCGCCTCTAATTTATTTCGCTTTTTTATATATGATATATATTTTTTTATATATTACTTATAATGTAGACGTATTTCGCCTTTGGCGCCACGCGGGGATTTACAATTTGATTTCGCCCTTTGACGTATTTTATTTCCCTTTTGGCCGACGCGGCTCTTTTCCGACTGTGCACATTCGAAAAATAATTGACATCGATACGTATTGTTAACACGAAACGTAATTTTTTTATATTAAAAATAACTAGTAAATATGTAGAAAATTGTTTTTTTATTATTTCAAAATTTTCTGATTTGATTCAGTAGATATTAACCTAACGAAGGGATCAAAATAAATTTTTCTCCCAATATGATTTAGGTTTGTTCTATAGACAAAGCAAAACTAATAAATAAGAAAATTTTGTTTTTTGTAACAGAGCATTTGGAATAAATTTTCTTAATAATTCCAATAATCCATTTGCAAATTTTACTCAGAAAAATTTGATGAAACAGAAAGAATATAAATCAAGGATTGTATAAGACGTTAATTGGAAGTTTCCCACCCAAAACAAAATACTATCATTTGAAACAACATTGAAAAAGTCATCCTCAATTATATACGAAATTAAATACATTTTTTCCCAGATGACGAAAAACCGAACCGATTTCCAATTGTGTACAATCACCCAAGCGACAATCCATACCTAGAGTCTATTTAAACCAATTAAACGGTTCGTTGACTGATCATAAATATAACCATCTAATTGTGGCCACCGGCGACCATCTAGCTCTCATTATTTTATTTTCAATAAGACTTAACAACACAAATAAAAAGGCCGATCGTTACGAGCGATCGATTACCGAATGTCACGGCGGCCGTTTGTCGATTTTCATTTTATTCATTTATTTATGTACGAAGGAGCGACCCGAGTTTGACTTGGTCGAGTGCGAACCGTTGTAAGTTTTATCTGATGTCCGGAAAAAAATGCCTCATACCATATAAAAGAATTTGTAAGTACGAATTTAATAAGTTCCTCGCGTATGTCTGGGCATCGGCCGGTGCATCGGAGAGATCTATTTTCAGATAAAGTCAATCAAGTGCAACTGACGATGTTTCTGCACTTGAATTGCATACGAATCGCTAAAAAATATGTTGGTTGCTCGATAAATTATTATACGGATGACTTATATGTTCTGTATAAATTTTTGAAAATATTTCGATATAAAGTTGTACTTTTCTTATATAGAAAAATATTTTGTGATCAAATTTTGTTTTAATCATTGAGACAAAAATATTTTGAGCGTATATACATAGTATTTATGTGATACATTAAACGAACAGGGGGATGATTTGATGGCGTAGGGAATGAATTTATAGTGGCGAGGGAAAGTTTTGCTTTTTTAGCTGCTTTATGCAAGAAATTTTATTATTATTGTGTTTCTGGTGTAGTCTTTCGCAGCACTCACTTTCTTTTCCTTAGCCCGGAATGCCCCCAAATGCCCCTTTTCCATTTCCGCATAGATTATTATTTATTGCCCCATTTTTTGTGGCGCCTCCTTCATATTTCAATTTCTTTATATTTTATTTCCGACCATCATCGAATGCTCCGATAAAACTTTTCCCCGGCCCGCGTCGGCCATACATAATTTAATACTGTACATTTTTTTCGCAAATATAAGCGATTTTTTATTGTCCACCCACTTTTTCTGTTGTATATTCATATTTATAATAGAGGAAAATTGAGTTGGTTTTTTTTTATATATTACAATCATAAGAAAATTAACACGCGTTTTCAATAGATGTCGATATACGTTTTCGTATAATATATCGATATGTTTTGTGTAAAATTTTAATTCGTTTTCAATTTTTGATTGACAATTTTGTATTATTGTTTTCAGACTAATATGCAGATATGAAAAAATATAATGAGATGTATAAATCTTGGAAATTATTAATTTTAAAAAGGTAATGTATCATAATTGCTTATATACTATTATATTTGCGTCATCACAATATAGAATTATATTGATAATATTGTTTTAATCTAAAAATAATAATTAAATTCAAATTCAATAACGTATTATCAATATCATTATAGATCAAACGACAATGATTACGAACCAAATATTTTATTATACTCCACCGATACGATTTTTATTGTTTTTCAGACCCGGAGACAAAAACGCACCTACACCACCGAAAAAACCACCCTAAAGAACAAACCTACACACATCGAACCCTCGAATATCGTCCCTCCTATAATAAATAATCATAATAAAACATCACGTCTTTATACATACGCACTCCCGATTCGGGCATCTTTTTTATTATCATATCAGTTTTTTGCACACCCGCGGCGCAAGAGCGGCGAGTGCATGCATTTTTCATACGGCGCATAATGCGTACAAGCATTCCGTTCGATAAATATGTATTTTCGTATACTCCAAGCCGAGGAAAGACAACGAGAGAAGACGAGGTGACGAAGCGAGCGACCCATTTGTCTACGGAGCGTCGAAGGCGGGCGAAATGGCTGTCAGGTGTAAAATGGCGTAACGATATGCACGTACTGAGCGATTACGCTACTGAATGTTGCCATTGATGAAATCGATGGTTTTCAAATGTTTTGTGGAAGGTGTTTTGAAGGTTTGATTTTTGTATGTGTGTTTATTTTTTTGTTGAAAATTTGTGTATTTTTGAGATATAGTAATCAAGTTCTATCATTTTTTTTCAGGAATAGGTGGTCTTTTTTGAAAAAGTTAATATTATAATATGAAGAAAAATCGATCATATTATGAGGATTATTGGAGCTGTTTTTATGTTTATTATTTAAACTCAAAACGAAGAAAATATCATAAAAGAATGTAAGGTATTTTATTTATATATGTTTGATGAAAGCTATTCTTCATTTTCAGGGATAAAATAAATGACTATTTAGTTACTAATTGAACATGTTTTTTTAACTGGTTTACGTCATAAAAATATTAATTGTTTTTTCCATTTTTATTCAATAGTAATTCATCGATAATCGTTGTATGAAATTTTTTTCAATCCTCTTTCATTTCTGATCTTATACTTCAGTATACATCATATTATACATCTTATTGATCTTAACTATCTATCATTTATTTGGTACTTTTTTATCGTGTCTCCTAGATACAAAAAATCATAATATAACTAGATAATATACTAGATCTTTACATAATAATTTATTATCTATTCTTACCATATGTCATATCTATCGCTATTTAAATGTTTTACTCAATCCTTACATTATTCTTACATGTATTCTTTTAAAATAAATTGACTGGTTTTTCCTTACTAAATATTTTGATGATTATTAAATAAAAAAATGTTTCATAATAGCAATTGAAATAAATATGAGTATGTATAAGGAAAATTCTACATGTAATCAAATTTTAATCTAATTTCGTTTAAATTCCAGCAAAAAAGTTTGGAAAGTGTTCGTCGCCCAAATATTTCGACATGGCTGAGAATAATGATGGCTCGGATCCGTAAAAAAGCGAATTATAATGCAATCAAACGTAAATCCGTTTACGTGTTTTCAATGGATTCCCGTAAATCCTACGATCGCCCGAATTGAATCGTCACGTTTACGTGACTCAAGTACAGGTATCAACTCTGTCATATCATTATCCCAAAGACAACAAAGTCTATTAATATTTTGCGAAATATATTCAGTTTTTATAATACAACGTCATATAATGGTTAATAACCGAGTATTGACATAGCTCATTTGCAATTTACATCAAGGCGAATGTAATGGAAATAATTGAATAATTATAATACTTGGCAAATTCCGGTTCAGTGATTTTTCTCAAAAATTACACGCTTTAACAAGTGTGAAATTAACTAAATTTTATTAATAACTTTGATTCAATATGCATATTATCATTCATTGTGAATTTCTGATGCATTACTGAGCAATTTTTCCACAATATTAGGTGTGAAATATGATTACATTCTAATATGATTGGTAATATTATATTGTATAATACTAGCAATATCAATTCGAAATATTGATATGTGTATAATACGAATCTGCTATTATTATTATATGTTATTACATATTTCAACTGTACTTTTATTATAAAATGTATCTAATATACATTTATACAAAATTTTAAGTTTTCCTAAAACTGGTATATGATATACAAGTAACTTGTAAAATAGCATTAAATAATGCTATTTTATAATTAGCTAATTGAACATTTTTTCTTATTACAAAATCGTTACACTTGAAAGACTTCAATTTAAATTTCTAATAAATATTTAACGACAAATCACAAGTATCGAAACGTCGGATATACATCAAACGAATTCGGTACTATTTGATCATTTCGTCCCATTTCCAAGAATCTTCAACAGTCGGAATACGATTGAATCGTCTCCGAAAGCGATTTCTAAATATTTCGGTGACAAAAGGAACAAAAACCACAAAGAGAGAACCGCGATCAAACTTTGCCCTCCGAAAAAGCGCAACTCGAAAATAAAAACCCGACAAAATTTCAATACCAAATTATGCTCCAGATGCCTAATTTAATAATTTCACAATTATACGATCGCATGTGGGGGAATTTGAATTTCGTGAGAGCGGGAAATGCACCGAAACGTTGCATACAGGTGCATTAGTCACGAGCTGAATGCACTTTATGTGAGTACCCGAATAATGCCCGAATCATGATCTGGAATGATGGTGGTCTTGTTCGGTTTGAAATGGTAGAAATTGTGATTACGACAAATCATCGCTTCGAATTCTTGAAGTTCAAAAGTACTTTTTTAACTTTGAATATAGTCAAAAAAGATCGGATTGTTTAATCCGTTTTTGGACCAATTAAATAATCAGTTTATCACGACAAAAAACTAGATATAGCAAAACAAAATGTAATGATTGATTGATTGATTGATACTAATCATAACATCTTTGATAATTTGATTTTTTTTTAATTTTATTTGAAATTATTCAAGAAAAATCTTGCACCGCTTCAATCATTTCTTACGTTAAAAAATCGTTATTGATTCATCTTTTGAGCCGCACGCAGTCAATCTTGTTTTTTTAGTTTATATTGTTTTATTTGTGAATCATCACGTAATTCCGATCTCATTTTGAATATTCAAAATGAGTTTGTGAGGTAGTTTCCGATTAGACTCAGTTCACGGATGTTTGGCCAGCTATATGACCATAGTCACATTTCGACTATTCCAATAGAGGAAGTTGAACCAAAACGACACAGAAGGAATCGAATTGATATAAATAATCAGATATAAACTAAAAATTATAATAAATATTAAAAATTATATGAAATATAATTTCATACTAAAATTAGGTTTATTTTGACTAAAAAATATTTTTCTAATATTAGGTATGTATCGCATCAATCAAAAAATATAATTTCTTATGCAAAACATGCAAATCACATAACAACAACAAAATGTTGTTCGTATTTTTAAATTTGATTTACTGATAATTAATTCATTGTCGTCAAAGAGTTTCGTTTATCAAAAAATAAAAAACGTGCGCACATCGTCGAATAATTAATCAGATATAAAAAATTGACTGAATTAAATTCTTTGGCTGATATAGATAATTAAATCATTTGTATTAATTTTTTTGAGATTTAAAATAAATTTTTAAATACGTCTATCGAAGCTTTGACGTCATTATTATAATTTTCATAGCGTTAATTTGATTGATCGTTGAAATTCTTTGTTAATTTACGATTCAAAACTATTTTTTTTATTTAGATCATATCATGTTAAAAATATTTAATAATACTTTATTTTCGAAAATAATATATAATACCAATATAAAAAATAATGAAATATCTTACGTACATTATTATTACTTCAATTTTGAATTATCGCATAATTTCTTTCAAAAATACATTAAAGATCACATTTTCATTAATTCCAACACAATACTCATCACTAAAACCATCCAATATTATAATTTCAGAAATGTGTCAAAGAGTACCGACTTACCCACATTATTCGGGCGTTTCGAATTAAAATGCCACCCAGGCTCTTTTCGGACAGCGATTGTGAACGGACGGTACGTGATTCCTCCTGAGGCCCACCTGCTGCTTCACACCTACAAAACACAAAAATTTTCATTCAAGAAGACTCGAAAAGACGACCAGTCAATGGACTCGACTTGACCAATGGACCATTCAAAGAACGCGCGCCAAAACGTACGATTTATGGTATTTATATAGAAATCTATTTATTTGAATATGGAAACAAATTGATTTCATGATCTTTAAATTTTATTTTTTAAGTAATTGGTTGTTTTTTTTTATTTTTCAGATTTTCAGCGAAGAAGTGATATAATAAATAATCAATATCAGAATGTCAGTACAAATACAGAAATTATTAAATATAATGGAAAAATAAACGTTTCACTACATGACATCATGAAAAGATTATCTTTCGCACACACCATTCAATTTTGAACCGCTATTTGTATTTTTCAAGTGTTATCAAGGAAATTTTTTTTATAAAATTTTCAGCCTCTTATCGACGTTGTGAAATATATTATATCAATATGTAAATACTTGATCAATACGTTAATCGTTCAAATGCGATACGACTGACGCCCGTCTGCAGATAAAGTTCGATTGTACAAACAAATTAACTCTAGATATTTACGTGAGGATTTCGTACGTGTTCAATAAATATTTCGTCATAGATTGACCGGAAAAAATTGTCTCATTATTCACGTTTTATCGCCGTTTAATATTGTTTCTATCGCGTGATCTATTCCGGTCCTAATGGCCCCTTTTCGAGTCCTTACTTTTGATTTATGTTCGGAACGGTGTCGATAAAAATCGCGAATATACTACTGGTTTTTCTGTTGGTGGAAATTTCACGTTGAGTTGTTGTATTTTGTAGTTTTCAGAAATGTCTAGATTTTGTTTGTCGTAGATACAGCATGATAGCCGTAAGTAAATAGGAATTATCGTGCGTGTGAATCGAGTCGGTTCTTGATAAATTATTGGAAAAAAAATGCTCTCGAGATTTCAGTTATTTTGTAAATTCGATTTAATAGTAAGTAATAAAATTTATGACGTTTTACTACGAAAAATTCATGATCTCAATGCATGATTACATATCGAATTTCTGAAAAAATATTGCTATATCGATATATTGTCGATAAATTTTGGTGCAGCATATCACAATTTTTTTATACCCATTGAAAATAACATTCACATTAAATAATGAGGGAAAAAAATCCTATATTTTTTCCTCCTAATACTTCCTTGTACTTGTTTGTTTCATAAACAAGATTATGATTTAGCAAATTAAAATTTATTATCATTATTTAACACATTACTTAAAACGATTACACCGAAAAAGATAAAAATATAAAACAAAACACGAAAATTGATAATATCTCACAGATAAACAATGATTAATAAATAATATCAAAACATCAACAAAAAACTATATCTACTAGTAATTTAATTATAAAGGTAGGTCGTGAAAAAATATAAAAATTATATATTCATACCTAAATTTTAATAGAACAAGCCATATGCTTAAATTTGAATATTTTGTATGAAATAAGTAAACTCATCGTTATCTAAAATTGAGTAATTGACGCATTTAGATAAGAAAGTACGTATTTTAACATAATTTTATATCACTAATCTTTATATTAAATACAATACACACATTTTATAATCTATAATAATAATAATAGTAATAATAATAATAATAATAATAATAATAATAATAATAATAATAATAATAATAATAATAATAATTGAAATTTGACATCTTAAGCGATAATTTATTACTTTGATATAACTGATATCACGCAAATGCCCGGATTATTAATCAAACAATTCATGAATATTTTATTTGCAGAGTAAAAAATACTTTGAATGTTTATCGCATTAAATCTAATTATGAATTCAAAATAATTATTTCAGATTATACTTTATAATCCTCAACATTTGAAACAATGTCGATAATATTGATTAAATCTATTGAAATAAATCATATCTAAGATTAATCAACTAATTTCCAAACTCATTGTCTTAAATTCAAACCAAAACATTAACCAACAAGACTACTACATGAAAAAAAAATATATATCTCACATTAATAAAGTACCCACATATTCGAGAAACGTACGTTATTTTGCAAAATGAAATAGTGCATTGTTGCCACTACCACGACAGCCAAAACGTACATATATAAATCGGCACAGGAAGTCGAGAAACGGTTCGCAGCCCTGACCGGAACCAAAATAACATATTTTATACAAGGACTCCGTTTTGGCCTCATACATACCACTAGTATATTCCGTATAATACAAAGACTTTTGTGCACAGCGCGAATTTCGACGCACATTTATAAATACCGACTTGCTAGGAGGAGCTCGCGAGGAAAACAGGAAGGAAATTGTTTTTCCAACAATATACATTTCCGAAAGTCGTTACGGTCCACCTTATGAGTGTGTGTGTGTATGAAGGGTTTGAGGATGTGTGGAAAATGTTGAGGCTGGATCTAAACGGTCGTATGTTATGTTTTGGCGGGTGTGTTGAGAGTTTACGTTGTAAACTTTTTATTTTTGTGAGATTTTTCTTGTATGTATATAATTTTCATTATCATATGCAGTTTATCGGTTTTAATGAATAAAATAATCTTTTTTCAATACATACTTTTAAAAGTTGATGGAAGTATAATTTACAAGGAGTTAAATATTGGAAATATTTTTGATCAAAATGATTTCAAATTGATATTCAATAACTGGCTACACCAAAAATAACAAAACTTTAATATGATCACATATAATATATAATAATATATCTATTTGACAGTACTAAATCCAATGCATTTTTAGCACTTGTTTTCCCAAAATGTCTATCTATGTATCCTTGAAATTTAACACTCACAATCTCAAGTGGTTTAAACTTCCTATAAAAAATATTTTATTTTATGAGTTATATAAATTGAGCGTAATTAAACAATTTGAGCAAACACACTTATACGCGACCAACTTTTAAATACATTTATTATCAGTTTGTGTAAATTGAAAAATAATCTAAATATCGACAGATAAGGTAAATTATATAGGCCTGTAATGTAAGCTTCAAAAACTTGAGCAAACAGAAGATAAAACGGTTCCACAAAACACAAACACGATTTTCAGAATTTTGTTATATTCAACAGTAAAACTGAATAAATTCCGTCATTATAATCTACCGACGTATAAAAAACTCGCAATTAATTATTATTCGCCATTGTTAAGAGTCGGACTCAATATGACCATATTTGTAGACTCGTTCGACTTTGCAAAAGAACATTGAACTCGTAACCCATTCACAATTGCATATGATTTCGTTAAAAGTTATTAATATGTCAAAAGCCCTGAGATCAAATCGACTTTAAAAATAATTATATAATTAAATATACTACGCAGTTCAAAACAAGATATAAATCACAAACTGATAACTCCGATTTTAATAAAATCATAATTCAATTTGCAACATTTACTTAAAAAAGATCATTCAATTGAGATAATGTCCACTTAATAACAACATGTACTTCGATTAGTATCTATGAACTTATCTCAAATTTATTATGTTAATAACATACAATTTCATGCAAATTATTCAACGAGTTCGAGTGGCTTACTTCAGATTCATGAACATTTCTAAATCGCTGAGTGTAATATAATATATCCGATAAAAGATAATTGCATTGCGATTGACTAGATTAGAAGGTAAGTATAATATTAATTGCGCATTTGCATGTGTCAATCAAAATGCATTCACGAATGAACTAAGTGGTTGATATCAGGAAAAATATATCAATTTTTGTAATGTAATCTATATTACATTTCCAATTGAAAAAATATCAATTTATCATTCATATCGCAGTGGTTTTCAATCTATAAAAATATTTCAATATATGTATTTATAAAAGCATTTTTTTTTAGTCAAAGTGAAAATATGAAGAATTAAATTATTCTCATTTAAAAATTATTAGATTTTTTTTTGAAATAATTCACTGTCCAATAATAAGTTGCAATAATTCTCATGCCTACTTTATTTGATAGAAATAATTCCTTATTCTCTGGAAATACGTAACTGATCACTTAATCTTTAGACTATCTAACATAGAAAAAACTTACGAGAACGAACCTTAACCAGCTTCTATATAGAATTATAGTAAAGTTATAAAAACTAAAGAGTTTTTCATGATTAAATACAGAAATATTCTGAAAATAGTCAACATAATTATTATATACGCTATTATAACCTACATAATGTCCACTACTAGAAAAAAACGTTCAAATATCATTAAAAATTAGAACACATTCATATAATGATAATAATATAATTTTTTTTAAGAATCTTATCAATCATTAAAACAATCAATAACTGATTAAACCTGGTAACATTTATCCATTGACCGCTTCAGTTATAACTTAACTTCGACACTCAACAAGGACCTATACGTTCAAAAAAACTAATCCATAAACATTTCCATATAAATCTACCCAAAATAAAAACAATAAAAATCATTTAACCACACAAATACAAGTCAAAATACGACAAGACTTCTTTATACACATTTTTTTATATCCAGAGCGCAGCACCCGCAGGAATACATATCGTATGTATCTAACGTGGCATAAATTCGCATTTATACCCATTTGCGGGTCCGTGCAATATTTTCGAAGGAAAGAGGTCCCGAAGAGGTCAAATATTACAAGCGATGCGGTAATTGTTTCAAATAGGCCGGCTTTGACCCGTTCACCGCCTTTGCCGCAACTTATTGTTACCGGCCATTACGCCCCGAGGATATATAGTGTTTTATAATATGCCCATATAATATAAAATGTGTACCGCAAGGACGCCAAAGGATTCGCTTTTTCTGGCCGTGGAAAAAAATGAAAACAAACGATTGCGGTTCGAAATTTCGGATCGTTTGCGGAAAGATGTGAAACGCGTGGGAATTGGGAGTTTTATTGATTTTTCGGACGATTTGAATGATGTGGTTGAATTGTGGATAATTTTTTTTATGCGTATGATTGGTAATGAAGGTTTATCGTGGTGAAGTTGAATAAAATGAGGCGTATACGGAACGAGGTATTTTTTATTGAAACTGGTTGTGAAATTATGAAAAGTGATGACGGTGGGCAAGTGAGGTCGATTCACTTATCCATTCACTGATCGAGAAATATATAGCTTAACTTGAGTTGTCGATGGGAATCTATGCGTTTAACTAATGATAACTTTTGTTAATATTTTTTGTATGAATTTTATGAAAGATGATTTAATTTTTAAGTCATGAAAAAGTACTTTATTCTGATACAAAAAATCCGAATTTTTCATGTTATGAGTAAAAAGTTTTTCCCGCGAATGATTTTTTATATATGCTTTTAAAAAAAATGATCATAAAAATAGTTAGATATTTAAAATATTTCTTAACTCTTTACGATATTGAAAAAAAAGTTGAAAGCCTCTGATTTACGCGCAAATGTATTGCGGCTTTGAAACACGCAAAAGGTTCGCGTCTTTGCTAACTATCGTTATTCAAACGATACAGTGGCGCTACAAAATATATTAAAATAATTCAATATATTTTTGTTAAATACATTGGAATTATTTCACAAAAATATACAATATAACATACATAATTTTTAAATTCAAAAAATATTGCGAAAATTTTAACGATTGTACAGTGAAATCGAATAATTTCATTGGAAATTTTATTTTTTTATTTATTTTATGCAAATCGCAAAACTACGCTACTGTCCAGTTACGTAATTACGTATATAGGATTTACATCTTTTTGTGGTGGTCTCAAGATGAGGTAAATAAAAGGCAACCAACACCGGACAAGTTGCAACGGTTCGCCTTTGCGGAAAGCCGCCGCGCTGAAAAAGCCTTGTTCTGGTTTTCGCCGATTAATTCAAATTCTATCCGATAATACGAAAATTGCAACACTTGCATACGGCGCACGTGACGTACAAATTGATCTCGAATCGCGATATCCTCAGAATCATATCAAATATAATATATAAAATAATAAATAAATCAGATCATATCTGCGCTTTCACTTTAATTCGATAAGGAGAACGCTCAAACTAATTAAATCCGTTTATCTTGAATTTTATCTGAATTTTAATCGTATCGATGAATATGGAGTTTTTCCTGTTTTTCTAAAAAATGCTCCATTCATATCAAGCACGAACTCATCGCGTGTTTTCAATATGAATTCGGCGTGACCCGTTTTTTCGAATTATCGTTGTTTGTTCGCTAAAGTCAATAATGGAATCTATCCGTATATTTGTCATGCGTGAAAAAAAATGCATTTTCATGTACAGAAGCTGCATATAAATGCATTTTTATAATGTCAACTGCGTGGGAAAAAATTGTACAACGGTTGACTGATGAAAAAACATCTCGCAATTGCGAGGCCAAGATACAGTTCGCATAGATATTGCCATCCATATAAGGATAAATGTAACGATTCTCAAACTATTTGATCATATAACTCATGTGCCATTACAGTTTTTACTCGAGAAAAATCCGTTATGCCGACATAGGTAAATTCCCGATAGTTCGATAAAGTATATTTATCAAATCATTTGTATCTGCGTGTATCTATGAATTTTAAAAATTTTTGAGAAACTGTGATCTTAAAAAGTGAACAGTTATAGTTAAACTGTAGGCTAAATAGCGTACAGACGAGAAAAGTAATGGATGGTTACTTTACTTATATAAAACCCGTTCTTTCTATATGTCGTATATAAAAATATACGACTCGCCCACTGTTAACATCAATATTTATCAGCAACTCTTTTACAGACAGTGAAAAAGAAACACCCTGTATCGAATTCCATACCTTTATATTTCTAAATTCTACCAAAAGTTCGGAGGAAATTCGAAAAATTATGTTGCGGAAAATAATGAATTATGTTTGAAGTGTAATATAAATATTGAATTAATCATTTAATAAATACTGTTAAGTGTTCTATGAGGATATTGTATCTAACATTTCTCAATAATTTGTTGATTTGAAATTCAATGAATATACAATATACAAATAAATTAGAATTTTATGATTTTTTTTTTCGATTTGAAACTGATACCATGTAGATTTAGATAATATTGTAGGTACAGCACGAAAGATTACGCATGTTTCGTTTGAAGTGGAAATAAAAAATATATATAATATATGGACTGATATTTATATTATCTAGATTCTAGAAAACTCACTCGTTTATGATGTCATTGGAAAAAATGCAGGAAATGAATATACTCATCTTACAAGCGATAATTGCGTCAACTAAGACTTAATTATTTTCTTAGTTAAACACAAAAAAACAAATCAACATTTAAAACTTAATTCAATTTGTGATAAACGTTTAAAAATCGATCGCAATCAGTTATAAATATTGCTCGAATAACTCCAATGAAAAATCCATATTAATTGCGATATGAAAGATTTCCTTAATATCGATCAAATCTGTCATACTCGACGTGCTTTACAAGTGCAATTATTAATTAAAAACATTAAAAGTACGCCGATAAATCATAAACGGGCACACATTATGAACACAGTGTCGATGTCGATCAGTAACTCATGCTCATTATTTACCATACGTAGCGCCGTCGTTGAATAATTGATTGAAAAAAACGCATAATTACAATATTCAAGGAAAAATTTTCGCATTCATCCACGTCGGACATGTCATATTTTTAAATGGAAAAATTCTCAAGCATCTGCATAAAAATAAATATTTAATATGAACGCACCAAATACCACCAACGAGTGCAACAAAGAGTTTCTCGCTGAAGATCGAGTTTAAAATGAATAAATAAAAACTAGCCTGTTTGAAATTCAACGCATGATTACGCACACGTTCGCTTCGTATTACGCATATATAAAGTAGGCTTTAAAATGGTTCGAAATAAGGTTTGAATCTGTTTGAAAATGTCGAGTTGTGAGCGGCCGCATATAATCTGGTCTGTGCGCATTTTAATAATTTATATAAAACGCATACTGTGTTTTATTAATAATGTTTTAACAAGTAAAAATGCCAAGGCGTTATGTTAAAAAAATAAATAATAAATAAATGAAAAGTCGTGTCGTGGGAAATGAAACGAGTGCACCTTAAACGTATGTAAAGCGGTGTGTTAGAAAATTGCATGAATGTACTTTTATGCGAGCTGGAAAATTTCGCCGTTTATACGCATTTTTATATAATTTTTCAAATGTTTCATACTGGTTGTTTGCGTGGTATTTATGTATGTATATACGGTAGTTTATAAATAAACTATTCATAATCTTTTTTTTATTTACGGATCAAGCTGTAATGCAAAAATCAATAAATACATTAAAAAGTTTATATCTAGTACAATATTTACATATAGTATTTATTTCGACATTTAGGTTATAAGACCATGAAACACACATAATGTATATTATTTATTTAGTTTAAATAAATCGTTCGATCATTTCTTATCGAATTTTTTAATCGTGAAAATTTTGAATGCACAGTAAACAATTTATGGCAAAATTTAGGTGTGTCGTACACGGAAACAAATCATCGACTTACCAAGCATTTATCGATGATATCATACGAGTCAAATAATTATGTTATTATCAAAATAATATTCAATAATTTGTATATGTAATAAAAAAGTAACTCGTTCATAACTCATGTGGTAAGTTTTTAAAGATTATCGTAAAAAACTTATCATGTATCAAATAAATAACAAAAAGCGCTTCATCAATAATGCATATCAAAAAATTTGCAGAAATAAAATAGTAATATAATTTAAAAATTAATACACTTCACATCTTGTCTTCAATAACTGAACATCAAAAACTTTACAAAATACAACTTAAAGCGCATTCAGAGATGTTTTAATTGCAGAATTTGCATACAACGAACTGGCGAACCCATAAACTCAACACAACAGGATCTCGTATTAACGATTAACAACAATAAAAAAAGCAATTAAAATTACAATAAAATAAAATAAACAACGAGGTCTACGTGTGTGGCGACGAATGCGACTGCCGCAAGATGCATATTCATAAAATGCACCAGAAGGGAAACGAAACGCATCCGATGCATGCGAAACCCGCAATTACGCGGTCCGTTCGTCGAAATTGACTTTTTTCGGGCATTTCGAATTTTCACGATGTCCCGCCCGGGTGCTAAAATCGAAAACGAGCATACAGAGGTCAGTTT
The DNA here is from genome assembly GCA_009617725.1 of Hydropsyche tenuis. Taxonomy (NCBI): domain Eukaryota; kingdom Metazoa; phylum Arthropoda; class Insecta; order Trichoptera; family Hydropsychidae; genus Hydropsyche; species Hydropsyche tenuis. The sequence continues at coordinate 390,619 of VTON01000109.1, forward strand.
CGTTTTTTCAATTTCGAGAATCGGTCGGTTTTTTGCCGCGTTTGGTGACAGTACGTGGGCTGGTTGAAGAGTGATTGCTTTGCTGTCGGTACTTATTAACCTTATTGAGAGATCGATTTGTATTTTTTTTTTAGTCATCGACGATCAATATTTATACTTTGTACGTTTTCAGAATGTGGGCGTTTGAAAATATTTTTGAATTTCCTATAAACTCGGAACGATTTGAAAGCGTACGAGCGTCTTGCCGTTTTTGTTCATAAATACTAATCAGATTTCGAAAACGAGTCAATTAAACGGTTAATTGACAAGTGCGCAACATTGTGTAATACAAAAGAGTGATGAATCATCGGGAAAAAAGTTGTCAAAGCCTATTTTGTTGAAGAGAGGCGTTTAGATGGCGGAACGATGTTGAACCCGTATCGGATGGAAATTTTTTATTATAATATGGCCTTATCGAAAATCTGCAACGAGGCTTTGATTAATAATATTCGGTATATCGAGTTTAATTATAATCATAAAATTAATCGTCGGTCAAGTATCACAAGCCATATACAAGTGCTACATAGCGGCTTACGCAAAGCGCAATATTCTCAGAACAATGTCGGCTAAACGGCATTTTCTCACGCGCCATTAATGCTTTTCGCATCGGAATCGTAAAGCCTATTAAGCATTTGTTGGTTCTGGACTTGTGTGTAGGTATAAGATGAGTAGCGTTTAAGGTGGTTTCGTTTGCGAAAGATTAATAATTGGCTTCTTAATCAGCTGTCAAATTCAAAACATTTGCATGAAAATTCGAGATTTTTCGCGTTGATCCGCCGTGAGTTTTTTCCCGAGATTTTTTTTCAATTTCGTTTATACGCTTGTATAAATAATTGGTTTCGGACAATTTAGAGGTGAAGTTTGAGAGGCGCATCTAAATTCTGCACGGCCATATAACAATAATTGCATTTCTTCAGCAAAGTATTCGCATTAAGCGTACATAAAACTACGCGGAACCAATTTGTCGGTACCACCATTTAATACCGAGAACCAAATACGTAGACATAACCCAAAAATACGTATAATACGTGCCATCCACTATAATTATATGCTATTTATATAAAAAAAATATTTATCCAAATCAATCTGACATATAAATCCCACATAGAAACTAATTAACTTTCGATGGCTTATTACCATAACAAACTACCAACCAAACTTCAATAATCTTACTAACCAAACACAATCCTCTTCCACCGAAAACACATCAATCCAGCACAAACACACACACACACCATTTTCATTTTATACAACCTTCCGAATATTACGAGAGCCTCTGGAGCGAGACTCATGCGACCAGCTTGCGTCTGCAAGAGATGCAAGAAGGCCTTTGATGGTAGCCGACAGGCCTCTAAAGTGGCCTCTGATTAACATCTTGTTAGCAAGTGCCAGTTTTTTGCCGAGCTGGTCGCTCCGAATGCGCTTCATCGCATATTTATATTGGCGAGATGGGAATGGGAGTGGTAGGTGCATAGGTCATCTTCTGGTTGGCAAAATTTTTCTGTTGATTGGAGGTTTTTTGTTGGAGGTTTTCAGTTTTGTGTGTATTCAAATGTGGATAATGTGGGGGTGATGATGATCGTGGTGTATGCACTTTTGCATCGTACGCACGTATGTCTTGTATGCAATTATTAAAGAGCATTGAAAGCCGAAGAGCAATCAAACAATTTGGTACACCGTATCATCAGGTAGAGTTAAATCATAAAACTGATCATAATTTTTGCACACAAGTCTTCGAACGAAACTTATGCATCATGACGAACAGAACCGCATCTAGCATTTAAATTAACAAAGTTCAATTGATTTAATTAAAAATTGTATATGTAATTTCTAATTTATAAACGAAATATAATACTATTGATTTTCACTGAAATTGAATCAGATAATTTGGAATTTTTACAAATGTTTATAAAATTTATTTGAATCATTCAATTTTGACATCATCATTTTTAAATTAATATATTAATTAAAATTACGTAAATGAATTAAAATAAATTATAAATCCGAACCTGGTATGATATGGTTCGTTCATTCGTCGCAGCATCTGGAGAAGCTTCTCCGCCCACCTGACCCCACTATTATTCACCCACATCACACAACTAGCTTTTTTTAACAACATTTATTTATAAAATTTAATATTCAGATATTAAATATATGAATACATTTTAAACTAATATATGCACCTATTTCTGAAACACCTACAAAAACATACTAATAATCAAAAATTAGTAAACAATAATTTTCATTTATCATTTAAAATAGATGACCATTTGTGTTTGATAAAAAATACCATTATCGTATCCAAATATAATATATTCAATTAATATTAAATAGTATATTTACCGCTATAAAACAGTTATATATCATTAAATTTAATTAGCCAAAATATAAGTCATATGACAAAACCATAAAAATTTTCTACAAATTCGAAATGATTATTAATAAAATATTCCTGTGTGATCGGATCTTTTCCGTTGTTGTGATCGATCATTTGATCCTGTAATGTGTATGCATTATTATGTCCATCGAATATTATACGCAGTATGCAATGTTGTCAAGAGCGCCATATAATTAAATACCAATCCACCATTATGTAAATCGTGCACACGGATCGTCATTATGCATTATATTATATTTCAAAAGGACGCCCCTTTCGTCGATTAATTGTTCACTGGGATCGATATTATAATTGAGCATCGGCAATACAAAGAATCGTGGAAATATACGAAATTTTATACGTTTCGGTTGTGTAATGATTTTAAATTTATTTATGGATCATTTAGTATTAGATATATTTGTTTGTTGTCAAATAAACCGAGTGTTGATAAGATCAACATACATAATAATCTTAGTTGCGTTAACCGTACGGTTAACAGGTAAATCGGAGATAATAAAAATGTGTTGAGTGCTTATCGATAACGCAATATCCACTATTTTTATTTAAACAGAATCATTAATTAATGAGTACAAGCAAAGTAGTGAAAGCAAACATTAATTCGATTAAAAATACAGTTAACTGTTTGTACTAGCTCGAGTGTAACTGATATTGTAGTGCATTTTTTTCTAATTATTTATATAACTGATAAATATGAAGAAATCCATAGATTACATACCGATACAGTATTTATTCAATTCATAACACACATTTATGTATTACGGGATTAGAAAGATGGTGCTTACCGTCGTCGTTTCACATCGAACGTTTTGATGACCATTTCGTAATTGCGTGTTATTATTTCAGTAGACATTCGTTTGTAGTTTAATATGTTTATTATATAGATTGTGTATTATGAAAGAACGAGATCTGCTATCTGTTTATATTGGAGATTGGCCTTTCTTCTCGGTCAGAACCCATCGTTACATATAATTAGAAAGTAAAGTCAAAAAGAGTCGTATCTTGAAATGATCTCGATTGTGCAAGATGCGGGGCGAACAGTAAATATTATTAAATTTTCATTGTTCTATCGAAACACTTTTATACAGTGTGGTCGTAATTTGTATATTGTATATGCTGATGTATGGTAGTACATATTTGTAAATGTAAGGTTTTTTTTATTTTATGTTATGAGAATGTCATATTAACTGTTATTAATATTAGTAACTGTTACTTTCTTTGCCATTTTATAAACGACAAGTTTTTCAACTTGATAAACTATAGACTTGATTTTCCAGATATGTTTTTCATCATTGGTTTGAAAAATAGTATAAAAGTTTTTCATCGATTGATTCTTTGAAGTAAAATCTATTTAGAAATAACTTTTTCTTATTCAAAAAACGTAAATCAACTGATAAAAATTCAATAATTTTATTATCGTCGTTTGCATTATCTACATCATAAAACTAACTCTCAAAGTGACTTTAAAGAATGTCATGACTTTGCAAATAACATAAATTGATAATCGTATTACAAACATTTAATACTTATATCAAATCTAATACGATAAAGTCAAATGGATCACCCTGTCTGAAATGAATTAAAATAGTTTTAAAAAAAATGAACGACAAAGCCATCGAAACCCAACACAATCGATTATTATTTTATCGTGAGCAAACCTAACCGTCCTTCATTCTCGAATGAACGGTATATTCTTCGTATCGATAAATAATAGCTGCTTTTGAACCATCCTGTTGCATAGTCGGTTCGTAATAATTAGATAAATAAAAATGCCGATAAATTTAATAAGCGGACGTAACTGTGTCAATTTCGTTAAATATAAAGACATTTTACAAATGTATCTCGATAATGATGTAAGTTTGTTTGTTATTTATTATGCCGTGTATTTTTATCTGTTTAATTGCTCTTAATATAAATTAAATTGAATCTACAGATATGATATATAGAAAAATGTTCCTTCATATAGAAACCCTGTTCTTGGTAAGGAAAAGTTTGTCTATATTCTAGTCGTATGGGAAAATTTTCGATGACCATCGTACGCGCGATCATTTTCTCAAACGATACTGATTAAAAGTTATTCCTGGCCATTTTATCTAACTTATAAATATAATGAAACAAACATTCATTAACTTTGAATGTCAAATAAAGTAAATGCATAAAAAAATAAAATACTAATTCAAGTGAATAAAAAATAATTAAAATATAATATTAGGAAATTCGTGATATTAATCGATTTTTTTCATAAATATAATAGTTATAAAGTTGATTAGCGATGTCATTACTTTATCATGATTTATTTATGACTACATATTATTCCAGAAAAATATGATCCTATTCGGATTGGCAGAATTGATAAATTATTCCGGTAAAATTATTTAAAAACAAAAGTAATCGACATAGTCACGATAAATCCCAAATGACGAAAGCAAATCTAATATTGATGAAATCAACTCACTGATTATTACACAAATTAACAGAAATAAACATCAATTGTTAAGAAATCTACAAAATCATATCAGTACATACTTTTTATGAATCCATGAAAATGTATAACACTTTTTTCCATATAATTCTTAATATCAATCTTCACAAAAACTTAAAGAATTCACCAATCATATCAACACTAAGAATGTTAATCTTTTTATTAAAAAAACTAATACTCCCACCATCTAATTACTAATAATTTACATACATACGATGCAGCACAGGTCATACACGAAAACACACATCCAGAATGCAAGACTACACTATAGATCCAAGGGGTTGAATCCACGAGGGCATGGGAAGGTGGGGCGAGATAGCGCAGGAGACGTCCGATAATAATGAGTTATATACGTGATCCAATTATTTTGGCACGCCGTGCTCATTATAACAAAGCACTAAGTGTGAAATATTACCCACCCCCCGCGCTCCAGAACCCGTCCCCCTCACCATTCACCATATTCCTGGATACCCTCGTGCTCATCAGACGGGAATTCTTTTCGGAAAGTAACCCCCATAGCCCCCATACTCTTGGTAGTTGCTCGCGGTGGGTAGTTATGGCGTACCGGCTTTTCTCCCGTTTTGCTCCCTTTGCTCCCAGGTTTTCTGACCGCATGTGCTCCCGTATGATATTTCTTAGTTGCCGGGAGTCATTTTGATATATTAGCGTTGGCTCAGCAGTCAGTGCATGAGCCGCTCGAGAGATATGTATGTGCGCTGTGATATGTTCGCTGTTAATAATTTCGGATTTTTTTTGTTAGAATATAACAATTTGGGATTGTTTCGTGAATATATATTTTTGTGAATGCATTGAATTTTAATGTGTATGCGGTCAATCATTTGACAAGAGATGTTTTATAATATTCAAACTCTTTTTCTATGAGAAAATATTTGAGCTTTCATTGGTATCGAAAATATATTCGGTATCTTACAGTCATATAACGACAATATGACTTAAAAATATACTTTAAAAATTTAATAATATATTATATAATAGTTGAAATATGCTCAACCTTTTTAAATGAACAAATTCCATTTTTAATTAAAGTTATGCGACATTGAGTTTATTCAGTACTTAAATGAAATGACTCCACTTTATCAGAAAATATTTCAACATCGTCATACACAATCATCTACTACTGAATGAAGATTTTTTCAATCTTCTCCCATCCTTATCCACTTTAGATAACTTTCGACAATAATTTTAATTACATCCACACAATATTTTTTAATTTCTTTTATAATCTCTCAAATGATAACTTGACTTTAAAAAAAAAAATATTTCAACATCGTCATACACAATCATTTCCATCTACTACTGAACGAAGATTTTTTTCAATCCTTTTCCATTCTTACCCACTTTAGATAACTTTCGACAATAATTTTAATTACATCCACACAGTCCTAATTATTTTATTTCACAACCTCTCAAACACCATTTTAAAACCACACACATCCATAACAAAAAATAATTTCCCCACACATCTAAAGAATCACCCAAACTTTCCACACCACCAAAAACCCTTCCAACCCATAAAAATCCAAATCAAAACCCCACACAGAACCACCAACATAAATCTGACAAAAGCATCATCAAACCCCAAAAAACCAACAAACGCCAATACGTCCAAATGAGCTTTTCATTCTAAACAGCCGAAGCATTAACGCCGCACCACGACTCCTCGGACCCGCGGTGACAAAAAAGTTACCGGTTTCGCGGTGGTCGGGAACATTGCTTTAGCATAAAAATGCGGTTCGATGATTTATATAAGCGGCATTTTCGCCGCTCATAATTATCGCCGATGACCGCGGTGACGCCGTGTCGCAATACTTGGGAACAATTTGTGCGTTTGTGTGGTGCTTTTTGCACACGATGGCGGTGTGTGTGGGTTGCGTGTATGTCGAGGGAATTTCGATTTGAATATGTGGGTTTTTTTGAATTGGGAATGTGTAGTTTGTTAAGTGATTTGGTTGTGTTTTGGATTTTTAAGTTGTGAATTTGATATTAGTATGTATGGTTCGTATGTTTTAAGAATTTTGTTTTGAATATATCGGTAGTTTCGACTTAAGACGATTCGCATTTACGACTGGATTTTCTTTTTAATTAATAATTTTTCATAAATTACTTACTAATGTAAATCATGAATTGTCATCATCAATGCATTTCGGAAAAAAATATGTACTCGTTCGAATTATTGTATGCCATTATCTGCCAGATTTTTGTCGTTCTTTTTTATGTGTTCTTACTTATTGAAAAATAAATGTGGTAAAATATATTTTTTTTAATTTTATTTTTATTACAGTAACCATAGCAGAATATGGGTTAAAATGAAAATATTGATATGAATAAAATTGATTGATTTTTTGTATGGATTCGACTTACGACTGAGGTTCAGAAACGAATCTCCGTCGTAAGTCGAAACCAACTTGTTAGGTATATTTTTTAATGATTCAAAATGATTAAATTTTGTTTTAGATGCTAAAGCTTTTTTTTAATATCTAAATATATTTTGGATAGTATAACATATGCTTTACGATAAAATAATAATTAATCTTAAATATTAAAAATAGATAAATTTAATAAAAATCGCTTCCATATAGTTCGATTAGTTGTAACGTGAGAAACGTATTGAAACAGAAGTGTCATATATACAATTCTGTTACTTATATTTAACATCAATGACCATATTTCAATGACAACTTGCAAGTGCTATAAGCATCGAAGATCAAGTCCGATTCTGAGAACGATTGATACGATAATGACATCCTGTGTCGCATATTTTGAAAAAATGTCAAGAAATTTTATCAGGATGCTGAACATCGATAATTACATATTTTCTTTCGCATTATTAACTCATTGAGAATGCAATAATTGGAAAAAATATTCATTAAGTGTTATTATTGTACTCAATCAATCTTACATCAAATATGAATTTTTGATGTCACTTAAACGACAAATCACTCGAATATTTCATGAGATTCTTGATCGACAATTTGTATAATAAATCAATTTCATCTATGGACGACGTGATGCATATTAATTTTTTTTAATCAATATGCAATCCGCGATCTGTAAGAATTATAAATTAACGGTCTTATTTGAAATAAATTACGGATTAAACGCGCATTAATTGCACATTCATTGTGCCGCAATTTTACGCTGCCGCATATTTAATTACAATCGCAAAGCGAGTGCGTCAGTAAAATATGGCATTCGCATAAAATTTCAAAAATAATAAAATTATATATATATACGGGACGCATTTCAGAATGCTAAGATGGTAATTTCGTGCCATTATACGACGATTAACAATTCGAATTATATCGAATATGCGACGGGCGCGTTGCAAAAAAAACATAACATAATTATTTTTTACGCAAGATGTCGATCTCTTGAAACGCCGGCGAGGTATTTAATATATTATTTTATTGTATTAAATTGCAATAAATTTTTGGGGGGAAAAAATTACGGAATCCGTAGGTGTCGTTCGTGCTTGTCCCTCCATATGTACCGTTGAGTACACGATTTTTTGATTTTGATAAAAAGTACAAGGACATTGTAAAATTTCGGAATGTGTATCACTGCCGTTCAAACAATCACTTTTTGATCGCGCTTAGTGAATATTTTTTCGATCGGTAAGTTTCCGACACGGTCTCGAAAAAATGTCAATTAAATATTATTAAGTACGTCGACAAACAAAGCACACAAACATTTATATCGACTTTGGTTGACTTCTGGTCACTGTCATCACATTCGATGATCATAACTCGCCAAGAAGGAGCCCCGACGAGACGAGCGCAAAAAATCACTGGTCATTGCATATCACCGCAAAGACAGGGACGAACTCCTCGGCAACTCTCAACGGAAATTTGCATAAACTCAAAAACTATTCAAAATTTCCAAACCACAAAAACACAATAAGAATACCCGAACGCAATCGAATGACATTTAATCGAAATCCGATCGATTTTCCCAAAGATTCGGCCCTGCTTTTGCCGTCCGTCAACATGTCGTCAGTCGGCTTTTGTTGGTCCGCTTCGGCGGCATTGTTATGCAAAAATTCCAAATATGAGTTGCAATGATATTTAAATGACGGCGAGCCCAGCGGCGGCTCATTTGAATCGCGCAGGCCCTTTGTCGAATGCCGAAACGGTCCCCCGAAACACAAACGGGTAAACGACAAATAAATAAATAAACAAACACACGCAGACCGCGAAGAATGCAAGCGCGCTGAAAAATGCGACCGAGCATTATCGGGGGGCCGCAAAGAAGGTTGTGTTATTAATTCGTTGTTCGTTTCCGACTGTTTTGCGCTAATGGGGTTTCATAGGTTAATTGGACTCGATAGATTTGGTAATTTGATTTTTTTATTATGAAAGTAATTCTTTTATTGAAAAAATATTATCCATTCTATGCATATACGAATATATGTGAAATCTATATCATGATTCATTTTTTTGTATATTGTATCATTAGTTTATATAGTTATCCATGTTACTTTAATTTTTTTATCAATCTGATCTGAATCATATAAAGAATCTTAAATTTGACCTTGAAATTTTTGAAATCTGTTTAATTTAAATAGATTTCAAAGAAAAAATATGGAAATTTTATCCACCTTTTTTCTTTTGTATCTGAATGAATGATGATTAATCCATCACAGTAATTATTTTGGACAATTTTTCAATGAAATATTAATCTTAATAATATAACAAAAATATGCAAAATTATAAAAATCAACCACAAAATAAATATATATTAAAAAAAATCACCTTAATCACAAAAAAATCTCTAAATTGTAACAAAAACAAAAAAAACTCACTACAAAAACGCATCTAAAACCCAAACCAAAAACCTCTCGTGGATGCATCTTGCACCTACGCACAGCCCTGATCCTCAGGAGCACTCCAGCCACATCCACGGACCGCTGTCACCAATCAATCAACGGCGAAGACCACTTTTTGCCACCGCGGCACAAGTATGACTTAACAAGCGGGCCGTCCCGCGCGCCCAGCCACCCCGACCGCTTTTTTGCGCGCGCGCAACGCAGCGTTCGCGCTTTTTTTCGGTCGTTTTTCAGCCCGTTTCCCGGGCGGGGCCTTTTGAAAAAATCAAAATAGGCGCTGCGGATCATGCAGGTGAAAAAAGTCGAAAAAACGCGGTGGAATTGTGCGCAATTGGGCGGGAAAGGGGCGTTTGAGTGCGCCGACTGCGACGTTTACGCTCTATTCGTTAGATCGTATCTTTGTTTTGTTGGGTTTGTTGCGGTTTTTTAGGTTGGTGTGATTGTTTTTTGAAAAAAATTGAATCTAAAATGTTGTATTAACTTTAAATGTAATATGTTTTTATTTATTATAATTATTATATTATAAATATTAATATTCAATTTATGAATCTCTATTGTACACGTTGATGCCTTATTATTTAAATGAGCTTAAATAAAATTAATCAAACGATTTTCTGTTATATTTAATTTAAAAAAATATATAGTTTAAAAAAAATGATTCCAATAAACTCTAATGCACTTTGTGTTATGAAAGGTTTTTTTTTTTTATAAATAAAAATCGCAACTTTAGAGATTTTTCGATTGTCATTCGTTTGGTGCAAAAACTGCATTTGTCAATTCTATCACTAATTTTATATTTCCATACAGTCGATGAGAATTCTATGCGTTTTTTGACAAACGAAATCGATCCGTTTTTTTACTGGTTTGACACGAAAATTGGCGATTTTTAATTTGGCATATCGACAACGAAAAGTTTTTGTGTCGCACAAACAAAATGAAAAACGTCAACTCTATCGAAATTGAATGTTACCAAACAAAAACGAGATCACGATTCAATAATTAACGGATTAATTTGATGTGGCTTTCATTAGAGATTTTCGTGAATAATTCGATATATTTTTTGAATTGTACAAAAAAAGAAAATTCGCATTCGTTAACGATTTCTAATTGATTGTGATAGAATCGGTCACGGTAAAAAATTGTCGTAACGGAGAAACGTGCATAAAAATTCACGAAAATTTTGTAATTGAATCACATTGACGAAACGCGTGAAAAATTAACTATGCAATGTGCTCGGCTATTTACAAATTTTGAACTAGTTTTTTGTTCGTACTATCCCACTTTTTCGTTTTATACAATAAAACGTTTACGTACAAATAAATAAATGAAAAGCATCTTCGTATAGATCGCAGACTATAGTTCACTTTTTATAGTGAAAGCTCGCTTTTATTGAACTTTTATTAAGAATACATACATAAATACGTTTCCTGGAAGTATGCACGTCTGCAATAAAGATAAATTAAGTCGTTAAAATCGATACTCGTACAATATGACCCGTAATACTGTTGTACAATCGAACGCAAGTTTTATGAAACGTATACACGTATCTTGGTGTACGATACGTATTCGAATTGTTTCGCATTTGTTGCGGTGTTTTCTTCGAAATTATTACTTACCGTCGGCTCCACACTCGCTCCATTATTAAACTCTATTGCCTATAATAATCGATTAATTATGGATAAAGGAAATAAAACGAATTGTTGTAACAAAAGATAGGTTGGTCCGCGACGGACACGAATCTGGAACCGTTCTCGCTTGCGCAACACGGACACTCACAAAACAGGGCTTTTGCATTCGATTTAATTCAAATTAAATATTAAAAAATATCGAATATATAACTCAATAAAATAACGGAACTTTTCACGTATACATAAGTAAAAAAAATATTGAAAAAACACCATCAAACAGCTTCTACAAAAGAGCTTTTCGATAAACATCAAAAGCGTGCATACACAACACATCCAATTTGCGATAAACTCTTGACCCCCTCAAATGGATCTTCCACTGAAAATTTTCACATCCAACAAAATTATGCGATAAATCAGTTCAATTACTAACCGAGTTGGCGATCGCTGCCCACGGCGGAGGCGGCGAGCGAAAATCGTGAATATTTAATCGTGCGTCGTAAATTTCGTAAAAGGTGAAAAATAGTTCAAAACGGTTAACAACGGCAACAGAGAACGAGGCAAAAAATGATAAATCCAACCCGAGAGTGAATCGGAAACGGTCAGCTGTTCGCCACAGTTTCGCCGTTCGGTCCGATTTTCCCTTTTTTCATCGACTTTTGGAATTTTTTTGCGCCGCGTTTTAGTTTCGGACGCATTCGGTTGTCTGTGCATAGTGACGTTTTGACACGCCGCAAACAAATTTCGTGACAAATCATCGACGAAATCATTACGAAACGACGATTATGCATAGAATCTTTCGGCTCGAATTTTTCGTTATGTGTAAGAGTGTCGGCGTGCGTTTTTCGGAACGATTTGAATCGGTCTAATTAAAAATTGGCAAATTGTGGGAATGCATAAGGCGCAACTTTCGTTTTTTATGCGTGCGCGTATGTCGTTTGCATGCTTTCCTGCAATATAAAATAATTAATAAATATGCAAGTGAGTGTACGCAACTGGAAATGCGGTGAAATCAATATAAATTATTTATTGTCGCTTTGAAAACATATTAACTTAATTAACTCATGTATTTAATGTGAGAATCAGTTATGCGATAGCGCAATCACAAAAAAAATTTTTTTTTTTCATATTACATGACCAATATTTTTTTAAATAATCATCAAATTTATCTATATGTTTGTTATAAATAGCAAACTGACTATAATAAACCTAGTTACCATATTCGTATACATTAAATTATTGAATCGCTTCAACAAACTCATTGAGTCACTTCTAAATCTATCAACATTGATTATGTTAATATAATCAAATTAAGAAACCACTTAGGGTAACGATACCAGTGGTGGACCATAAATACCCGTACTTGACCATCTTTTAGAAAAAAGTAAAAATTAAGGTTTTTAAATATGACAATCTTTCGGAAAAGATGCGATAAGCAGTTTATCGATTGCACCCTTTCTGAAAAATTATCGTCTTTAAAAACCTTGCTTTGTACGTTTTTTCTGAGAGATGTTCAACTTATAGGTACATAGTCCACCACTGGTGTCGTTACCCTATATTTATGAATCTACAACTTATCAGTTTTCAAAACCATCAAAGTTAAATGACATAAATCACTATCAATACATACAAAAAATCACATAACTTTCTCCTAAGATAATAACTACCTATCCGATATCACCCAAGACAAAAGACTCACCAATCCATTCTAATACACAATAATAAAATATTCACCCGGCCATAAATCGATGCAAAAACGATGCACTCGAACGATATGCATTTCCGTCGTCGTCACCGTTGCATTTTGTTGCACTCATATACAACATAAACATAATAAATATGAACGTGCAAACGATATCCCAGGTCCGAGGCGCAAATAAATCTCTCGTCTCGTTCCAGCCGTGTCCATTTAGCGCACACGAAGGCGAAAATCGTGAATTGGTGCCCCGGTTTAAGCGACATTTGAGAAACGTGAAATTCTAAACTCGGCAAGTGAATTATGTACGTGCAGATCGAGGCTGATGCTGAATAGCTGAACGCTCGACGATTCTTTGCTGTTCGAGATGCATAATTGTGAATAGGGTTGTGTTTGGTTTTGGGTTATTTTTCGATTTTGATTTTTGTGTGATGAATAATTGTTTATTGCAGAATGAGATTTATGAGATTTCATTAAAATTTTAATGAATTTTAATTTTAATTAAAGAAAATTACTCTAACAGCTGAAAATGTTGAAATTTTCAGTCAAAATGAAACTAATATAGCCCGAGATATTTATAAGATTTTGGGGTAGAAATTGACTATAAATTTTTGGTTTCGTTAACTATAAGCTTAAACAATACAAATATATATATTTAATATTTCAAAAATCTGATCACCCTAATAATGAACTAGTTTGGATGTTTGAAGGTGTTGAATGTATTGATCAGTAAAAACCAAGAAAATGTACTTTCCATTTCGATTTCAATTTTTAAATCAATCGAACTTAATATGAACTAAGTTTTGTTTTTATATTATATAAATAAATAACTTTTCACAATTCCAAATATAACAGGAATAAAATAAATAATCCAATTAAAAGATTAGATCAAATTTTGATTCATTTGACGCTAGTTGATATACTTAAACGTTCAAGTTATTATATCATACATTATTACTTCATTAAAAAGACATTAATAATACAGATTTAATCATTTCATAAATATGATTGAAACACTCGACTCATACACATAATTTTGCAACAAAGAATTTTTCAAATGTATTATAAATTATACACCGCTAGATTTATTAGAATCACCCCGACTATATTTTTCATACTTTGCTTAAACAAATAATCAACACGCTGAAAAACCGATATAGTAAGTACCCTTTAATAATCATAATACAATGAAAACATACGATTCATAAACCAATACGAAAAAAACGTACATTTTACGATCTCTCAACGATAAGCAAACAAACGTTTCCACGATCACTCAAAAAAGTGCATCTGCAATAAAAACGCACAGTGTGAAACTAATTGCATATATAAATTTAATCGCACACAAGATAAACGGGCCCCGATTAAAATCTAGAGCACCCGCGCCATTCATATTATATTATATATTTCATATTGAAATTTATTTATATTTAATTGAAAATGGCGACGGACGTGCGCAATTTTCGTTTTTGCTATCGGCCTTAATCTAGATATTTCATTGCACCGAAGACGGAATGCGGTGAGGAGCAGGAATGCATTTTGTTGCACAGGTGCAAATGGGCAGTCCTGGGAACCATAACTCAGTTAGTTCTGTTCGATATAATAAAATCCATGGACGCCGAGGATGTACCGAGAACCGATAGAAAAGTGCAGCATTTCTCAGACTTTACTTACGAACAAAAATATATAAATAAAATTTAAAAACAAAACCCAATTTAAAGTTTCATATTCAATGGAAAACTCGATACTTGAAATACAAATCTATATTTCGGAAAAATCACTTTCATTTTTTTAATATTGTAAAGTTTTTTGTTTCTTCAAAAGTGAAACTATATATCATAAATTTTGTTGAATAATAATTGGCAAATCTGACTTCGCACGAAATAAAATTGATTAAATCATAAATGAATAAATATAATTGTGGATCATAACGAATTGCACAATTAAAATAAAATAAAAAATATATTTGTAGTGTAGTATTTTCCGGGTAGCAAGAAGCATTTTCCTCATAAAAAATTTATTTAATATAATGTTATCAAATCAAATAATTAATACACATAATGTAAAAATCATAATCTTATGAAAACCATCTTTCGATTGGCCAAACAGTGACAAAATATTCACAGTAAAAATTTTTTTCCTTATCAACAATTATCTAAAATCATCAGAAATAATTAAAATTATCGCAAGACAAAAAAATAATTACATTTCCTGTTATTAACTATATAAATTCACTTAAAAAATCATATTATCTTATAAAAATTTAAATTTCAAAACCGCAGAACGATCGAAAGCATCACAATGTACAAAATAAATTTTTCGATTTAAATCCGTGATACATTTCCACTCCACTGAAAGGTCGTGCAATCGTTTGGGTTAAAAGCGTGTTACATAAACATCATAACGAAGAACGATCCTCGTGTCGGTTACCTCTTTTTATTCGCCGGACATTCAAATCGTAAACTCAACCTCAACTTCGTTAAACCTCATTTATTTATGACACACGTTACGACCGTGATTTTCGCTTTTCGCAATCGGGAAACTCGATCGAAATCATTCGTTTAATCGACTAATTAACAGTTTCGTAAGTCGGATTTAAAAAAACAGAACATAAATCACATTAACATAAAATTGCGTGTCGATACCGCACAGTATTACAGCACATGTGTAACATTGTTTACGTAAATCGTAAATGTGGCCAATTAATGGAGTTTTTCCTACTCGGCGATTGTTTTTGTTTCGCATTTTTCGCGATTCGTTAAATATTTGTATGTACATATCGGAACGCATGATTTTCAGGTTGCGGTTCTATTTCGGAATAATATTATAAATTAATAAATGAAAATGGAACATTGTGCGTCCCTTTCGCGTCTTTTATTGTTTGTGTTTTGCGAAAGAGATGGGTGCACTGAATGCATTACGGATCGTGAGATACCTGTCGGCGTTCTGATCGTGCGTGCATGAAAACAGGAATTGATTATTTTGCGAAGAAAAGTATACAAACTTGCAAAATTAACGTAAATACGCCATGAAATTATATTTTTAAATTTAAATTGTTCTATTCTTGTTAAAACTTTTCACACATTCCAAATTCGTTTATACTATTGAATACAATCATGATTTTCAAATGAAAGTAATGATTTGATTTTTAAATTATCCATTATCTTTTTGATTTCTACTTTTATTGATCTATTAGTGAAAAATATGGTCGTAACTAGGGGAAGACTATGCCCCCCCCCTCAATTTAAAAATAATGATAAATTATATTTGAACTATGAGACTTATGCTGAGATATATCACCCGAACATGATATGTCTATATCAACTCTGTGAGAATGCCTTAATTCTTTACACACATTATACTTCGATTGATAAAAAAAACAGCACTTACTTGAAAAAGTTCGTTGAATCAGCAACCGGTCCATCGAAATTTAATCTTCTGCAACCTTCAAAAAAACATACTTTTTTTTTCAATTTATAATTTTTAAATAATAATATAAATTAAAAAATTCATAATGTTTACTATAATATAAAATTGAGAAGCATTTTTATATCAAAAAACAGATTTATAAGTTCTTATAGTTAAAAATGTTATTAGATGGATTAAATTTTATTAAAATCTAAATTTTGAAAAATAGATAATTCAGATTCAAGTAAATAAAACTAGATATTTTTCTAAATCAAAAATATATTAAATGAACCTCTATACGAAATAGACATAAAGAACCGTTCCACATCGTATAGTAACAGCTTTACATACACAAAATTTTCCCCAAATTTCTACAATTTAAACAATCGTTATTAAAAAAACTCATAATATAAACAATAAAAACCTAATTCACTTCGCAACATTAAAAAAATCATTTAAAAAAACGAGTACACATAATATTCCTCTGAACCGGCTGCGTACGCGTAAAAAGCGCGATCTGCCGCGTTATGTAAATTTTCACACACATGCAAACACACACACGTCGTGACGCACACAAACGCGCGCGTTGACCAATCAGGTGCGAGCTGAGGCCGCGTATGCAAAGTGGGCGTGTGCCTAAACACATACATGTCCGATCGAACGTTCGAGAACACACCTTCGAGGAAAATCAGTGCATCTCGATATCGAGTGGGGAAAATGGCCGGAAAATTCTTCCGTAGATTGATAAAATTGTTCGCGGTTTATGTTATGGTGAAATAGGTTGGGTTTTTTCGGGTAAATGTTATGGAAATTAATTGAAATATGGTGGAGTATAGTATCGTGATTTTATGTCTGATAATTAAATAATATGAATGCGATAAAAATTTAGAAATAAATATATCATAAAATTAGGTAATTATAAGAAATTTGATTCTATTATAATATTACTGTAGTAAATAAGAAAAATATAGGATTCAATTTAGAAACTACATATATTATATATGTATTTTAATCTTCTAATATAGACAGCGAATAAAAACATTCGAAATTCAAAATCTATGTAAAAAAAAAATTTTTCAATGTTGAAAAGATAATTCTAAAAGTATACATTTTCATTGCATATTCAATGAAAATCTTAATTGACCATTTAATGAGTAACGATATACACGTTTGATTTATGTGCATGTGAAATGGAAAAAAAGTTTTTTGACTAATTCCAGATCAGTTACGTCGAAAAGTTATTCTTCCAACACGCCATAAATAACGGATGCAATTCGAACAAAACGTAGCAAAAACTCAAATCTTTAATCGCTCATACAATCAAAACGATTCTCGTTGCACCGAAAAGTCATAAATCATAAAAGTTGCCACAGAAACGGTCTGGGTTTTTTTGATGCAAAAAAAGACATTTTTGCAACATTTTAACTATTTTTATTTCGAGTCGCGTGCGCCCGTGTTACACTCGACGAATAATTTTAATTGCGCGAAAATAACCGTTTCGTTTTTATTGTTATACTTATTTTTTCACTATATGCGTATTGCGTATGTTAATGGGTCGCTCTGTATATATTTGACCGCATTTTATTTTGAAACGTAGCGAAAAATACATTTAAACAAATCGATCGCTTTTGATAATTTTATTTATAAAATTCGAGGAAACTAATTGCATTTTTTGCATACATCAGACACGCAAATATTCCAACCAATTATACGCACCTTTGCTAATTCACCGCAATGCACCGAAAGTATTCATTAAGTACGAAAATGGACGTGTAAATTAATTAATTTCTCACCGAAAATTTTAATTCTGCATACACGTTTAAAAAAAAAAAAAAATACAAATTGCATCCGTTCGCGTATCACAGAATGTATCGCGAATTGTGCTCGCATCCCAATTATGTGTGTTTTCGAATTTGAATTTTTACATTATTTATTATTCTGTTGGATTATCTCGTTTTACATTTTTGATGAATGAAGCTGCTTGGTAAAAAAAATCGCTAAAAATTCGCATTTAATATGTATGAAAAGATCGCTTCGACACGTACACGCAGAAACATTAATATTTTAATTAACAAATTTCCTGATGCGCAAACTGCGATTTCGGCACGCATACATTGTCCACTCGAATAAAATCAATTCAATAAGCATTCCACATATATAACACATCGAAATGAGCGTCGAGATGCATTCAAATGGTCGAGATTAGCGTCTCCGTAGAAGGGTGATTGTCCTGGCAGCTGTTTGCTTGTGTCTCTTCCTTTGACTTGGACGTCAACTTTTTGCCTCGCAAACCGCTCCGTATATAAATAAATAAATAAATAAATAAATAAACGGACGACCGGCTCGAGGATGGATGCCGTTCGAGCTGACGACCATAACGAGACAAAACAGAGCCAATGTCGCGTCTCGACACGTCCTCGACAGTGCGTTTGTATTGTCGGTTGCACTATCGAGAAAATGAGTTTGGGTTTGAAGATTGTGGTGGGAAAATTTTGAAAATGGATCTCGTAGATGTGTACAGATTGAAGTTTTAGAATGGTGGATGTGTTCGATTTTGTGTTTGAGCGATTTGTGGTTTAGTTAATCTTATAGATGGATTTGGTTGCGTATTGTTTGAATTAACTCTATATGATTTTCAAATTTAAATTTTTTTAAGGAAAAATCATAAGAAAATGATGAAAAAAAATGAAACGTATTTTTTTAGATACTACTTATTTAATAACTTTAATTAATAAAAAATAATAGTAAAAGAGAATTGAAAATATTTCAATAAAAAAAACTATTATTTTTTAATAATTTAAGTAACTGATTGCGTTTTTCCTTTCAAACGCTTTAAAATTCTTGCAAATTTCTACCCAATCAAATACTGATTGCATCAAATGAATTTCATATACTTTCACTTTATCGAAACCTTTCAAAAACAAACACTAATTAACGACAATGAATTACAAATTTGAATGATCATAGAGATAATGCGGCAACGACACATAAGAGAGTGACCGATGCGTTCGCAAAACGCAACACGAATGCACGAGTGCATTAAATGATATGCAATTTCGCCTCCTTATTTAATATCGTACGTTATAAACAACGGCCACCTCGTGTGCGAGATTTCATCGTTATTTTCTCGTTATTGTATAATTTAATTGATCAATAAATTATTCGAGCAATTTTCATTTGTTTAAAGTGCATATTAAGGACGGACCGTTGCGCTGAAACGTGCTCGCTTTATTTACGAAATTGCTACCTTAATTTTATGCGGCGGTTATAAAGTAATTTTTTAATTAGGACTATTATATTTGTATCTATCATTATCACGAAAGCACTCTCTTTCTATACATAAATGGTAAAAGGTATTGGAAAAGTCGTTCGTACTTTTCGAACTGTTTGAAACCGTTCGTAAAGAAAGAATTCATTCAAATGAAAAAACTTTCAATATGACATATAATAAATCTGTACTGATTCGATTCGATAAATAAAAAAAATAAATATATGCAATTATAATAAATATAAATAATCGATTGAAAACGTATTGAAGTGATTGCGTTCAGATCGTAATCGGCTCGCATTTCTACGATGATCTCGCGTACATTTTCTTCATATGACATTTTTTTTTCAAACACATTTATATACATATATATGAGTCAGTGTCGATGAACCTTTTATACGGTACGGTCTTGGATCCGGTCTTGAAGACCAGAGGATCGAGCTTCAGGCGACAGCTTCAGCTATTTTATTCGCGAATGCGTAAATACACGTTTGAAATGAACGAGCCGTTAACGAGTCGGCTTTTTGAGTTTGCAAACAGACGTGACGAACCTGTGTAATTTTTTCCGAGTGCAAATAACGATCTGTTATGCAACAATGCGAAAATTATATGGGAAAAGCGCGTGGAAATCCAACGATGAGTCGATAGAACTGATTGAAGATTTATAAGAGTTTTTTCGATGTTAAAAATGTACTATTGGTCATTGAAGAAGTACATCGATTTTTTATAGCTGAAAGAATCATGCGTAATGCTTTCATGTATCGATTGAAAAAAACGCGATAACATCTTTAAGACCATTGTCTTCGTGAGAGTTCGTCGAACGAAAAGCTGGGATTTTTTTCCGCGATTAATTGGCGACGTTCGATCGATTTTAGCCGCTGAAAAAAACGCCGAGACGGTTTTTTATCGACGCCATACTGCGCTTCTGAAGCTCGCCAACGAAAGAAGCAACATTCGAAGCGGAATACGAAGAAACGAGAGGACTTCAACGCAAGAAACCGCGGCAAAAAACTCGAAACCTGGACGCGGGGCGCAATAAATATATCCGGGAGCCGGCCCCATCAACATATCGGACGAGAGAAACACACAGAGGCCATGATTCGAATTTATAAATAAAAAATAATTACGAAGGGGTTGCGGAATAAAAAGCCACTCGCTGAGCTTCTTTTGTGTTTGTTGACGAGATACGAACTCGGATTTATCGTTGACAATTGTTTGTCGTCGGTGCTTTTCGTTGAAAGCTGCGCACCGCAAAAACATGGCCGCCGCAAACGCTTTTTTTTTCAGCTGGTTCAATTTCGAAATTGGTGCCTCTTTTTGCGTTTCGATGTACGCACGAGTTGTGCTTCTATGTAAATTTTCATTTCTTAATACCGACGTATGAAACACCCAATAGTTTTTTGTCGCACTAACATCGAATAAAAGTTGAGACAGTACTCAGTTTGAAATTCTTAAAAAATTCAACAGTTTTCTTTTAAAAAAATCTTTTAATCTTATTTAAAACGTTCATGATAATTTTAGTTATATATGTATATAAAAAATAGAATCATCATAAACATTTCAAAATATAATGAGCGTACATTTGCGAAAATTTTCATCGGAATTCCTCATTTGCACCACAATCGAGGCGTCGCTTAATTAAAATTCCAAAACGGAGAGATGCGCAACACTCTATTTTATATAAAATGTGTCTCCGATAAGATCGATCAATACAAATAACGTAAAAAAGAATCATTTCAGCGGCAGCTATATGAGGAATTTCCCTCATTAGCGAAGGGAGTTCTTGGCACACGCAACCGGCACTAAACTGTTCCTGTTCCCGACCAGTGGCGACCAACAATTCGGATCGGGGGCCTCCGATGTAAGTATTCGAATATATTACTTAATTTATGCATCGCCGGAAATTAATTAGAGGCTGAGGTGCGTGGCTTACGGCAGTAATTCAATCCTTTGCTGTTGGCGGGTATAGAATGTTAGAAAAGTTGCGATTCTATTCGATTATTTTATATGAAAATTTATTTGATTAAATGTATTTGTGACGTATTTATAAATAAAGCCTTTTTGTACATATTAAAAATATATTCGATAAATCAATGCTTAAATTAAGATTTATAAATATATAAAAGAAGTATGTGAATCGATGGAAAATATGAATCTATTGAAATCAATAGATTTTTCAGGTTTTTCCCAATTTAAGTTTATTTTTTTAACATTAACATCGATTTGGCGATTTCAATGTATACTGATGATTATAAAAGAAAACAAATTGAATTTTATTATTTGACAGTCTCATTGTTCCTAAAGAAAATTCATTTTCTCAAAGTAAAATGAAATGTTTATATTATTTTAATTTAAAAAAATATTCGGTATGTTTGTATCGAGTAATAAAAATAGGTTTTTTTATATTACGCCAACATTGATAGTTAATTTTTTTTAAAAATCATTATTAACGTAAGAGTAAAAAATTTCTTAAAACCCTGTGAATCTAGCTAGAATACATTGCAGATTTTCCAAAGCGCACGAGCACATACCAAAAACAGAATTAAAATAAATCAACCTTTTCATACATCAAAAATATTTATCGTGCAATTAACCTCTTTAACAAATGGCAAAACTTTTAACAAAAGCGCGAATTTGAATAAAAGAGCGAACGCGCAATTATGCGAATGCACAAACTCGAAAATATTCGGCGCGCCTTAATTATTTTACACTTCATATCATGTTTTAATACAATGGGTATTATAATTAAATTAAATATGCGTACACGCCAT
Source organism: Hydropsyche tenuis (assembly GCA_009617725.1). Lineage (NCBI taxonomy): Eukaryota > Metazoa > Arthropoda > Insecta > Trichoptera > Hydropsychidae > Hydropsyche > Hydropsyche tenuis. The sequence continues at coordinate 413,149 of VTON01000109.1, forward strand.
CGGCTCGTTTTCACGTCGTCGCCTGAAAAATTCCCAAAAGTGGCAGGTGTTGCCCAATTAAAGTTTCGGCGCGCAAATTGAGCGGAAAATTTGAAATTCAAGCCGTGCATTTTTGAACTTTTCCGCTCCGAATATAATAATATTTTGCATAATTTCACCATTGAAACGCATTGTTATACAAATTTCCAGAATTCATATTGAAGTGAATTCAAGTACATTTTTAAAATATTTTAAGAAAATTAACTTGTACTTTGATCACATTACTTTGAAACGATTATAGTTATTACACTTCAAATTCAACAATTGGAAAGACTGTCATATTAAGACTATTGTCATAGTATTTATTCTATGAATTCTTGTTGATTTCATTGATTATTATTAAATACTTTCCCCATAGTTGAATTTGAAGTGTAAAAACTGTATGATTTTTTTTAAATTACATATTTGCTTTATAAGAAAATCGATTTATGAAAATATCATTTACATTCAAATATGACTAATCATAAAATTAAAAACCTCACACCAAACCAACAAAAACCAACAGATCCAAGAATCAATCAAAGCAATTAGAAACAACTTTTTACGACAACCCGCACCATCGAAAAGCCCACAACCCACCGACATCCGACCATCACCCATCACTTATAAATTACACATTGAACATACACACACGCTCGAATGTACGTGCACCAGAACTGCATAATGCGATGCTGCATCTCGAGAGAGATGCAGGCCACGCCCAGCTCTTTCGCCATTGGTGGACAGCCTCATCTGCATATAAAGATATGCAGTGCATCTCTCGAGACGTGTGTGCATATCATATGGATTCGGTGTGTATGTGCGTCGAGTGCTTGTGGGTGGCTCGGTGGGATGTTAAGAGGTGCGTGTCGGGAGTTTAAGATGGCGATGTGCAATTTTGGAATTTTAAATGATATTTTTTGGACGAGATGTATTTTATTGTGTATTGTGTGCTGTATAAAGAAAAACTGTATGTTGTTTCGATGAAGATTTTCTTGAATTTTTCCCATTGATGAATTCAATCAATAGGAAAATAATTGTTGACACTTATTTCAATAAAGTAAAGATATAATTCAATATGAGTAACTATAATAAAATATAAATTCGATTTGTGTAATTTTAATGTATGAATAATACTTATTATACATTAAAAAAATAAATAAAAACTTTAAATATGAAGAAAAATTTAGAAATTTCTTTTAAAGTATTCCAGAATGTGGAATGGTTTTTCAATAATTTTCATTTGGGTGAAATCGTAATTCATTATTTCGTATGAAATTACTTTCCCGTATCTTATTGTTAAATAGTTTTATAAAAGAAGAAAAGTAAAAATAAATCAAAGAAATAATAAAAAACACTACATTTTGTAACCCTGTCTATATAGATTCTTGGAAATAGGTGCTTTTTTATTTAAAAAAATCTTATATGGATGTTAATTATTATTATTAAATGTTATATTTTGAATGAATCTATTGTAAGATATTCAAAACAGTACATTTTAAAAGTTCAATATTATCGATATGATTTCACATATTTTCCAATTAGATATATGAGTTTTCAATCCAATCCTTACCAAATATTTCAATTCAATTTTGTATAAACAAATCAATTAAATCTGACCCAAATAAACTAGCAAACGTTACACATCAACGGACTAAAAATTCAATAAAAAAATCAATCACACAAATTCAAAAAAACCTTCGAAAAAATACTACGTATACAGCCCGATTCCAAGGCGTGTACGCATTTCTACCATTCTATTTTTCAGACATCTCGTTCTGAGTCCGTCCCTGTGTTGTCGGTGTTGTCAGAGGGCTTGTAGGGCGGCTTATAAGGACGAACCATCGGCCCTTTGTAAATATACATTCGACACGAGACGGGAACATTTTTTTCCTTTCGTCCGGGACACATACTTTGTCCTCGCGCATGTTGGAAAAGTCCTCGAGAATTCTCGCGAAAAATAATTCGCATTCGCGCCGAACTTAATTGAAGCAAAAAATATATATCGGGTGGTGTATATATAAGTTGATGCTGAAGTATGCTTTTTTTTATTATTATTTAAATATTTTTTAATTAATTTTATCGCGAATTATGTTCGCCTCTGCCAATTTGAACCAATTATGTAGATCGCTTATTTTATTTATTGCGTAATAAAAAATAATGAACGTATCGTTATATATTGTTCATTATTCAAATAAATAACAATTATTCTTCAAATTTACGATGTCAAATAAAATGGTTTTAATTTCATTAATTTGATTCTGGGTGGTAACTATTGCTCAGTTCGTATAATCTAACAATTTTTTTCGATTTAAAATAGATTTTTATAAACGTTTTTTAAATCTTATTGGGACAAAAAGTCAATACAGGGAATATATATTTTTAAAAATGATGAATTGTTTAGGAAACATATACGGGTATCGTTTCAGATTTTTTGATAAAACGTCCACGATTTATGCGTTTTTAATCCAATTGCCCAAATTTAAAATTACAAAAATATCATTATTTTATAAATTTACAATAAATGAATATAGATTTATGTGCACAGTTTCCAATTTAAAAACACTTCTTCTTTCAGATCAATGATATTTTTTTAATTCGAAAGATAGAAGCACTGTTTACAATTACCCTATTTTGAAATGATACGAAGCAATAATTAAAATGATACTAAGGTGCAATTAGACGCGTGAACAATACTATAATTCAGACTCACTGACATTTCGCAACAACACATCAAATTAATAAATTATACAAACAACATCGAAAGTTCAAAGCGCTAATTAATGATTTATTACGACAATTATCCGCAAAAATGAAATGGACTAACTCAATTTTGCAATATCAATTTCACGCACGTCATAATATAAACACGACGCAACTCTGACCCGACGATATATTTTCATGGGCTATTTCCAAATGTCAACAACTCAAAGAAATGAATTATTCACCTTCGGCCCGGTTAAAAATTTCATAAATCGCTGATAATTGTTACTTCGGACTCCGAATAAATACGCTTTTTTCAAAAGCGGCTCTTTACGATTCGCTCCGCGGACATTTATATAATTTCGAAAATGTGTGTGTATATAATACATATTTTTTAAAGTCGTGGCTCACTTGCGGAGAGTAAATTATACAATTCTGGCGTATCGATTATTCGATTGTAATTGATTTATTGGATGTGGAGCACGCGCTCGCTCTACAGTTATTATTGTATACGTGTATTTTAATATATAACTTGTGGCTTATAAATGGCCGCTCGATCCGTTAGTATAGCGCCTATAAATAGGGGTCTTATCTGGTCTATAGATCATCCCATTTGTAGACGAAATGAAGGGAAATATTCGTCTAATGCTAGAATCATATAGTGTGTATTGCACGATTAGAATGGTTTCGTAATGTATACTTTTCGATGAGATTTTTCGATTCAGTATATATAATATTTTTTATTTTTTATTTATATAAATAAAAATATATAATTGTCGTAATGGTACTTAAATAAAGCTCGAAATAGTTTTCGAGGTATAAAGATTAGATCAGTTCTATACTTCCAGGAAAATTATCGGAAAACGATCATAAAAAAATCCAAACGTAATCAAATATAGTGAAAATCGTTTAATATGAAAATGTAAAAATTTGGTTAGCAAAAATAATTCTGTGGTCCTTACTTTTGTAAGGACCACAGAATACAATAATGTTTAACATGAAATCTTTTAACAAGAAAAAAAATTCGGTTTCTTCAGTTTAGTGTTAAACGTTTTCCACTATATATATTTGAAGATATGAATATGAATTTGATTTAAAATCTAATTACAACAAAATCTCAATTCAAACACCCTGCACAATTTGAGAACCTCAGCTTATACAAGGTCAAAATATGACTAGGAACAAACACGAAACACGATCCGACACGATTCCGGCCCTATTATTTATGAATATACAAAGGCTTCGCAGATCCACCGGGACGTAGGAGAAATAATTTCCAACGGCGAAGGGCCTAGGCGAGGAGGGGTGAGGCAGGGGGGCAAAACTTTGGCCCGAACGGGTGGATGGTAAATATGAATTGATCGACGTAATTGCATTAGCAACTTTTCCATTATCCCCGTACACTCTTTTCATCCGCGGCCATTACGAGTATCTAATATGACAACCGATAGATTGGGACAGTCGGCCAACTTTGTTGTTTGTAGCGTTTTGAGAAACGCTGACAAGTATCGTTATATGTTAAGTCGGTAGATGCTAGAAGCATTTTCAAATCGGCGCTTGTTAATTTCATGTGACGATCGTGTCGTTTTCGTTTCTGTTATGGAAAATTATTGGGTTGTTTGTAAGTTGATTTTTCGGAAAATTCTGTCAGTTAAATATTTTTTTCCATTGAGACTTTTTGGTATTGTATTGCATGGTTTTTTTCGTAGACACAGAAAATATATAGGTACATTATGAATATAATAATTTATATATTTATTATATTTTCCTGAAAACATGAGACTGATCGTTTTATCTTTCAGCCACCTTTTCTAGAAAAAGCAATTGAGCTTTACATTGGCTCTACGTGAGGCTTTTATATAATTTAAAAAATACCTCAAAGATTTATTGAGCTTTAAAGCGAATGAAGATTTTAATACAGAAATAATAATTTCAATATTAATATTATACGTAGATATGGCTGGAAATTTAATAGCGCAAATAAATTATTGAAAAATTGATCGAATATTATCTTTACCTAGTCTAATTTGAATTTTTTATAATTTCGTTTTTATATGAAGCTACTATAATATTATATTATCCAATTATCATCATTTATGATCAAGTCTGCAAAGTGAGATTCGTACTAAGAATGACCAGAAAAAATTAGACAAAAGAAAGGAAAACGCTGAAAATTGAGAATCAAGAACAGAATTTGAAATAATCATATGAATGACAAATAAAAAGATCAACAAATTAATTAAAGAAACCAAACATATGTATGTAGAAAACATAGAATGAAACTAAAATAAAAAATTCTCAATCTAATTGTAAGAAAAACGTATCATACAAAACATAGAACGAAACTAAAACATCTTCACCTAACAATGTATCATAATCAATTTAAATAAAATTTACCTAAACCACAATCACAAATACAACACCCCACAAGAAACCAGACATATGTAGAAAACATTAAATGTAACTAATCAAAAATTTTCAACCTAACAACAAAACATCACAAAAAAAACATAGAACGAAACTAAAACCAAACATCTTCATCTAACAACACATCATAAACAATTCAAATCAAATTCTAAACCATAATCACAAACATCTTCATCTAACAACGCATCATAAACAATTCAAACCAAATTCTAAACCATAATCACAACCACAACACCCAACAAAAACCGATCCCGATCGATCGCCAACCCCACCAACACCCACCATAAAGCGGAATATGCAATATGCAATAAATGCATATTGCACCGCGCTCACGTCCGACCCGTTGAGTGGAGTGATTTGTCGGCGCAGATTGCGCGCGCGCAATTAGCCATAAAGGGTTATATGCAAACGGGCAATTGTCAGGTGATTAAATCGGAGATGCATCGTGCTGAACGTGTTATTATACGTTATCGGAGGCAGTGCTCGATGATGGTGATCGCTCCAGTCGGGGTTAATGCCGATCGTTTTCGTGTTGTATGGTGATTTTTCGTATGGAGGTGTGTGGAGGTTTGGTCTATGTGATGATTGAATGTGTGTGGATTGAGTGTTTAAGGAATGGTTTTAGTCTTTGGTTTGAGTTGAGAAAATTTTGTTGAATTTGCGATGATATTGGAAGTGCCTTGTTATTGCGATGTGCGATGTGCTATGTGGAAGTGCGATGTTATTGCTGTGGTTGTTATACTAGTATATACGTTGCGTATGATTAAATATATAAAAAGTTTTTCTCATTTTTGGGTCGTTTGAGATATTGATGATTTGTAAATAAATCTTGAATTTTTTATCTATTTTAAATAAATATTAAGGATAAAAAAACATATACGCCCGAGTCTCTTTTTATACGGAGAATACGTTCCAGAAACTACCGTTAAAAATGTATGGTGACCATATGAAAATTTAAAATAGGTTTCATCAGTAACGTATATTTAGATGGAACTTTCATCCAAATATATTTTATAAAAATTTGTAATGTGGTAAAATTTCGCAATGTGAATAATCGAAAAACATCAAAAATTTTCATTTAATAACTATAATTGTATACTGCTTTGCTCCAGATTTTACCATTATGGAATAATAATACATATTTTATTTTTACACCATATTATAGTGAAAAAACTATATAAAAAATAATCAGTTAAAATAAATTTAAGCCGTGTTATTTCCGAAACGTGTAAAAATAACCAAGTAAAAAGAGTTTTGGCTGTATTTATAGTTCTTGGAAAGTTTCAATTGAGGAAAAATTTCTGAATTTTCAATGATATTGGAAATGCCTCATACTGCAGTAGTTGTTATATTACATAATTTACATACAATTAATTATAAAATAAATTTATCTCAATATTAGAACTTTATAAATTAAATAGATAATTTCAAAAGTGTTTAAAGCTTAAAAAGAAATCTTGAAGTTTTTATTTTTATGTATATTGAACAATAATAAACAGCATATAAATACTTTTAAAACCGTATTTCATTCATAATAAACCAACAGTTAACCAATTTCAATCACCAATTTGCAATACAATCAAAATTCACCCAACAATACCCATTCACCGACATCGACCGCGAAGTCTATTTAACCCTTTGCGCCCCCGCTGAGCACTCATAATAAATTATCGAATTAATAATATCTAGACGCTGGCTTTTTTTTACTCATCGGCTATTAGCCGGCAATAATAGGAGCGATATTGTTTTGTTGGGCATCGATTGTTCCCAGGGTGCCATCAGACGTAATTAGTTACACACATACGCGAAGAGTGTACGGGCCCCGGCTACCATCTAATAGATTAGCTCTAGTTAACTTAGTAATCAGTTTAATAACTTTAAGTGGGCTGGGGGTGGATTGATCGTTTTATTTATTTTCACTAAGTCGATAATAATCGTGAGTGTATGATGATGTCAAGGTGCAAATTCCGTCGTGAATTTTTATATTAATTTGATTGTTTGATCTGTGGATGATTTCGATACAATAATTACGAATGTGTGTTCTCTGTCATGTACACCGCTAATTATTTATTATAAAAAAAATTCAATGGTGCATCGTAATATAACACTTTTCACTTATCCGTGTAATTTTTTGAACATTTTTTAGACGCGTGTCTTTTTGAATTGCCGGTTTCGATAACGGACAACGTGCAATTACACGTGTTATTAACGACTGCGTACATACGAATTACGAATTAACCGCTAATCCAGAACGCACCGTTGACCTTTACACTTACTATACCCGTTTATTTTTCAGTTTATTCCCACTTTCGTTTTAACATATTCCGAGTTAAGGCAAACAGGTGAGGACGTCACGACTTTCCGGATCTCCGCATGTACTTTTTAATTGAGCCCCCGCTGAGACTTTCTTCGATAATTTGTTAATGTCGTCGGCGTTTAATAACTATGTTATACTTGATAACGTGTCATTTCGTATTAACAACGAGATCGTCACATCGATATAATTCGTAACCCATGTAATGTGAATTTACTTGTGCGTGTTATTTATTATTGTCAATGTTCGATGCGAGTTCTGGGGGAGTTTTTATCGTTTTTATAGGGAGAAATGAAACATGGGATATTAATTATATGAATTAATGATTTTTGTTATATATTTGAGTGAGTATTTTATCTTATCGCGTAACTAATAATTATTTTAATTTATTTTGTATGAATAGTATATACCTTGAATTTTTTATCAAGGAAAATTATGAATATCTCATTTAATTTATTGATTTAAAATCGTATGAATTTAAAATTAAATTAAAAATAATTCATAGAAATCTCAATCACCTTGTGCAATTAATATCGCGCTCATTCATAAAACCAGACGGACACTCGTAAACATTTTTACATCGTTCGCACAAAAGCGGCCGTTTACATCGCAATTTCGAAAAAATTAAACACAAAACGTTTCGATGTCCTTTCGATAAAGCAGCTCCTTTCCGACGATAGATGCTTATCGACTCCTTAATTCGATACATAATTCAAAAAGGATACACAGTTGTTTACTCACTCGACGCAAATAATATGAGCGAAATTCGCCCGCTCTTCCAATTACGCTTAATAAGTCCGCCAGATCGCATTTCATAATGTATAATATAATGGCGTTTTTCTTTTTTCCCGTACACGGTTTATAAAGGATGCGCATACAATGCGTCGGCTCTTATTACCTTCCCGATGCATAATAAAAAAGAAATGGCGGGAAAAAAGCATTTCGAAAGTGCAGCGCGCGCGATGAGGACGTGATCGAATTTAATTTCGCACAGGGCGAATACCAATTTCGCGATATAAAACGTATTTCTTTAAAAACTTTCCATGCTTTTTTTTCTTTCAGTCATATTTTTTTTTTCAGTGTAAACACGTGTGTTGTTATTAAATATGATATATGAAGACGTCATAAACTTGTTAAATTGTACACTTAGGGTTCGATGTGATATGTGGCTCGATAAATTATTATCGGAAATATTATATACATACGTGTCAAAAGCGTATCGTAGATTTTTATGTCGAGAAATTATATTTTTTAGTATTTCAGAAGTGTAAATAATTTTTTTGAAATCTACAATTTATAAAAATCGCCTAATTAATCCGTTTTGATAATTCAAATAAAAATTGAAATCACTAGATCGGCCCAGTTAGTTTTTAGGTTTCACTAAAAACACTATTGACACTGTATTTACATTCATCAAAAAATTCTACATTTAAACCAAAAACAAAATGCATTTTTATAAATAGTAAGCAATTTATTATAAAATCATCATCCGGAAAATTATAAAATTCACCGTTACAACATTTTAAAACTTAAATTCAAGAATCCCTCATCAACATCAATGAGCAATCTTAACTAAACATTTAACACTACATCAAACTATGTACTTTTTGTCATTTACTAGACATCTCATCGTATCAATTTTACATAACTTATATAAAAATCATTCAAATGATCATTCCATTCAATATTTCAACACCTTTAAACTTAACCGATTGTATAGCAACGACTGTGAACTGACAACAAATAGACCTCGTATATGACTTAAAAAAAATTTAAAAATAGCAAAAAAATTCTAATAGACAGACAACCATCCCATCCACCGCTCCAACACCACAAAGACCCATCCATCCTCAACACATCCAAGAATAATTTAGCATTTATCGCACGCGCGAAATCGCAATCGATGTCTTAATAAGGCGGCCATATAAGCACTTAACAGAGGCGGCACCTTCATTAAAACCCTTTGGTGGCCGACCTATCTTCTGACCACGCCCCGCGGCCAAATCCCACCGATTTTTATTCAATAACACCCGCTCAGATACGGACGTGGATGTGGAAGCGCCATTTATAATATCCCGGGGGTCAAACCGATCGGGAACGGGTCAAATCCGATGAAATTGCCCCCCCGCGCTCTCGCGGGATATTGAATTCGTAAATAGAACTCGGGCAAATTGAGGGCTTCGCGGTTTTAATGTATCGGTTGATGAAATGTCGATTTTTAATGCGGTGGGATTGAGCGGGTCGTAATTGAACGGTTTGGTTGATGATGAGTTATGATCGTAAAAATTAATCAATGTTGATTAAAATAGGGTTTGTTTATATGCTTAATCCTCTTCTAATACGAGGAATATATTCCTGAGATTATTGTGTAAATTTTTTTTTGTAACCATATAAAAATTAGAGGTAGGTTCCATCAGTATGTTTGGATAGAATTTCTATCAAAATGTACTTTATAAAAAATTTGTAATGTGTAAAAATTTCACCACGTGAAATTATCAAAAGCATCGAAATTTTTTTATTTAATAACTATAATCGTATACTGACCTGTACCGAATCTTATCATTGTGACATAATTATATATTTATCTATTTTTATACTGCGTTAAAGTGGAAAAACTGTGGAAAATAAAATCGGCTCTTCTTTGAACCGTGTTATTTCGGAACCGCGTAGAAAACCGTGTAAAAAGAGGATTGTACTATAAATTATTTTTACTATTTAAATTTACATATGGGGATCATAACGTCTATAACCAGTGAATATTCTTTCTTTTCGAAAGCATTCATTTTTTTTTTTTTTTTACCTGTTATTATCAAAACAAATAAAAACAGTTGTATTCTTGCATTTAAAGAAGATAATAACAAATTCAATCTCATAACACCGATACATATAATTATACTATAATTATAAAGATCGCATCGAATATGCAAGATGCACTTTTATCATCGTTTATTTAAATTGGACAATAAAAACCGACTACGCTTCAAAAGCACATATCTTTATAACATCTTATGATTTATACGTCCACGATATAAAAAGACGGCGTCTCGAATTTAATTGAAATCACGCAAATGACCGACCTCAACATGGAAATACATTAAAATTTAAATCACTCCGCCTCGAACGTGTTAATTATCGCGTATCGCATTTGTACTAACAACAATCTATAGATCATCGTTTAAAATTCAAATCGAAATCATTGTCCGATACGTATATGGACATCGTCTAACATTGCGTTTCATATCATATTACGCTTTAGCGTTTATGGAACGGACCGGTGACATTAAATCAATCAACAGCAGAGCATATTTATATATTTTAATCATTTATTTATTTATTTATATATTTAATACACGTACGAGCCGTTTTCGAACCACGACGCATTTCTGAGTGGACTCGAACGATATGAAAGAATTCGAACAGGCAAGTGCTTATATTTTATCAATTAAACTAGATTCGATTCGAAACGTCTAGTGCGGTGTTGTTGGGTATAAATCATTCGTGTTCCAATTTAATTTATTTTTATTATAAATATTCGATTTAATTAGTCGCGTATGATATTTGCAGTTATTTTTCCGAGATTAATTAGGCGCCGCTTGTACGTGGATGCGAATGTTTCATTAATTTATGTGAAAATTAATCGAATCATTAAGAAGTACTCGCATATGTTCACTTGTGCATAGTGATGGGTCAAAGAAAATAATCAGAAGAAATTATATTTCGTAAAATTTTCTAATTGATTCAAAATCAAATCGAACTATGATATAATCAAAAAGTAGAATATGTTTTAAAAAAAATTATAATAACACGTTAATTTCGAATCAAAATAATTTCAGTGTACCAATTTCTGAATCGTTTCAGTTTTGAATTAGTGAAATCAATAAATCCAATCAAATTACAGGTTTAGACTGATAGAAAGTATTGACTGCAATTCTTACCGTTATTACAATGATTGTCTAATTCTACTATCAATTTTCTATAATTTTCAATACAATTACATTCAAACACACACTAACTTATATTTTCAGTAAATAATCAACGATTAATTCATCTAAACAACATACACAAAGAGAATCAAACAAAAACGAACTAAAGGACGGGTTAATCATCTCGATGGAGGACGACGCGCATACTTCACCCGTTCAAAAGAAGCGAACTAACTTCAAAACGAAACAAAAAAAAAGATGCTCGCAATCCAAAAAAGACGAGAAAGGAAGAGATCTCGTTGTGTTAACTCCGTAATAACATTGTCGGAGCGATATCGTTATTATTATCGACGTATCGGCATTTATCGGCCGTAGCCCGTTTACCGCTGCCGTTCGCAAAAACGAAAAAAGGTTGGCCACCGATGATGATGATTCGGTATGGAAAACGTATAGTAGTTCGTTTTTATGGTGTGTATCAGAAATGATACAAAGTTATATTAAAAATTAGGTTTTTTTTTGTTGAATATTATATAATATATCGTTTCGATAATTGAAGTAGATAGAATCTTATTTATTTTCATGAAATAATTATTTTCGATCGTGAAAAAAAAGGATTTAGTATTTTATTTAAAAAATTATGTGATTCATTAATCAAAGAAAATATGATATTTGATTAAAATATTATTCAAGGTATCAATTATTAATTTAATAATAATTTTTGAGGCCATCTGTATATTGTAGGTATCGACGCCGATCGCAATCAACGGTACGCCACCGCGGATCGGACATTATAACTGATACTGATCTAGAAACATCTATTCTATTATATTTCGTATTATATTTTCTGAATTGTTTAGACGAGCATAATAGTAATGAAACGTGTTGTTTCAAAGTTGATCGCATAGAAAAATTGAAAATTTCATAAAATTCGTCAGGCTCTCCCTTTGAACAATTTTTTTTTCAAAAATCATATATATTTTCGGTATCATCATCCATATAACATTCTATTAATAGAAATGGAACTTTTATATCTAATAATAAGAAGAGTTTGAATCACATCTATTTACGACAACGATACTTGTGGCTTAACTTCAAACCATTGACATACATACATATCATATGAGTAGCCTATTTACAAAGACGGCTTAAGCCACCCTGGATCGGTTTGCATTTTTTGATGGATTTCTTGTTCTACACGAGAAGCTCGATCTGGTGATGTATCGCTTGCTTAACAAAGTCGATGAAAACCGTATGAAAACGATTATCAGCTCAAAAAAGAAAAATTGCAATAACTTAAAAACTTCAGGAGATACAAAAAATCAGCTGTCGTGAAAAATTTTGTAAAGTGGCTTAAGCCGTTTTTGTAAATAGGCTACTCATATAATATATTACAAGATTATCTTTCTAATACTATCGAAATCCTATCCCATAAAAAAAAACATCTAAAAAATATACTAAAACAATCATCAATTTAAATACTAATCACACCACAAACCACTCAACTTCAATCAATAAAACCCAATCCATCACACACAAACTACCACAAAACACAAAACACTCATCACCCACAAATCAAAAGCGGACTTCAAAACCCAACCCACACACCGAAAACACACATCCCCTCAAAAAAAATGACCTCACACACGTACACGTATGAAACACAAGAAGCAACAACATCCAATATCTCATCTCTCCCCCAGATGGTACTCTTCGTGTGTACAGAATGCGCGGCGCATATTCGCCAGACTCATTAGCGTCTGGAAGCCACCACCCACCACCCACCACCCACTGACCACCCACCGCCCCCCTGGCCCCCCGCCACCCCTGCCCCCCCCCCTGGACGGGTGAGGAAGGCTCCAGTAGACCCCTCTTCCTGTGTGCTTTCTCGGACCCCTCTCCAGACGGTCCGTTCGATGTATAAACGTCGTTATCGCTCTCGTCCGGTTTTTGTGCCGTTAACTAAACGATGTTATGATTTATTCTGTACGTATTTCGATTGTTTATTATGCGTGATTTAATTGTGGAAAGTTTCGGTTTTCGCGTGGAAAAGTCGTTGTTGGTGTTTGTTTGATTTGGGTTTTTTGTATGAATGAAATTTTGTTTTTTGTTTGAATAATTAATGTATTATGTTTGAATTGAAAAATAATAATAAATTTCTGTATTTGGGGAAGCTGTAATATTTTGAATGATGTGTAGATGACGTTGATAATTCATATAATAAGCAAAATTGTTTTTCCTCTTGATTCTATCATTTTCTTTGAAAAAGAAAACTAATTATTATTTCATATGAATGAAAAAAATCAAGAGGTATAATATTTTTGAACGAAAAAAAAACAAATCTCCAGTGTTTGTTTTATCATTCTAGTTCGTTTGTAGAATAATATATTATTCAATAAATCGTATCGAAATATTTAATATAATCAGTAATATATTATTTTTAGCCTTTTATATTTATCAAAGAATTATATAATACATCGTTTCAAGAATAAATAAAAAATATTTTTTTATTACTAATAAATGACCAAAGATAAATGACCAAATGAAAAATCAAAACATTGATTAGAGAACAGAAAAACAATTAATACGAATCATCTCATTATTTAAATTAATAATATAATCTCAACTTTCAATAAATAGAAATAAAATTAATTTTCTATGATATAATCCTATAACATAAAAACGACACAATTGACCTTCCCCAAATTCCGAAACAATGCGACATATCCCACTAATCAGCCATTCCATTTACATCCACCTCACACACATCACATATGAAAAAACATTCTCAATTCATACCGCAGTATATTCAAACCTCCCATCTTCATTCGTTTGAGTAACGCACGTAATAATTTCATATAAGTCAACCCCTGGTTGCATATACGAAGCACATATTCCATCGTCCACCTCCACGTGTCGTTCACCATCCTCATCGTCCAGAAGACGAGGGGGTGGCAAAGAGAAACCCAAACCCCTGCTTTCTCGCAGTGCCTTCTTTAATTTTTCTCATTTATATGTGTGAGATATAAATTCACCGACGTTGAATGTATGGGGCGCACGTAAAGCGCGATTCGATATGACTTTATACGTAATAAAATATTAATTTAATAATTTTTATTACTTGACAAGTAGGAAAATATTGATTGTGTAGGAATTTTTATATGTCTGAAGTGTGAAAATAATTAAATGATTGAAAAAAATTGATGACTCTTGTAATTTTTCTGCGAAACCCTACGCACGTAATTACGAATGCATTTTTAACGCTTTTGCACATGAACAAAAAAACAGGCGTTTTAATAACGAATTGGATAAGCGTCTGATATAAAAGACACATTCAATTATTTTATATCATATTTCTTTCAATTAATACAGAATGTATTATATATTTATTCAGTTTGCAAGTTGTACTTAAGCGCTCATGAATAATGAAACGATATGCAGCGAAAAAATATATTAATCAGTACGTACGCATGTTTAGTGACCTTAAAATGTTACCATATTCAATTTTTATACGCTCATGAATTTCATTTAATTTTATATATAAGTACTTTGTCCGTACTTAAAATGACATATCATATCTGTACGGCATCCGGTAAAAATAATTAAAATTAAAATTATATTTTTATATTTTTATATTTTTTTAATAATTAAACCCGATTTGTATTGTATGTAATCATAAATTCATATCCACATGATGTTATCTGATGTTAAGGAACATTGGATCATTGATAAAAATATCATCAAGTATTATAAATTCTTTTGAAAAAAAAATCCTATTTCAGAGAGGATTAATTAAAAATTAAAAAAATAACAGTTCTTTAGTAATAAATAAGCTGAAAAAATGTGTTTACTTCTACACATGGGTTTCTTATTATTAGTGGAAAAAAATAGTGATAAGATTTCCCAAACTTTTTCCATAGCTATTTTTTGAGAATTATATAAGAAAAATGTCAAAATACAATTTTGTTTAATTTTGAAATATTGAAATTGATATTTTACACATTCACGCAACGTACAATACATATGTGTGTTTCATAATACAATAATAATATGAAAGCGGAATGAAAAACTCGCCGACCGCAGACTACAACAACTATAAGAAGATTTCTTCATTCGTAAAGCTTTCGGGCCGAGACTGTTCCCCATACAAAACCGCCCCCCACTTTCCCACCCGACACGTAGACGGGAAAAACTGCCATGGGGTTGTCGGGAAAACTCGGAAAATTTCCAAGAACCAAGGTGAAAAAGGACGGACTTTCGACTCGGACCGAGCGAGGAAAATGCATATAGAGGTGTACGCTTTGAATGAGAGAGAGACAAGGGAAGTTTTTCTTCATTTCATATAATATCTCGAGGGGTGGAGCCTCCCCGGCGGGTCAGGGGGAGCGTGGGAGGGTTGGGGGTGGGATTTTTCCTTCCTGGTCGTCTGCAGGGGTGGGCAAGGTACACGGGGTGGTAAAATAACTTCATAAGTCCACACGGCGTGGCTTGGCATACTGATTAATATATAATAAGAGCTCGTAGGCGGCAGCCGGTGGTGGAACTGCGATATTATCATGTCAAATTTTTTTTGTATATATGTACGTTTTGCTATTCCTTTTATTGAATTTTTATGAATATTCGTTTGAATAAATCATAGGGTTTTGTTGAAGTTATTTTTGAAAATATGTCCATAGAAGATGTTTTCTTTGTTATTTATTCTTCAATCTAAAACATATGACTTTCTAAAAAAAAATATTGAATTTAATATCATATCAAATATAATATTAAATATAAAGGAACAGAAGAATTAAGTATATGATGAAACTATTTTGAAGACGAAACTTTTAATCAATGTGTGTCGTCATTAACGATAAGTTGTGAAACGAGGATGCTAAATGAAATGGAAACAAATCAGAAAGACATATTATATATCCCGCAGTAAATAGTGAATCGCTGCATATAATGATGATAAAAAATAGGAAATAATACGAATCTTCGTTCCACCGAAAAAGCATATTTTTATATTTGAACTCTGTGAATTGCATAAAAAACTTTTTATGCCCGAAATATATCATCATTAGAGAATCAGGGAGGATATAAGAATACGTTAGCGAATAAATCAGACTTTACCAAAAGAGATTCAAAGCCGTGCACAATACTGAAAAATAATTCGAAATAAAGCACATTGAAATAAACATTCGCACAACTTTTTTTCCACACACATCGGCAATTACTCGAGAATTTTCAGAGTCCAAGTTACGAAAGCGACTTCAGTACTTATTCTCGTGTCTTTGAACCCGAATTCTCATACCAATTTAATTTTTTGCACAGCCAATTAATCGATGCTGTTAATTGACGTGCGACAAACGAGCAAACTCAACACCACTCAATTACGAAGACAACAAATTGAAATATAATACATTGGTCGGATCGAAAATTAATAAGAAAATATTGTCTTTTGACTATTCTGTTATGTTTTCACTATAGACTGATTAACCGTCACGGGTTATTTAGCGCTCGCTCTGAGCCTGTAAGGGGTCTTAATGCGTCTTAAACGGCGTTTTAATTAAATTGATAAATTAAGCAGCTTAATTCAAATAAAGTTAATGGATATATCGCAAGATAGCCGCGCTCGGGCCAAACCCGCTGATGGATGACGATCAAGACGATTAAATAATCACCAATCGAGACGACGAGATAACCGATTTTATAAAATTTAACAACAAAAAATCGGTATTTAATCAATTAAATTAAAATAAAATGTTGGTAATATACAAAAAAAATGTATTGAAGCATATTTCGTACTTATTCAAATTATACACGACCTTCTAAGCAAACAACGCGTGCTTTATAATTTATCCAATTTCGACAGCAAACAGAAGATACGTAATCGATAAAGATAATTCATGGAAGAACCTTATAATATGAATAGCTTAAAATCGTTTCGTGATTTCGATATGTAAATGGTTGTAAGTAAAATATGAATAACAAGTATTAGCGCTAATTATACGCAAGGGAAACATGGTTTTTTATTCGTTAAATACATATTCGTACGTTTAGAAAATACGTAAAAAATTATATGAATTTGGTCAGTTCGATTTACACGACGATAACAATTTAAAACGTACGCTTTAACGAAAATATCAGTATGTGTTATTAGCGATTAGTTATGTACGTTGCAATCAGAATAATCGGCCTAATTAAATATATTATTATTATGTAAAGTGTACACAGACTATTATCATGTATAGATTTTATCTTTTTTTTTTGTAAAAAGATATGTATTTTTCAAGCAAATATTCTTCCACATAATGTGTATGTACTGAAACGTAATGATCTGCACTCGAATTCTGATTTTTATAATTAATCGTTTCTATTCATAATTTTTCAAGAAATATTAACATTCTATAGTCTATAAAATACTGAACAAGTATTACATATGAATAATTGACATTGTAACTTATTAATATTGCGATAAATGTGCAACAAATTCATTCATACAATAAAAACTATGTTGCAAACACTGAAATGAATAGTATAATAACAAGTTTTATACATCATTAATTTGTATTATCCATTCGTAATTGTTTTTTACAATATATATTCGATTCACACGCACATATTCATATTAACACCGATGGCATTTTTACAATTTGTTTCATTTTAAGTTATTCGCATTATCACACAATCAGGATGTTGCGGTTTTCACAAATGTGCAGAAAAATTAATTTGCCTCCGAAGGGGAAAAGGTCTAGGCTATAAAATGAGAAGTGAGGGAAACAAAACATGTTACCTGTCAGATGGCTTGTAAACCACAACCTTTGGCATGATTGATTGCCGTTGCTCCACTTTACCTATTATTGCCAAAATTAGACGCAATCTACGAAGAATCGAGTTTGAATAAATTATTATAATTTTGTTTGCGCTATCATCTTCAAAATAACTAATAATCAACGTAATGGGATTTTTCTTGTTTCATAAAATATTCGTTATTTTTTTAACGATTAATTAAAACCATGTATTTTCACTCAATCTAGATACCCATCCAATAAAACTGTATCGAACTTTCAAAAATGCTAAAACTCGCTTCACCATAACAAAATATCAACACTCTTTGAGTTAAAACCCTTTGAGTGCCAACTCAACCTTTAACAAGGACGATCGAGCCGATATAATCATATAAAATTTTATACAATTAACCATCGAAAATGAGCGAAAAACCCGGAATGGAAGACGAATTTATTTGGTTTTAAACGGCCGAAGGCTTCGTCCAATTTGCCACAGTGACAGTTGCCATAAATTTAACTGTTAAAGTGTCCGTTTATTGGCCATCATTAGACGATTGAGCAGCCACCCGCACGACGCATAGGTGTGTGCAATGACTGCAATTAACATGTTGAAGAATTATTAACTCGAATTGCGTAATTATCCCCCTTTTATGGACGAAGGCGTGCGAACCGAAAGTTTTGCCGCCTTGCTGATGATTTTTTTATTGTGTTGATTTTAATTGTATTTGGGTTTGTATATTAAATTGAACCGATCTGCTTCATTCACATTGTGCAAATGCATATATCCCAAGCTGTGAAAACGGAATAATATTCGCGTATTATGAGAATCTTCAGATACATCTACTCAACATATTGTATAAGAAATGTATGATTTGTTTTAGATACATATTTTTTTAACATATTAAATGGATGAATAATTCATATAAAACCTGATATCAATCATTTGATGAACCAAACAAATTTAATATTTTAATAAAATTTCTCTAAAGTGAAGAAAATTCGTTTAATAGAAAATGACTTATTTCATTATAATAAGGCATGCGTTAAATAGTCTCATATATTTCCAGAGCACGTATCCTATTAAAAAAGGTTAATGTATTTAAAATAATTTAAATAATACGCAATATAATATTTTATATTAAACAACAATCGAATCAACGATGCCTTTCTCGCTATATCAATTAATATTATAGCACCGTAATTGCACCCGTTTTAAAAATTGAGACATAATGACGTCTCAATTGACGGCCGTAAAATGTTAAAAGCTTTCCAAACGTTTATGAAAATAATTTATAAATTATGCATCGCGTCATATTTATGGTCAATACTGTACATCAAGATTTTTATAAATATAATACTCAATTCAACGATCGATGATATTATAGATTTTTTTTAAATAGAAATATATTTTATACTAAATTTTAATGCAAAATGTTTATTCAATGACGTTTCCGTAAAACATTTGAAAAGTCCCCCTACATTTCACATTATGTAAATAAATTCCTCACGCGTCTTTGGACTTCACTGAGTTTTGACCCCGACTCGTCAACAAGGGGTTAAGCTCCAAGGATTCAACTTCGAGGGGAAGTTTCGTGGTCCTGTGGACAACCGACCTCGCCACACAATACCATAATACACCATCATACCGCAGACAAACGCAGCGGTTCTCAAAGCTCGCCTGACACGCACGGACTGTTGCAAATCTCTGGGTACACGACTGTCGGATGGTGCATGTCGCGCATGTAAAGCACCGCTGATTTCGGTTGGTTTGACAAATGCACGATTTGGTATGTAGAAAAAAATGTCGTAGGGGTGGACGAGAGTGTTACGAAGGGTTTCAGAGCTGATCGAAATTTCAGAAATTTTGCCCTTTGAGTGAAAATTTTTGTGCAATTTTAGTCATAAACGATGTCATCCAATGGCGTGGCTAGAGAATACTCTCTCCGGGGACAAATTATATAATTGGCGTCCCCACCCCAATTTTAAAATATAAAAAAAACAAAAAAGTTTGAATTAAAAAGCGTTGATTTAAAACAAAATATCGATCAGGTATCATTGGAAGTGTAATAAATGAAAAAATTTGCGCCACAGGTGAAATTTTTTTTCATTTTTCATTAATATATTATGGAATGATCTGAATCAAAAATCATATGTATTTCTATTGACATTTTTTCGCCCCTCTCAATTTGGCGCCCAGGGGTCTCTGTACCCCCTTGCCCCCCCCCCCTAGCTACGCCTCTGATATTATCCATCAATTGGCCTTTTATTTATCACTTGACTTCAAATTTTTGAAAATAACTAAATGAAAATGTATCTATCGCAAAAATTCACAATAAAAAAATGATTAAAAAATAAATAAAAAATAAACAAAAAAATACAAATATCGAACAATTATCAAAGCCAATTTTAATAATATACAAAACAGATCGAAATGCATAAATCAAATGCCCGAAAAAACGGCTTTTCCAAAATTATATCTATTAAATGTGGCGCCTGCAGATCGATTCCGAAAAAAGCGTCCGTTTCCCGGTAAAGAGAGGCGCCACAGACCCCATACATACGCACACAAATAAGCCCAAAAAAAACCTTTTTCTGGGTGAATCATGGCAATTTCGACGTGCGTAAAAAAAATCATTATCATTTTCTTGGGGCCCGATAAAATGATTATAGTGGTCGGAGCGTGACGTGCGGATGATTGATGCCGGTAGCCGGGTCACGATTAGGACCAGAAAAGGAGACCGAATTTTTATACTGAGGACTAAATTTTTAGTGCAAATTAGGACTAGGCTAATTTGCGATCGATGTATGAAATGTTTTTTTGGATTTCTAAAAACCATTTTTGATTTAAAAATTAGTGAAGTTTGCAGTGTATGAATCGTCGAAAGATGGTCATGTTGATTGTGTTGCAGTATAATTTTTTTTATTAATAAAATGTATGTAATTTTCAACAGGTAAATATGAATTTAAAAAGTATATATTTTGTTTAAAGATCATTTAACACTATTTAGGTCAAATTAATCGTTTTATTATATTACATATTTGCATAATTTGATATTTGCACCTGTTTCAAGCTCACTGTTAAAAATGTGAACATTATATACAATTATAGTAAATCGAGACACTTACAACACAAAATTACTTTAAACGAACATGTTTTCTGTTACTTTTAACGTGTTTTATCAGTCAAACTACTTTTTTTTTTATTTTAAAATAAAATATTAACACACTGAATTATATTTTCAAATTAATTGGTATTTACAAAATGATACAAAGTAATACATGAAAATTAAAAAAAAATCTATCAATTGTAAATTCAAACAAAATCTAAAATCACCATCCAACCTTCAAAACCAAATTGATATTTATATTACTTTTAATTGACTCGAATATTTCGAATGTTTTTATATGAGCACAACCTCCAAAAAAGCGTTTAAATTTTTTTCGAAAACAACCTAATATTGCTCTAGTGTCCCGAGGCGCGGTCAGGCCGTAAAGGACCGCATTCGAAGAAAAATATTAAAATCTAATTAAAATACGATAGTATCATGCGATCGAAGCATTATCGTTGCACTTATTATTTATCAATTCATTCTTGGCCATGTGTGTAGTATGGCCGCGCGATGGCGGTTTTTTGTGCGCATTAACAACGAACCGGTATATACTTATTGGTAAAAAAACTACATTAAATGTGGGAAAAGAATCTTAAACGCTCTTCATACATATGCTTAGATCAATATTGCTTTAGATGTGCTGTTATGTTTTCGAAGCAAATCTACAGAGTGCCTATAATTTGGTAGATTAATCAAAAGTGTTTCATTTTTTTTTACTACTAGTTTATATGTGATCAAAGCTAGTACGAATATGTACAAGAAGATTATTTAATCGTTAATATTAAAAGATTGTCTTGATGTCTAAAAATGTTTGACCTATTATCATTGAAGTTTTTTCCATGAAATTTATTAATTAAATTTAAAATGAAGTACAAAAAAAATAATTGCTTTATTTATTCATCTATTAATCGAACTGAGACATTTTCATATTTTTATTCTACTAACTATTCGACACCCATTATTTTTCGATTAAATTTGAATACATAGATAATTGTTAACATTTTACGGGTTTTAACTTCAAATTGGACATCTTACACTTCAAATTGGACGATTTATACTTTAAATTGGTTGCTTTACACTTGAAATTCAACTATGGGAAAGTATTAATAAGTCCGTTGTAATAACAATGAATTAATTCTTTACTATGAATTCTTGTCGATTTCATAGTTGAAGTGTAAAACGTCCAAATTGATGTGTAAAAGCTGTATAGATTTAAAATAAATTTTAACTTCTAGAAAGTTCTAACAATATATTTTGATATACCTTAATATGTCATGAAACCAACTTTTAAAGAAATCTGAACATATCCTCAATTCATACCACAATACCCAACATTCTACCGATAATTATCAAAATATGAAACTGTCCTTCCACATGCAACTTTCCACATCCACCATAAAACGATCCCTGGCTTATCTCGCAGGATATTCCGGGATTTTAATGGGATTATTCGCGCCGTGTCCTCGCCACGATATCGACGTCAATAAATCTTGAATATAATAAGCTCGGAAGGGCCAACGTTCGCGGCATATAAGTATTGTATGTATTGTATGCTAATCCCTTGTTAGCGTGCGATACGGTCAACTTTCTGGAACAAAAGGTGTTTATATTTATTTTATCGGTGTATTGCGCGCGAATGCGAAATTTGATTCGGATCGCTTCAATTTTTTTATGTGTTATGGTATTAAAAATGGTATTTCCGTATTCTTGTCGAAGAAAGAAAAATATTGTAATTGTACAATGTTTACTTTCTGATATCTCGAATAAATAATTTATTTTTAAATAACACCAGAGTTCGAGATATTTTTTGATGAAACATAGAAGAGTTTATTGCGAATATTCAATAGAAAAAAGTCTATACGAGAATAATTCTAAATACATATGTTAAATAATACATATTATCAACTTTTCATGATAAAAAAATATCATCAATTTTAAAATTTCCCCATAAAATAAGGACTAAAATATTTGACTAACACTGGAATTATTAAATTGATAAATAATTTGAGTTGAATGAAGGATTTTTTTTTATTTTAAGTGAAATTTTAAATGTATCCCTTTTCCTATACTGTTTTCATCGAAACTATCTATCATATAAATTAAAAATTGATTCAGTTTTAATAAGTACGTAGTATGTTATCTTAAAACAACTACTCTTCATGCATCATACACAATAACTTTCACGTTGTTAACCTTGCGAAAAGTAGTACAAAGAACAGAAATTCATAAACAAAAATCTGCTTTAGGAAACGAAACACAACCAACAATAAAAATTCACAACTAACACCACGAGCATACCTCGCACAGAATATTTGCGTGATTTCAACCGATCGAACCTCGCAGAATTAATACAATAAAAAACACACAAATATAGCAAAAGTGCATAGCAGCATTTCGATCTGAGATCAAGTGCATGCGCATCGCGCTCGCGTGCATACCAAATAATGGCCACACCGACCAGATAATGCAGTGCCAATTACTGCACTTGCCAACGTGCATCGCGAAAATAAACCCAAAAAAATATATATTGCATACTATAAAACGTTTCGAAATCCAAATTCGCCCCAGGCTTTCCGCAGCCGTGCTCGTGTCATTTTTTTAAGAATTTACCGTTTTTACGTGTTTATTCGCGATTTCGGTAGCTCGTTTAAATGCAAATCGTCGAAAAGCGCATGCGAGCCAAATTACATGCATTTCGATTTCCTAAACTGGTTAATAATATGCAATTAAGACGATGCCCGTTGCTGATCGATCATTTGGTCGTTTCGAAACGTTTCAAATTGTCGGAAAATAAATAAATAAATGCATTTAGATATATAAATGTTGCACGCACGTCTCGTATGCTTAGCGAATACGTAATTCGTTTTTATACATACTTTATGAATATTTAAAATAAACCTGTCACTTCAGACGGTATCTTAATTTTATAAATATTTCTCGCATTTGTCTGAAATATCACGTGAATTTGTATGAGAATATTTATTCGTCAATTTTTGAATTGCGCTTTATGAGAATATGGAACTGCAAAACGGGAACGGAAAGAAACCAAAAAAAATAATTGAAAAACAAAAATACAAATACAACGATATGACACTGCAATGGCAACATTTCCAGATCATATCAGTGGTGCAACACCTTTTCTCGATAACGGATGCGATATCTGCGATCCGCACGCACGCACGCTTCGACCGCACACACATTATATATTTCATTTCATTCAACTAAAAGACAACTTAAAATACATATATCATATGTAAATATTTTTTTCCGGAAATCAACATTCGAAATATCTATCAAGAAAATAATGTATCATAATTAAAACATTCTTTGAAATTATTAAGTGTTTGAAATGTCTTGAACTATTATATTTTTTATTTTTTTATTTTTCATAATACAAATATAATAAAAAGTATATGAAACATTTCCTAAATTATCTCTCATTATTTTAAATTTTATAAAAAGTCATTAATTCACAAATTTCTATTTTTTTTATCACGATGTATGGAATAATACTCAAAAATTTCATATTCAATCAATTCAAGAAATTAAAAATTTCCATAAATTTCTATCTAAAATTATGACAAAAAATTAATACATGGGATCATTCAAGCCATGTCGTATAATCACATTAAAAATTTCCAACCTTTTTCTAACCATATATGGTTAGAAAAATGTTGTTATTTAAAGGTTATTAGGTTATAATAACTTTAATAATAATAAAGGCTAAAGGTTATTATTATTAGGTTAAATGTCATAAAAGGTTATTATTTCATTATAATGAAATCGCACTCCACACCTCATCAAGTACAAAATTTAAAAAAAACACACATTCATGCAAATTTCCCCATAAAAAAAACCATAACCACTCAATCCCTTTATATAATATAACATAACACATCCAAAAGCAGACATTTATAACCCGGTTCGTTATAAGAGAGTGCGTCCGATCGGCGCGACAGGTGACCGCAACCAGATAAGATTGGCCATCGCCGATTTATGGGGTTCACGTGGCCAAACGACGACGGCGAGGGGCGCGGGGGCATGGGATTCGTATGGCGATTTGGGGGGGGAGGGGAAGCATAATTACCGTACGAAGTTGCGCCCCGGTTCGCGATTTATGACGCGCCGTGCGGTCACGAAGTTTGTTTACCTCGTTTTATTCTCGGCGATCGGATTGTATCGGTGGGGTGTGTGTGTGTGTGTGTGTGTGTGTGTGTGTTGATATTGTGTGGACTTGGTGGTTTTTGTGGTTGGAGTTGTGTGTTGGTTTGTATGTGTGTGATTGGTTTGATGACGTTTTAAATGTAGTGTTTTCTAGTAGGTTTAAATGTGGTTGTTGGAGTTGAACTAGGCCGGCATAGTGATGGTGTAGGAATGATTTTTAGAACTGATTGGATAATTGAGGCTTATGTGTGATTTGAGTGAATTTAAAGATGAGATATTATGAGTCATTTAAAAGTATATTGAACAAAAATTATAAAATTAACAATACAATTTCTGAAATTATTATACGATATATTCAAAAACTATGAAAAAGAAAAAGTTTGTATCGTAAGAAAAGCGAAGTAAGGATTAAAAATTTTAATTAATAAAAATAATATTATTAGAATTATTTTATTAAAATTTATAAAAATCTAAAGATTTCGAAATCACATTGATTTCTGAATGGTTCATATATTGATTTATTTGATGATTTTTTTATAATAGGATTTTTTTTATAATATTTTTTTTTTATCAATCATTATTATCATTATGATATGTTTCAATATTGATAATACCCAATCGGGCTGCCCCAGCAGCTAAAATAAATTATATATTATATAACAAATTAATCTATGGGTTTTCCCTTTCAATTTGTAATTTCAATTATACAATCAATACAAATATCAAATCAATAATCAAGAAACGCTCTTAAACCAGAAATATCTAGAAAGAAACATGATTTATCGATTCATCGAACAAACAAAACCAACAATTTTTCTATTCAATATCAATGTTAACAAATCACTGTGTATATTATAATATAAAATAAAGCATACACGTAAGTAATACTTCCTCAATAAACAACGAACCCGAGATAAATCAAACCAAGAATTTCAAGTGATATATTTATACAGAGACCACCGATAATTTCTGCGTGTGGAGACCCTGTTTTTCGATGCTGTTATGGTGGTGGGTCTGGCTAATCTGTGTGTCGGGATCGAGAAAAATTCTGCGGATAAAAGCAAGTGACTTTAGATGTCCATCGATAGCCACGCCACACTCTCATAATTATTATAAACAATAGCGTGGCGCTGTTGTGCTAACGACACAGGGTGGCCCTGCTTTGCCTCATATACAGGGTTGTCGTAAAGTTTTATTAAATTTTCAAAAATGAGAAAAACTTGGAAAAGTTTAAATCCATTTTTTTTTAGAACAATGGATTAAGATATCAGTTTCATGGTTTTAGAATAAAAGGAAACACTTTTCCGTAAATTTTTCCCAAGTATTTTTATGTTTTTAATGGATATCATTAATACAACATTATTTTTACATAAAAAATGCAACTCTCAAAAAACTGATTATGACTTTTTACATCCATATTCGATAAATCAATGCAATCAAAATGGTTCAACCGATTCAAATGCAAAACCCACACATTTTCCTTCAAATTAATTATCAAACAAACCAACCAACCCTGAACTTATCTCGTAAACGTTCCCGGATAACGTACACGAATATCGTGGCTGGATTTGAATACCAAGAGTTAAAATTTCATGTAACACATAATATATACTATACCATAAAATCGTGTAACCAGTTCATTACCTCGATAGATCGATATCGACAAAATACAACCACCGCACACCGGCCGATATAACATTATATTTCACAATATTTAATTAATTCTAAGCTCGAAGGGACATACGCTTACGAATAATTACGTATGTAATGCGAGCCTAATTAAGATGCGCATTGCATTTAATAGTGCACGATATGCGACAAGCGAAGTGCAAGTGCATTGTCACACGGGCTGTTGCACACGCACGATAAATTAATAAGCAAACCCTAATTAATAAGAGCACACTTTGGTTAATGGTCGTGTATCGTTCCAGACTGGGGACGTATGAATATTTAAGAAATGGGTTTGAATTGTTTCCACTTATTTATTTGGTGTGTTTTACAATGTTTGCGATGAGGACGTATGACGAATGGACAATTGCCGAAATGGACTGATAGGAAAAAATGGTGTATAACAATAACACATTAAAAAATATAGTATCAGTTGTTATGTGATGTGAAAATAATCGTTGGCGATTCAAATATTCTGTTGTTTATAATAAACGTAATTTTTTATATAAAATATTCGCTTTCGAATTGCATATGAAATTTTAGTAAAATTTAATGAATAATTGAATTTGGTATTATGATTTCTAATTGAATAGAACATATGATCGTTTTGCTTATGAAAAATCCGAATATGTGATACAATTCTGATTTTAAATTTAAATTTAAACGGTCCCGTTAGGCGCCCATTAACAAAACAGACGTCAGCGCGATAAGAATCTTTCGGAAAAATCTTTTAATGACCCGAAAATATTCTCAAATTTCACTTCTAGAATTAAACATTGTTTGGAATATAAGTAATATGTACGACAACGAGCGGTTTTTTGAAGCAAAAAAAAAACAGTGGCGTCGTTAATTGCTCATGACTAAATATCGCTTTAATTATAGCGTGACAGCGAATTTACGCGGTATTGTCAAACGTCGTAGAGACCGTCAAAGAGAGCAGTAAATTTGAGAAACGTTAAATATTCCTTCTGATTCAGGGATATTCAATCTGAATTTCATCAAATATTAATGTCATAAATAAATAATTCACTCACTACTTTACTTTTCACTTACTACGTTTATATTATACTTTGTTTTATTCGGGACATTTTCGTTCTTCGAATAATATCATATTCTTCTGAAATTTCTTTAGCTTTATTTTTTTATTTATAAATTATCTCTATTCATACTCACATTATTCTGGCCAAATTTATATAATGTATTTATTCATTCACAATGTCTACTTTTCCATTCCTTACTACTGCATCTCTAGTTATATTATAATTACTATGTTTTGATTCACTTTTGGAAAAGATGCATAAAGTATAAACAAATAAGATATAGAAATAGCAACAATAGTAATTATAAATATCTATTAACTATTGAAACAAAATATTAATATTTTCTAAATAATATATTAGAAATTGATCACCACTGTACCCATATAGAAATCATCGAGTAAAAGCGACGAGTATTTAACAAAAACCAAAATTCGTCCACTCATCGCGATTATTTTCGAATTTCAAAACTGCCACATAACGGACACATCCCAGACCAAAAACATACACGCACATAAACACTGAACAACCGGAGAGGGACCGCATTCAAAACGAGGTAAAGACGCGTAATGACAATATGCCTGCTTGTAAATTAGGCGTACGCGATGCGGCACATCTCTCACGGCCGACATGCGTTGTCAACTGAAAATATAATTGCTGAAAAAAGTAATGAGCATGTTAATGAGACGGTCACGAGTTGCGAGCCAGACTGTATTATATGTTTCAGAAGAATTCAACGGTCGTTTTTCAACGCCATGCAATTATATGGTGAATTGATTAGAATGTTAAGTTTTGGAATTAGTGGGTTTTTTTTTTTTAATACTAAACGTATTTATTAATGATTTTTATCTTGTTGGATGCACTGATTCCAATCATCAAAGTTAAGCAACAAGTTCTGTCTATATATGGATGTGTTTTTCGTTGACATTTGTGATCATTTGATAAATGACGTTTTTTTAGTATTCAAACTTTTCAAGAGTTATACAATCTTATCACTATACATCAAAAAAATTTTGCCTCATAGTGGACGTTGTATGAATTTCATATTATAATTAAATATAAATAGTTGATTTAACCTTCGAAATTTTATAAAATAAACATTTTAATCGTTTCTAAATAAACATATTTATTGTGGTTTACGTGCTGTTTTGCAGGTACATTTCCAATTGCAAATATAAAAATATTTTTTGATATTCACCTAAAATTAGAATCGATAAGATACCTGCTATCGAAATATGTTTGAACTTAACTATCATTTCAATAATTTAAATCAAAAAAAATATACACCAAATCATCCGTGCGATTCCGAGAATTCGTCCATCAGCCAAACGGAACGATACTTTAAATTTGTATGAATAATTCATAAAAGCGGCACCGATTATTAGTAATGACAAAATCTCGGATTCAAAACACGTCATGCACCTACGCTTCGAAGCCCGGAAGGTTATCCTTTTATCAATTTTTTGTGATCCTCAAAATTGAATCGACAGGACACAGGTGCACCTGTGCGGCACAGGTGTCGTCCGACTAAGTACGCCACACATTACATACAAATTTTATTAATAATTTATCACTGTTTATACATATTAATATGCATGAAAAGAAGGCTCTACGATTATGATGTTGTGTCGTCATTGTTTTCAGTTTCGATTTTGTCACCTGCGTCCGACACGTTCCATACTATCCAAAATCGTATGTGCTTCCTCACTATGATCGATTTATTGATATTTTAATATTGAAAATTCGATTGAAAGTCTTTTCACATAAATTATATAGTGTGAACGAATATAATCAGTATGGATTCGGCAAAGTCAATAACAAATTCGATTGTATGGAAATTTCGCAATTAAAATCGAAACCGAGTGGTGTGATTGGCATATTCCGTATACAAATGACGAATGGCTAATGAAACGATTGGTTTAACCACGCCTACAATTCGCATTATTGTTTGTCGAAGTTGGAACTTTTTGATAATTTAAATTATCTTGAATATCAAAACAGTATGAAATGTGATTTTTTTTTAAAGAATAGAATAATTGAATAATTATTATAATACATAAATAAATGATATATGGAGTCTAGAATATTTATGAAAGTCTTTGAAGGTCAAAATTATTTCACAAGATTATATCGTTATTTTTTTAATATTTTTCTAACTTTATGTAATTTTTTTTTTGTATCGATCAATTTTCTATAGTGATATATTATTACAATTATTTTGATTAAGTGATACTTGACTCAGTTTTTGAAAATCAGATGAAAATCTTTTTACTTCTTTAAGAAATGAAATGAAAATTTTTCAAGCAAGAATGGTTGAAAATTTTGATATGGTTTATGGTTCGATATCAAAAAAAAAATTTTATAGATCAAAACGATTCCTCTTATCATTGAATTTGAATTGAGCCAAAAACGAATAGTTGAACTCGTTTGTTAAAGTTTCAATATAATCTTCTGTTGTAGTATTGTTCCAGTATCCAAGAAAAACTCCCGAAATCGTTATATAGGTAGCACGATAATCAAAATAAAAAATTCCAACAATACAAACAAACCCCATTAAAAGAATGGACGCTATGCATCGTTATCATTTTGGCACAGTTAACGTATGAAAATTTAACATGTGCGTGATCGTTTAGGTTCTAAGTTCGAGGAAGCGACTCTTGTCACGCGGCCGGCACGCGAACTTCGTATTAAAACTAGCTCCAACACACACGAGACAAAAACCACATTATTTCCCTTACACATGCATACAAAATTTTGCCCGCAAATGACCCGGATTACGTCACCGCTGGTGTTAAATTCGTCAAATGTACCGCCGTCGGGAAGGACGTTGCGTTTCTTGCACATATACACGTAATAATACCCACACAATTTTTCTAAATTGAACGGTTGTGGAGGTCCATTGATGTATCACCGACGGCCATTAACATACGCGGCCGCGTGACTCTCGGCAGTCAATGGGTTAACGCGAATGCATACGGAGGTCGGGCGATATTTAAATTTTCGTTCATTGTGCCAATTGTGCTTTTGATGTGGATGAGGAGGGGGGTTGGTGCGGGCTTTTTGTTTTAGAGATGCTCCGTTTTCGAGTGTTGGGATGTTGTGACAATGGCGTCAATGTCAAAGTGTTTAAGGGGGAATTTACATTTGTATATCCTTGAAGAGTGAATTGGGAATTTGGTGCGGATTCGTTTTTGTTCTTGTTTTTGAAGATGACAAATCAGTTGTGGTGTTGGAATATTGAATGTAAATAAAGTATTATCTGTAACTAATGTCATTAGTGACTCATTGTATTGTGGAATTGACAGATATCTAATCAGAACTGATACTGAACTAACAAGTAATGGTATAAAAATACCGATAATTAAACTAAACACACCTAATAAAGCCATACCTCCAATTTCCAATTTAGAGTTGATTCTAAACACTATAATCGCTAATCTTTTTGAAAACTTAGCATAGAATCGATACCAAATTCAATCTTATTGTAAAATCTATACATATTTCTGCGAATACAACAGATCAATAAACATATCTAGATCAGGGTCCGATTTTATTATTTGTCGACACATATTGATCAATTAAACGATATTTATAAACACAAACACTCAAGAAAACACTAGAAAAATGAATTGGAAAATAAACTACGGTTGTCGTTTATGACTCACAACTATTCTGAATAATTAAGCCATTAATCATTCAAGTGATAATACGCACAATTCCAACACATCCATACATTTTCAATTAAAAACATCACAATTCATCTTTAAAAAAAACAAAAGCTATCATCACCAAATCAAACCCAAATTTACACAAAAACCTCATTCAGGTCATCTAAACAATTCCAAACACCACAATCATCACTCATCTCAAAAAAACTCGACTCACCATCAGCACCAAATCCAACCCGATTTTCCTCAAAAACCTCGCATTTTCCACACCAAAAAAACCCTTCCACATAATAAAACATTCAAAAAATCCCGATCGAGGATTAACACCATCAATTGTCGGCTCGTGTGCGGGTCAATTGAGCGGCGCCGAGTCATCTCATCATCATACGACTCATTCAAGTGGCGCTCGCAGGGGCCATCACACTAAAGTGCCCACACTTTGTGCACCACGAGCATGTGTGTGTGTGGTAAAATATTCAAGAGACGATGCTAAAGAGGTCTAGTAATTACAATCGGCTCGGATGAAAGGCGAGGCTCGTTGACGCAGATTGGCCGTATCCTATTTCATGATTGTCGCTGATGGATCATTATTTTAGCGCGCTGAGGATGCACGCATATTTGATGGGTTTTTTTTTAGGTTTATGGCTTCCTTTTGGGTCGTTTTTGAATTTGGAAATTGAAGGTTTTTGAGTTGGGTTTGTGTATGTTTTGAATGCGTTGCTGTTAAATGTGAAATAGAATATTCAATGCATAATGACGTTAAAGAATATTATTTAGAAATAAAAGATTTGTTATAAAATTAGGCTGAGTTGCATATTTTATTCAGGTATTTTTACAGTTTCATGAATGAAAAAAAATAAAAAGCTTAAAAAAAGTTTCAGAAACAAATTCTCTTATCATATGAATATATCAATTTGAATACAAGCAAAAAAATTAATTTCAATATCTCAACTCCTTATTTAAAACAAAGATAATATGAAATGGATCATATTCCAAGAAATTTAGATAAGTAAAGATACAATAGATTTAACTGTAATATATCGAACATAAAAATTTTGCTTCATAAATAAATGCATCATGATCGACGATAATTTTCCATTGTGTGTATTAATAATTTATTTTAATTGATCAAATAAAAATGCTTAATGATGTTTATCAATACAAATCGCTCATTGAATTGAGTCTTCGCAAACACATGACCTAACCCAATCAACGAACAAAACGCAATCCTTATAAAGTCACATGACAATTGTCACATGACTAATCAACGTCAAATTTCAAGGACGCAAAAATTTTTTAAACATTCTGTGAAAACACATTAGCGATTGCGTGCATTATAAGCTTTTAAAGGAATGATGTAGAACACAATAAAATAACTAGGAGCGTCTTTAACGATAAGATTACCGATTGCGAAATTTGTATGTATAAAGGCTGAATAATTGTAGTGATAGTTCTCGAAACTCTTAAAATTATCACTTGTTTTCAATATCTTATCGCGTTGGTAACTCGCATAATACATATCGCATAAGTTACTTGCGAATAAATAATTAATTATTCTTGCGCAGTGAGCTCGCATTGAAAAAGCGCATTCGTATGCAGGTCGGCAAACAGCTGCAGACTTGCATACAATTTCAAAATGTTGTTTCAATATTTTTTTCAGTTCATTATACAGATATATTTCACATTATCCGACTAGGCGTGTCGACGTTTTGTATATATTTCAAAAAAATAACAATTAATATTCCTATAACATCACAGCATTAACATCGATAACGTCGATACAGCAAAAAAATGAGGATATTCAACTTATTTGATATACGATTCTATATGCAGAATCTTGTGCATAAAATTGCGATTTCCATGTTGCATCACTAACGTTTTTCAAAACTGTCTTACCATATAAACTCGAGGACATTTTTTGTCCAGCTACCGAATTCCGAACACGTTGTCAACTTTAGGGGATCGGCAGATGTTTTCAATTATCAAAAGGTCGCGTGCCGATTTCGTTTTATAAGCTGCATCGTACACACATACACACACACATACAATTTCGAAAAATCATCGTATGTATGAGTAGGAACTGTCAAAATTACGACAAGTGTATGCGTGATGCTTCTCGACGTACACGATGATGATGACCGAATAAATCTTCAACTCGTTTTTTTCGTATACGATTGATAAAAATGAGTCGAGTGAATTATTTTTTGACTTTTTTTATAACTGATTGTGAGTACATATTACGTAAAAGTGCGTTCGTTTGGCGCTTAAGGAAATATAAGTATATTATCTTGATTTATCCAAAGTTTGAACAGATGCATGTGATAAGAAATATGTCAATATCAACGACGTTTCTTATAAAATCAATTTTATACATTGAAATATATTCGTGAAATTTGCAAATATTAGATAAACTGAACATAAAAATGCACTCTAAAAAGATAAACTTTACAAATATTTGTTGAATTCAAGTACTTCATTAGATTCATCAATGAATTAGATAGTTAAAAGAACATAAATTCTGAATTCAAATCAAGAAACATCCAACTAGGACCGTTTAATCAATTTAAAAAGAACCGTTATTCTGTTAACATGCCGAGCGAATTAAACGAATTGATTAATTGTACAGCCATTAATTAATTACCTTAACAATTAATCAAATTCGCGTTACGCACAAGAGATAAACTCTTGGGAACCCGCCATACATACGGGAATACAGCCGGTTGTTTTCCTTCATTTTTGATATTTGTTTCGTGGGACGACTCCAGGGGTGTCCAAACTTTGGCACACCGCCTTAATTTGTCGTTAAAATCGGCAATAAATCGCAAAAGCATGATAATTCGCGATGACTGAGTCCATCACGCGTGTCCGGAGCGTATCTAACTGACGAAACCGAAACATCGCTCGATTGTAACGAAGTCATTTTAAATAATAATAAAAAATCCCATGGGAACATTCGAACGATTGCGCTAAACTTGAATATTCATATAAGAATCTAATTGATACGGGAATATAATTAAAATTGCGCTAGAAACGGCGCATTCTTATCGGCGTATTTCAGTACGATTCTCATTAGAATATTCAAACTTTTTATGGACTCATTTAATTATTGTGTACTTAACGAGTGCATATAAGACTTGAATGAGACGTATGTCGGTAATGAAGGAGTTAATCGGCCAAGATAGGTTCTTATCGTAAATTAAACAGTTTAATTGCCAAGCTAATGTTCATCACGCTCGACTCGTCTTCGAGATGAAGATATTCCCGGAACAAACTTATTTCACAATACATTGTTAATTCATGCGCTTACTTTCGCGTTGTTGTTGATTTTTTTCAATTTTATAGCCTGATTATGTACCACATGTGGTATATAAATATGTAAGACTGCATAATTTTATGTAGAAAATAGTAATAACGTACTGGAGAAACAATTGGATTATCATTATCGTGTGAAATCAATTGCGCGTACTTCATTTTAATTTAATTTCAATACTACGTTGTATCGATCTCACAATCAATATGAAATTAAAATAGTAAGATTTTCGAGATTAATTTTATTACCAATAAAAAATCATTCGACTCCCAGGAAAATTAAAAATACTAAATTCTCCTTGCACAAATGTAATTCAACGTAGCGTAAATGTTACAATTTGTAAATTAAGTCATTGTTAAAATTTATCGCATCCGCATTAAAAATGTGCACAGTATTCAAAGCACATGCATTTATGTTTTCTTGTTTCATATGAAATTAAACACTACAATGATATGATTATTATGCACATTTACGACTGTACGATGCGTTATCTTATATAGCAGCTGGTGCAGCAAAAGTGCATTTTTTTCGCACATCACATTATGCATTTCACCTTGCGTTCGAAACAACGCGTCTTCATATCGAATCATGTAAATGAGAAGCAATTTTTCAACAATTTTTTTCCAATAATACAGAAAAAACGGCATTATAATACGCACTTGAAGAGATCGGAATTTGCATTGAAAATACATCTTCATTCTGGACGTAGAAAACAAAGCGCATTATTAATATATGGAACGAGCGTTGCACTTCCATTTAAGTGTTGCACAACGTCTCGATAAATGCATTATTGGAATATTCATGCCATTAAAATGAATATTTATCTCGAGTTCTCTCCAGTACAAAGTAAACTCAATGTATAAAATGATTTAAAAAAAATGATATTAATGCAGATTATCATAAGAATCGAACGCAACGATGCATCGACATGCGGAATCTCGCAAACATCTGTTCAGTACAATTTTTATTTCGCTTATTTCGGACCGTGTTCTTCTTTTTCGTCATAAATTGCACAATCGGGATTCAAAAAAAGAAATCCTGATCCCGATGATTTCACGGTGCACAGGTAGACGATGCGTATAACAAAAGGTCAGTTCAAAAAATGGGTGTATAGAAATTTCAACATAGTGCGGGTGTGCGTTTTTATTTGTACCTGAATGCGAAAACGGTTACGTAACGTCGGATTTTGCATCTTTTTTGTTATTTCATTTTTGAATATTTTAGTACAAAATAATCATTTTAGGTATATAATAAAATACTTTCAAAAAATAATCGTGCAAACACAAAAGATTTTTACAATTGTATAATTATCATTTTCTTATGAAAAATGTTCCATTTCATATATTATACAAACTATTATACATTCACAATGCCTATAAATAATGATTTCTCCGAACCATTATATTCGATTTTCCAGCAAAGATTAGTTATGCAATGGAGAAAGCATCCTTTTCGACACAAAAAGCCACTAAAATACAAAACAACAATAAATAACGAAAGATATGTAAAAAGGGACGCTCTTTTAATATTCTTATTGCTATCCATACAAAATTGAACAATGAGATGTTACAATCGACTTTTTAACAATTTTCTTCCGAGAAAAAATACACATTTTTATAAAATATTTCGTACACTGACAGGGGAGAGGTATCCGATTTTGTATATTTTCTTGGTTTCTCACAGAAATTTGCATCCCCCATATGTCGATGAATGGATATTTACACTCCGACCGATGATGAATCAGCACAATGCGAAATGTGCATCCATTATTCGGAAAGTGAATCCCGTTCAAAATATGCCTACATTATAAATATCAGTGTAGTACATATCAACATTTAATTTTGAGTCGAAATAAAATATTTGATTTCACACCGACAAAACTCGATAATAACAAATTTATATTTCAATGATATAGAAATGTAGTATGAATACTTCACTTTAGTTTATCAGTTTAAATTCAAGTATTTTATTTATTACATGTCATTTGATAAAAATTAAATATTTGCTTAACGCATAAAGATATATTATCGAAAAAGTGCGTTGCCAAAAATTCACACGAAGAACATACTGGAAAAAACCAGACAATTTAAGTAGTATCTATCATTTTGCAAAGAAAAACGAAAATTTCACATATAATATTATACTTTATAAAAGTCCGCCACTGATTGCGAAATACGCACGAAAAGATCCACCCCTAAATTTTTGCATTTTCACCATAAATATGCGCAAATAACGACGATTCCCCATAAATATCTGTTCGGAATACATCAAAACAACGTCCCTTCATATTTCTATAACGAAATAAATATTCCTGAATAGGAAAAATATTAAAATTCGACGCATCTATTAAACGAGGAGACGTGAGTTTTTTAACGTACAAAGGTGCATTTTTATCGCAGATCTGCTAAACATACAAAGGGCTAAAAAATTCACACGTCCCGCCATTATAGCGATTTCCAAAAAAAAATGGTTATCTCACGATGTCGCGCATTGAATATGGTATTATGCTATAGAGATTTTGATGGCATTTTCATATCGTTCAGGTAAAATGTGGATTTCGAGCGGAAAAAAATACGTTCGATCAAAATTTACCAATGCGTGCATAATATCTGACCTAAAAACTGCACTTTTTACTCGTTCGTATTATATTATGGATTTTTTATGTGATTTGGGAAAAGGGATAAAGACGTATTCCGTGCGAAATTCTGTGTATTTATAAATTTTTGTGTGTGAACTTTTTTGTGCAAAATTGATCCTTGATCAAAATTTGTAATACTTTTTCAATGTTTTGGATTATATTGCAAAGATCAAAGATCTTAACCGAAACTGAACGAAGCAAATTATAAAAATATATCACTTACTTTATATAAATTACAATTGTTTATGAGTAATGAATAAATTCATAAAATATTAAATTACTTTTTAAATTATTGTTGTAATATTTTTACAATCTGACACATACATTTTTTTTACTAAACATTCACATATATAAAAAGTATATGTGCAGTATAATACATATTTGTATGAAAAAAAGGGTTTCTAGATCGAAAAAAAGGGGTTGACAGTAAACTCACAACGACACGTGGATCATATTAACTTTTTTCCGCAACGAAGGGGTTGAAAACCGTCATGCTTTACAAACAAGGGCATAAAAAAATCCGCAGATATTTCTACCTTGAACTTAAATGTTATTCATCTTACATTTGTCCATATAAAAGATTGAAATGCTTCAGCATATTATGCCATATTTTAAAAGGATTAAATATCGAAAGGGAAAAAATACGGACACCAACCCTTTCGACAACCGTAGCGAAAGTGTTATAAATCACCGGCCCCGAGGTGAGGGTGGCGATTTCTTTTTCCTTTTTTTTTATTTATTAAAATATGACTTTGCGGGGGCGATTTTTACAACCCCTGAGGTTTGTATAATATGAAAAGCGCTTCCGCATTACGTACCCATTATACAAACAAGATAAAAAATTAACATAAACAACCCTTTTGTGAAAATAATTTCCGTACATTTTTTTTAATGTGGCTCATATTGTATCGATTTTTTTTAACGAACACTATATAAGGCAAACGATTTCAATTATGGTAATATGCATTCAACAGTCCCTGTTGACATTTCAATGTCAATGAAAAGTGACATTTGTTCAAAAAAAAATATTTTATAATAAATTTCAATTCTTTAAATACGGTATAATTTCAATATAAAAATATTTAAAAAAAAAACCCACATGCGCCATTTTCCATTTTTTACCGCGACACATACCGCACATATCATAACGCCCTCAATTTTCTCGCTTTCCCCCGAATTTTCCACGACTTTCCATCCCTTTCGGGGGCGCACCCTCACCCTAGCATTATATATTCATATTTTGACGGGTTTTTCCGACCAGTCGCAGAAAAGGCTCGCATCTGAATACTATTAGGCACGTATATCTGGGCCCCGGTCGGGGGTGAGTGGGTGGGGCCCGACACCCAGCGCTTTCAACTTTCAACTCTCTCGACCAATAACGTGGCCGGAAAATATGAGACGTGGAGGTGTGGGAGGCGAGGGGGAAAGGGGGCTCCGTGGCGGGCGGGGGGGGCTGGGGGCGAAGGCCCTCCGCCCCCAGGTCGTTCGCTCGTCCCATATAATGCGCGCTTTATGCGATTTACAATATGTATATTGTGTTTGTGTTATGTGTGTATTTTGAAGTGTTGGTTTTGATTTTATTTCGTCTGTATTTTTTATTTTATTTTTGTGGGATTCTTGTCGTTTATTTTTTATGGTAATTGAATTGTAATGATGTCTGTTTAACCTTTGTATTACGTTTTTTATACGTGTACGCTTTTGCTATCTACTACTAAATAAAAATCATTCCATTTCTCTTACATTGATCTCATCCGTTTATCACGTACTACTTACTATCATTCTTTTCTGTTTTATTTTATAGTTCAAATACCGATCTAGTACATTTTTATATACCATTCATTCGCTTTGTCGCATTGCCAATCCATGGTTAATACTTGGTCAATTGTGAAATTGTGATCATGTACAATTTTTTTATAATCATTATAAATAGTTTATACGGGACGAGACTTTTTCGATACTATCGAAAGTTCAGACATTTTCAAAAAGTTTTTCGTTCTTAGAAAGTAAGTCTAATACTGAAAGCATCCTTTGCCAGATTTTCTCAGGTCAACGACACATAATCGATCCATCTATTGACCATCACAAATGTCACTTAACTTCAAATATTAATAAATATTTAAGTATTCAGCAAGATTGAACCGTTGATTCGTCACACAAATAACATAGACAGATGCGGTTCATACGTGTAAAACTCATTTTCACATTCAAACCGGTATAATTAACAAATTAGACACATTCGTATAATTTGGCATCGATAGCCCTTGAAAATATAAATTCGTGAATAATGAATTAATTCAAATTATTTAATCGACACACATCCGTCCATATGGTTCCTAGTTGACCCCTCTTTTATTCGGAAACGTTTATGACCGTTTACGCGCGTGCAGTGGGCCATTTATACTTTTTTTTCAAATACCCATACACGCACGATACGTTCGAGGGTACAGTGTGCCCCAGATATCAAGTGCCCAGGTGACCCGTGGTGTAATTTTAATGTTTTCATTAGCCGAAACTGCCTGAAAGGGCAGATTTGAATGGGCCCACAGCCCACGAGCTGAAGATTTATGCGCTTACTATCAAACGGGGGTGGACTACATATTTTCAGCACTCCTTAAACTTTTTCAATTTAATTTCAATTATCTTAAAATTCATTAAAAAAATAATAAATACTTATAGATTGATATTATCCATCCTAATCTAATATCATTCTAACACTTCACATCATTCATACGTCTCATCACGTGGTCTATTTCGATTTCAACCATTAAAACACCCATACAATTTCGAATTTATTCAAAAATATAAATCACCAATCAAATATAAATTCGAAAACAACACTGATCCTTAAATCTATCCCGCGATAAGCCCACGGGAGCAAACTTGAGCACCTATGGCTTAACCGATTCACAACCCCGTGGAGCAGATGCGCACCCCGTCGCGGGGGCGGCAAGGTGTTAGAAACTGGCAAAAGAGAGAAAAAGAGACGCCCCATTGCGACCGCATTTCCACAAAATAAAGCAATTAATGCCCGTCCCATATATTTACGCACATTTCGGGGCCCTTATCTGGCTCGCAATAACGTATCGGGAGAAGAACGCACGCCACGTATAATACTTATACAGGTTACGTATTACGAATGGAAATATAGATTTTTTTGTATGGAAAAGTTTTATGTGTTCGGTCAATTAAATCTTATTATCTTTATTATATGCAATATATGTATGTAATATGTACTTAAGTGGTAAAAAATTGAGTATTTTTCTGAGAAATGTTAGGTAATCGATAAGTTTTGAATTAGACATTAGTGGGCCATCCAATCAAGTGTAAACCGAATCAAATATTGCTTCGCTTCAATGATATAAAAATATACCATTGAATAACATCAGTACTGCAAACATCTACTTACGATATATAAAATCTTCTGAAGAATTTAAATTTTCTGAATTTTTTTTATCTGTGATTTTTTTTTCTTTATCGAATATGATAAGGTATTAACCCTTAAAAAGCTAAAAACTAAACATATTCTGTACCAGTTAAAAATAATCACATTTACTGATTATATCAAATACTTAAGTACTTACTTATATCTTAACTTTGAAAATCGATAAGAAACGAAAAATTCAACAAAATTAAATAAAATTAAGTCTATAACTTAATCTTATCGAAAACATGAAAATAATCACAATTTAATTAAGTTAATTTTGAAAGTCAAATTTACACCAAATACTCGTAATGTGATCTAATAATACTACCTTTCATCTAACCATAGCAAATATTTATTACCATTCACAAAACGTCCAAAAACATGATTTATTTACATAAAACATACTCGACCACACATCCCAAACAGAATCATCCGACACAAATCTCTATCAAATAACATGACCTACTTCGATCTTGACCTCATTCCGAATGCAGCCGAAGATAAGGGACACACAGAGGTCACACGATGTCATTGAATGACACACGGCAAAGGAAAACTCCGATAATGTTGCACTTCTCCATATCGTATCGCGCATTTAACACCTGCTGAAAACGTCTTTTACGTAACGCACACGTGTCGGGATGGCATTTTTCACGGTGGACACAATAATTATCGCTTTATGTGGGTCGGCGATGACACTTTGAAAATGTTAATCGCTTTTGGCGAAGGCGGTTTCGCAATGTTGTGACGTGTTGAAGTTCGAATCGTTTTGGCGCGGTTGGCGAAAGTGGTCGCGTGCGATGAAAGTTCGAGTGGTTTGTTTGCTTTTTGGATGACTTGTTTGTTTTTGTTGTCTTTTATTTTTGGGTGAAGGGTGATTGTTTTGTATTTGCATGTTGTGAGTGATGGTTAGGAAATAATGTTGTTTTTGAAGGTTGATTGAATCTTCGAAAGTGAATATTAAGTAAGTTGATATTTATTTATTTTAGACGAATAATATGATCATAATAGTATTTCTATATAAAAGTACACATTCACGAAAAACATTGTTTTGAACGAAAAATTCGTTTTGTAGTCATTACATTTAACTGAATTTTAGCATTGAATGAAGATTTTCCTAATTTTTCTCTGCACTTACTTACCTTGTACAATTTACTGCTAATACTATTTCCGCTATTATTTCCATTAAATTACTGTTGGAAGTCATTCAAACTTCCATTATTGTATGTGGCAATTTTTATTTTCATAACGGACGTTAATTTTTATAATTCTATATTTCGATAATGGATTTATTTTGTTTGAGATTTTAGCAAAATTTTATTTATTTAGCATTTTCCCATATGTACTTACTTTATAGATGTGTAATTATAAGTTTGTAACAAGTAACATATTGAAATAATTTAATCATAACGTACCTAACGTTATTTTTTTATTGTATCTTTTAATATTTATACCATTATCATCATCAATTTACATCAAATATGTCGGAAAACTTTTTTATCACATATACTCGTTACGTAATTATAATGGTAGACTAACTGTTATCGAATAAGATATCAAAACCTTGCTAGATAGCTCAAAATCAACAACAGGTAAGTAAGTAAGTAAGTACTTTAGTAGTCATTGACGAGTATTAAATTATTTTCGATAAAATTTTCATCAATGGTTTTCAAAAAAAGGTAACATATTGCACAATCAGTAAATGGTTTTAGTATCCAACCCCTCAAAATCCACCTTACCCTTATCACTCCTCGATATACCTATACAATAGGAAAAAAATACCGAATTTCTAAAGGTGCCATCATCGTATACAACCTGTGCCTGTATTACAAGTAAGCAAGTACATATTAAGTACTTACTAAGTAAGTATATTGAAAATTCGAATAGGTACTTACTTACTTATTTTTCAAAAAATGAATAATATTCTAATACTAAAAACCTTCCCAATATGTTTTTTGTGAACCTGGGGGGGGGGGGTAATCATTTATCTTAGTTTCAGCATTAAAAGTCGGTTTTTTGAAAAATGTTCGACACATACAAAAAAAATATAATTTTTTTTCCAAGGTCCGGAATTTCTCTCTACGGCCCTGAATAATTAAGTATATAGGTGCCCCTAGATTCACGCAAGATTTGAATTTTGCGCCATTAGTGCGATAAAGTGTTGCCAACGAAAAAAAGAGACAACGTGACAGCTGATAGTTCAGGGTTATTAAAATGAAGCATTACATAAAAAACAACACTTTTTCATTATCGATTATTGTTGTGCTGGTCCTAGCCGTGTAATTTTCCGTCCTGGTGATCAGAATTGGCCGTCCAGATTATGCGATTTAATGCCGTTGAACTTTTTTTCTTTAGAGGTTTTTGAAGTTTTAGACTTATGCCAACAAGCCCATGAGCACTTATGCCTTAAAGGCGGAAATTAAGCGAAATTCAACCACATTTAAGTATGCAGTACTGTTATAGAAAATTTCAACAAAAAAGTAAGTATGGGTAGCAAAGCCATTGAGCCTTTTTACCCGATATTCTATTCCATACTTTACGACCCAATTAAAAAAAAATTAATCATAAACCAGTATTCAAAATTCTCGAATCTTGAAACACCTATAACTACAAACCAAACACAACCCCAAACTTTTCAAATCTCTCAAAAAAAACCACCACCCCACAAAACCAATCACTCCCCAAAAATCAGCATACCAACCAAAACAAAAAACCCACACCAAAAGGGATGAGACTCTCTCACACGGGGGGGAGTATCCGGGCGCGATTTATACTCAGTGGGAGGGGCCCCCACTCCCTCCACCGTCCCCCCGGCGGGAGTGGGGGGCGTTGGGGAGTCGCGATTGGCCGCCGCTCGCGCGTCCCGCCCTTCGCGCCCCGCCCCCGCCGCACGTGCGCCTCGCGCTCTCCGCGCGCCACCAGTCCGCCCGCGGCGCACCACGCGACGCACACGCTCCACGCTCGCCGACGCGCCGATGACGTTGCGCTTGTAGCCAGCCGTGGCCGGGGTGGATCGTGGCTCTGGTAGCGAGTGGTGGCGCCCGGGTGCTGGTGACATGCCCATGCTGGTCGGCACGGCCGTATGCAGGCCGCCGCCGGCGACTGGGGGCGGGGGCGGAGGCGCTGGGGGCCCCGACGGTGATCAGCCCTTAGACTTTACCATGTCCAAGTTCGAGGGGGGGCTGGGGAGGAGTCTGCTGCAGCTGAGGCCCACCGAGGCGCTGTTCAGGCTGGCGCCGTCGCCCAACAGTCCCAATAGTCCACCTCCAGGTATTATGTTTGTATGGGTGTCAAATGTGATAGTGCCTTTTTTAAGTGTTTTTTTTTTTTATATAGTGCTACGTTTTTGTGTTTTCGAATGGTAAAGTGTGAAAGATTAGAATAAGTTGATATATGTAAAAAAAAAAAATTTTTTTATAATCATTTG
This sequence comes from Hydropsyche tenuis, assembly GCA_009617725.1. NCBI lineage: Eukaryota > Metazoa > Arthropoda > Insecta > Trichoptera > Hydropsychidae > Hydropsyche > Hydropsyche tenuis. Next base: position 457,747 of record VTON01000109.1, read on the forward strand.
TTATTTTTGTATTATGGATCACTTTTAAACGCGTTTCAATTATCATCGATCACTTTTTAAACACGATCGAATTTTATCAAAATGACTAGAAAACAGTCTAGTAAGATTCTGATACGAATTGAGCATCGAACATCAGTTTACTTGTTAGATATGAAAGATTCAATCGGGTTAAAAATGTGATAGATAAAGCTCGGTTTAAGTATAATTAACTCGTTTGAGTGTTGGATATTTTCGACGTTTTTTTCAAATGGTCCAGAATTTATTAGATTAAGGACGAAAAGGCGATCGGATCCGACCCGACAATTAACGAAATTATATTCCTGTGTACTTTATGCGCTCGTTTTATCGCTTTTTAATTGCCCCTGTCCGAGGGCCGTAAACAAGAAAATAATTGTGGAAATTAAGGTGAAGAGGCGATTCGAGAATGCCCCGAGCCCCGGGGTACACAATCCTAAACTTCAAAAAAGCATTATACACATCCCGGTGTATATTCGGATATAAAAAAGTAGAAAGAAACTCGCCCTAATGGCGATAATTGATTTCGGGTTACCTATTGTTGTTGTTGTTCTCGTGTTGTGCTTCCACGTTACGTTTTATGATACGTACGTGATACGTCCCTTGTATACACGTGTATCACAATTTCGTTTATTAATTGTTATTATTTATTATTATCACTTTTCAATGAAGCGCCACTGGATCGATTTATCATTGTGACAGTTTAAACTGAGATACCTCTTATCGGAACGTCTATAAAATTCGCTTATCCAACGCGTGTTTTATTATAGTTATACGACGCTTTTCAAATTACAACAACGAATATTCACATCGGAAATTTTGCAAAATAGAGGGAACGTCCACTCTACAGTTGCGACGATAAATAATTGCACACCCCCGCATTTTCGAAACACCACGGATTATAGCACAATGACAACAATGGCGGTCCGAATTGTAAAAGGACCTGAAAAGCGAATATACATAAACGTCACAGTTCAGAAACAATCAGTGCGGAATCAGCAGATGCTACCGCACTTTTTTTCCTTCAGGAATTAAAGCGGGGAGATAATTTATGATCTCCTCGAGATTTCACGTTATATTTATTATATTGTGTATAAAGGACACGCGACACGGTTTAGCTATATATGCCATATGCCAAATTTCAACGGGAGCGCGTGCTCGCGATCTATTCAAAAAAGGATCCTTTCGGTTCTGTGTTTTTTTTTTCATATATATTCTTATTCATTTCGGTAGGTATAGGGTTCGATAATGGACGCGAGGCCGAGAAAGGGTTAAAAGAAAATCCCATTCGTTGACACTCGTATTAATAAAACGCACCATTGAACGCCTCCGAAGCGCCCCTTTTTGTGTTACATTATAAGCGGGTGTGTGTTTTTTTTGTTATTATTTTTAAATATTTTTTATATCGATCGATGAACTCGGACGTCCTTAATTAAAAGGCCGTTTGTGTTGTTTTTTGTCTTATTTATCGATGAGTCAGTTTCGGATAGTTATTTAATGTAATAAATCAGGTTGTGTGATATGAAAATGTTACGTTTAACTTTTTTTTAATACTTAATTTGTATATAGCTGTTATCACAATAGTTGTTGGCTACCGTAAAAATAATGTTTCGTTTGTTTTTATTATGTCTAGCATTTTTTTATATGAATTCAATTTGTAGAAAATTGGTATTGAAAAAAAAATTCAAGTATACCTACATTTCCCTTTATTTTTTTATTATCATTCGATTTAATTATTTACAACAAATTTTTATTCATGTATTTGAATATGTATAATATTTTAAATTTCCGATATAGAAAAGGCAAAAGTAAATTCCCAGAAATCGATTGTGCTACTCCTAAGTATAACCACATAATAAAAGATGAAAGATCGGCACGCTTTTACGATCCGAAATTTCTATTTTTTTTCTTCATAAATTTAGTATCATCATCTTATATGCAAATCATCGAGGAAACCATCAGAATATTTCCTCATTAAAAAAAATCAAAAATCCAACACAAGTTCACACGACGTCAAAGCACATATTCTCGTTTGTCCATTTCGAATTAGCCCGTATAGACAAAAAGACAATTACGTGTTGTATGGGAAACGCGGATAAGTGGGGTCAGAAACACCCCCATCGTTTCGAGGGCTATTCGCACAGTCATCCTCGATTGTAACACATATAAAAATCATTAACAAAACACATCTGAAGCGCGAACTGCGACGTGCCCCTCGCGAGAGACGAAAATCGAATTTTGGCGCCGTTTAAGTGGCGGGAATAAATTATTGCCGTATTGATTTATGAAATGTGACGCTAGTGGTAAATACGAAACGGCGATGACAGCTTAATCTATCATTTGAGCAATAAAAAAAGACAAAATACCTGTTCTTGTGATGTACAAGTGTATACGTTCGGCGCCGACGAGGATGTATCTTCTAATTCGTAGAGGTACTCAACCTTTTATACGACTACATATAAAAATCATGGAAATATTTATTTAAAAAAATATATATGTAAGTAAATGTAATGCATCTTTTTTACTATTAGTGTATATTTTTATTTTTTTATTTGATTATAAACTATTCTATATTGCTATATTTTTATTCAAAATTTATGTCAATACATTTGAATAAGCAATTAATTATAAATTTGTAGTATTTTAACACTGTTTATTATCAATCATAAAATATTATTATAAATATTTAGATAAATTAATTGATCAATTGTACATAATTAGCATGATCAACGACGTCGAAAGATACATTGGGCGTTATTCAAAATAAATATGATTTTGATGATATTTTTATGATTCTAAAACGGTTGACGACCCCCGATCATCTCACATACGATATGAAACAATAAAAGCTCGCAAGAGTGCCGACTTTCGGCTGAGTCACAGTCCATGGGAGAACACCGGCTTCTGAGACACACGGTACATGGATGATATATTACGCATGCACACATCGGTGTAATTTCGGTGATATATTATTACATTATACATATTCGTTATATATTCAGGATCGATATTCGCGAAGTTACGACCGATGCCGAATTAATTTCGCGCCTATTGGCACAGCGATAAAATTACGTGACCATGTTTCGCACATAAAGAAAAAGGAAATGTGCGATGCACATTTCGCTCATTAGGTATGCTCTTTTATGGTACAATGGTTATTGTTTTAATATATCTGAAAATTGTTAATTTTATTGTAAATACTCTAATTTTCATTGCTATAATATGAAATGATAGGTTGAACGATTTCGTATCCGCATGTATTATAATAACTACAGTTTTGTGTTGTTGCATAAAACTTCTTGTTCCCATGCCAATTTTTACGACTGTGGCCGCAAATAAAATCGAGTAACCGAAAATAAATTGAAAAAAAAAACAACAAAGAGTTAATCGGCATGTTGAATTTTGAGATATCCTTATTATCGTCCTTTGGTTCAGTTCCGAGACGATAATTAAAATCATTGCCGGTCTCGAAATGGGAACATCAAAAACGCTCAATAATTCGCAGCTTCGTATATTTTTATGTATGAAAATAAGAATATAAAATTTTAATGTTTCAAACGTACCAAATTAAGCCTTTTTTATAATTATACAGGTCCATGTTTTAATTAAAATTAAATCGCGAGCTGAAATCATTATGGATTTTATTTAATTTTATACAAATCGATTGAACTCGTTATTTTATTTAAAAAGAATACAATGGAACTTGTTTTGAGTTTAATTTACATAAATTTTAACGCGATCACGGTGAAAAGTCTTAAGCGGTCATAAATTTCATTCATGCGCACAACGAAACTCTCTTTTGTTGCTGTGTTGTTCTTGATGTTGTTCTTGTTGTTGTTATTATTATTTAGCGCTTGATAAATGATATGCTCTCCAGATAGCGTTCATAAAATCAATCAGATATACAGAACGAGGCACACGTTTTATATTAAAAACTCGAACGCGCCGAGCTCAAATTATATATTTCCCAATATCTTGATACACATTACGTTTTCACGTATAAACGTGTATTCGACTGTGTATTTGTATTGTATTTTTTTTTCCTTTTTATATTCGGGTGCTCGAAGGGTCATAGGTCGACGAATGTCGAGCAAAAACTCGCCTATACTTAACTCCGGCTAGTTTTCTCTCCTTGTTCTATGTCCATGTACTATGACATCATTTTTACCGTTTATAAATATATTATAAAAGGTATACTAAAAAATTAGATCGTGTCCGCAACGGTTGCCTAATGTTATGTTATACTTTTGACTTTCACGAAAACGAACGCTCGTTGTTCGATGATTTATCGGAAACCAGAAGGCGGTAAATTTTTAGATAATTGGCCAAGAAATTGACGCATTAAATTATTTAATGATGTATTTTTATTTTCAAACTTTACACAATATCCTTTTCGACCACGTTCGTATATTTTCGACCCTATGCGATCGGAACACGAAATCGTCATTACGATTCAGTGAGTGTACATTTAAATACACACAAACTCGAAATAATAAAAATTAAAGCGAACCCGTGATGATCATAATTATGAGCGGAACCGGTCTCTTTGACCTACAACATAATTAAAATATTCCGTGAGGGCCACAACTTTCTAATTAAAAAGGGGGCCCTTATTTTACCCGTCGATATATCGCATTGTAAAAAAACGGTAAAAAGGAAGAAAGTCCAAATATGTGCGTCACGCTACTGAAATATAAAAACAATTACCGCATTTTGCGAAAGGGCACGTCCATGTCATTATCGAAATTATGTCGAAAATTTGAATATTATGCAAATACGAAATGTATCGGATGCAGCTTCTGGTGTGGTGAAAATGTATTTTTTTTTGTTATCGACGTTTGAAGGCATGTACATTTTGCCGCGTCTGAGAATTTCGTTTACTTATTCACCGTTTGTCTAAATTTTGCCGTTTCGTGAAAAAAAATCGGTAGCATTTATGTTTGCAGGGTGTCAAAAAAATTGAAAGCCTTATGCAAAAGGCGATAAATTTAAATTAATGTGCGTCTCGGCCAGGTAAAGATGGTGGACAATGGTGAAACCATCATTTGTGCGACACGGTACGCATTGTGGAAAAAATTGGCGGCAAAATATTCACATTATAAAGAATTTTAAAACACATTTTATTTTATGCTAAATCATCCGATTTTAATCGACTTACATCATCCATTTATATAATAATAGTGGTTAATTCTAATTATCGACATGTTTACAATATGTAAATGAAAATGTTCAACATACCTCTAATACTTAGGGACGAACGTAAGCAATAAAACTTAACAGCACTTAAATAATCACCAAAAATATAATTTAAAATCATGCTTCTGCATATAAATCTCTTATTGAAAACATTGAAAAGAACGCGTTCGATTCAGAATCTTGCATATTTACCAGAACTGCACACGTCGATTTTTTGCACGTGTCCAAAAATCAGGTAGATGCCTTGAAAGAGCACGTTTCGGCGACACAGTGGCCCCTAAATCCATTATCGTTCTTCTTACTGAATATACATATGTGAATATTTTTTTCATGCGCGATATTGTTACCTGTACGTATAAAGTATAAGAAACGCTGATGGACCCCTATTATTTCGCTAGGGCCTCCACACTCCCGCATATGCCAGTTTATTGTTGTTATTATTGTTCCCTTCTGGACGACGTTGAATATTCATACCCTTCGCTAATAATAGGTAGTTTTATTTTTTTCGTTTTCGCTTTAAATATTTTATTTTCACCCATATGAATACGCTGATAAATCGTCGAGACTGGATCACGATTCGTATTTGAATATTGCTCGTATGATATAAAAATTTGCATTTATTCGAATAAAATATTGGTCGTTAATATTGATAGGTTTTCTTAAATGAATTCGTATTCAATATTTTTTGAAAATTTTTGAATATCGGTCTCGTTACTTATTTGTAACACCTGTTGTGTACAGGTATACAAAGCGGCACGTTCGATATTTCGAACGCATCTTATTATGTGTAATTTATTATTTTCGAACGGTTTTTTCGTCCCGATTCTAATTTTGTTTATTTATATACGTATTAAAATATCGGCGATTTTATTACTGATGATTGCCGATCGCGATTTTGACAAAATTCGATGTCGAACGTCATTAAGACCACGAATTTGTCCTGCTCGTGATCCGGCGAAGAATTAACAATAGTAATAAAAATCGACCGCGATCATTAAAATATGAGATGCTTATTAAGAGCGGAAACTACACTGGAATATCGCTTATTCGGATTTATTTTAAGAATTCAATATTCAAGTTCGGATTGAATCCGGATGCAAATGCATTCTGTTGCTGTGCGAAAATAGTATGAAATTCTAATGAGTTGATGATTCATGATGATGAATATTTTATTTGAAATTCGGTTTGTTTCAAAGAAATATACACATTTGTAGCACCTGTTTCTTTTTTCCTATTATGAATATCTAAAACGAGATACGTATAATTATCCGCAATCGCTTCGAGACAATTTCTAGGGTCTTCCGCTTTGTAAATTGTTTCATTTTTTTGCCCATATATCGTTATTGGGAGGACCTTCCGCGAAATCATTTGCATTCCAAGAACCGTTTTGAATATAATATTTTCTAACATATGAATGAATTTTATAATAGTTGCGAGTTCGTTATTCGTGTTCCGAGTTCATTCAGAATTTTCGTCCAAATAGAAAAGCATTTCCGGCAAAAATTTATGTTGAAGGTTGTCCGAATCGGACCGTGAATCGTCTTAATTTATTCCGTATTACGTTAACGTTATATTATTATACGTTTCGACGTTGATGTTTTTTTTTTTACATACATAGTTAATTTTTCACGTACTTATAATGCATAACATCGCGCTTTTGCTCAATCGTACTTTTTTCATTTGACGCAATCCTTCAAAATGCGGCAACTGCGAATATATTATGTTATGTATGTGAAAATCGTTGCAGTTTCATAAACTGCATAAATAAGCCGGCTTTTAATTAGAACACATTTATTTTATATCATTTTTGCACATTCGACTCTACCATCCATAAAAATTTATGATTAACGTTTATTTTTCGTTTCAGATGTATACGAATCATCGACAATGAGAGAAAAACAATTCGGTAAGTCCTTTGTATTAAAAATATATTTCTGAAAGCTTTTTCTTTTGTAATAAAATAACGGTCGAACCAGTTTTTTCAACTGCTGCAAAATTGCGTTAGTTTATGGATGCAAAAAGGATCCCTTTGTTTTCTCTAAAATTTCTCTTTAACGGGAATATTTGTGATTTTTTTTCATAGCAAATATTTCGGAACACTAAAAGGAACCGCTCCTATTATGTTTCATTATCGGAACCGTGTCGTAAAATAACGGTCCAAAATATTTTGTCAAAATAAACAATAAATTGGGTCATCGTGTACTTACAAATTACTAAAAATATGGTTGTTGAAAAAAACATCCCCGTTACTTACACAAAATGCCGCTAAACGCTAAAAATGCACATTTTTTCAAAGTGCATTATTCAATGTTCATTTTTTTAGGTTTTCTTTCATCCAGAGCAAATCGCCGTATTGTAAAATAGGGGTTCATCCCCCATTTTTTACGAAAAAAGGGATTTTTTGTTACGCCCCCGCTTTCAACCCCCAATGTTTGAATAGTAATTACGATCTAAAATCAAATACATTTGCGCAAAAAGTGCGAAACATCTCAATTTTATCGTACATTCTATTTCAATCATATCTCGATCGTTTTACTCGGAAAATACTATGCCTCAATTCTATAATTGGTATTTTATCGTAGATTAGTTCGAAGATATTGATGAAGATTATATAATTTTCTAAAATTAAATGAGTTTTGGATTGTTATCAGATTCTAAAGTCATTCGCTCTTTGCGGCTTTAATTATTTTGTATTTTCAACGCTTTTTCTTTGATTTCGAATAAAAATATATACAGAAATCACCCAAAGAATTTCTTTAAAAAAATTGTTTTTACAAGTTAACTTGTCCAGTACTAAAAATTGTCTTACCGTCGTACATTGTGCATTTGTGAAAAAAACTGCAATTTCACGTCGCATTATTTTATTAGCGCTCCTATCAAAATGTCACGTAAAAATACGTGACGCTTTTTACAATCTTTTTTTGTCGAATATTCTGAAGAAATTCTTCTTTGAATAATTGACAATTTACGTTCAATACTGTGCCATTAAACTCATTCGAAATTACACTTTTTCACAAAACACGAATCCGTCAAAACCGTCAGTTTCTTCGGCACCTGCCCACCCGAAAACACAGGTGAAAAAAAATTAAATTGAACATGATTAGATTTCAAAAACAGGTGTATTCAAATAGACCCAGGCATTAAAACAGACGTATCTACCCCGAAAATCGATTCGATTTCATAAGTCTCCCCTTTTGTTAGTTTTTGTGGAGAAATCCGGCGAAATTGCGCCACTTGTTGCCCGCTCATTACGAGGCGAAAGTTAACACGTTGTGTCCCGCTATGTGTGCTCACCTGCTCAATTTGCCCTTTACATTTTTCAGGGGTTGAAATCGTAACCGATCCGTATCGCGACGAAAAGGTTAATGGACACGAGCTTATGTCGAATTTGCATGCGATTATAGCCGTCGCATGACCGACATTTTTCGAAAAATCGTAATTAATTTATTAATGGATTGTTGTTGAAAATTGTATTAATTTATATTTTTTGAGTTCAAATATTATATTAATTGAAATTTTCGATAAAAATGTTGAAAGGTTTTTAAATTTAATTCTATGTTAAACTTAATTTGAAATGGATTTGTGTTATAGTGATTTGTAACTTATGTGTGAGAGTTCCTATTTGTATTCATTTTAAAGATATTTCTATTGATCGTTTATATATTAAAACAATTTAAAAAAAATCAACATAATGACACATTTATTTTAAAATTAAATCAAATCGATGATCTAAATTATAAGAATACCGTACAGACAAAATATTATAAACTAAATTCAACATGCGTCAGAAAACAATTTACTTTACGTAACGATTCTTAACTACAAAAATGTATTTATAAGTTTGACACATTAATCATTTTACTAACCAGACTTTGATAACTATCCACGTCGACGGGTTATTTTTATAATTATAAATAAATTTCACAATATTAATCATATTCGCGATTATTAAATATTATCATATTATTCATAATAATCAAAGCTTACATGTTTTGTCAAACAATATGTAACATTTCTTGTAAGACCATATGACAGAATAGTTTAAGCACTTGTTATATTTACTTTATGTAAGGAAAATTGTAATTACACAAAATCTAATCCGCATTTACTTTGATTGATATCTACATAACACAAAAGTGAAATTAAATTATTCAAACATCGATAAGATCTCAACATCACATTTCCTACATATGAACACCCAAATCAACCACACATATAACACTCAAATCATCCAAATTCTAATCCATAATTACTTTCACACAAACCTCGTTAACACGAAGCTTTTTTCCTCCACAAAATCGGCGTTCATAATCGAACTTCCATAATTTTTTTCTAATCTCACCACACAGTAATAGTAGTAACAACCGATCAGGTGTTCTCAAACGGCACTATCCGATAAGCGCATAACCGATTAAATTAACCCGCGCGCTGCCCGTCGTAATATAATGGGTTCGAGTTATCCGATGCGCCATCTTAACGCATTAAAATACGATCCGTTCGCTGACTTTGCTGATCTAAAAATGCTGATCTCTCTTTATTTCTCTCCGTTTAAATTTCAAAGAGATCGGTTCGGTAGTGTTATTTGAATAAGCCCACTATCGCGCGGTGTCCACGATCCCGAGATTGACGTTTCGAATTGTAGATCGGCCTCATAGATCGGTCGGCTATTGTTTTGTTAAGTGATCCGTTAAATTTCGTGGAATTTAACTTAACGGCGATGACAACTCGTTAAGATCGCTCGATTATTGTAATGTAATGATCTATATTGAATTGTGGATTTGTAAGCGATCGATCTTGTATTGCGTTGCGCAATTGTTTTATATGTATAGTTATTTTTGTTAAATTTTGATTGGAATGTAATTTGAATATTCGTGAATCGATCAATGTGAATATTTCTCATACATAAAATTGAGTATCTTTGACATTTGAACGCTATAACCGTGCACGTTAACTCGAACCAATCTTTTTAATATAAATATTTTTATTAAATATTATTTTCACGATTAAATATCAATCGTATTTCATTTTTAATTGAATATAATAATTTAATAATTTATTAAAAAAATATACAAAAAAATAACTTCTACATCAATCTAATATTGAATCGATTTTTTTATGATTTTCTTCGATTTTTTCGATTTTTTTTTAATATTCGACTCCTCAGCGCTTTCATATCAATATACCGTAAAACCAATTTAGCGCTGGTCATGAACCGAGGGCGCTATCCGAAACAGAATCTGCATACGCCCCTTTGGTCCTGAACCGGAGGCGCATCAAACTGGCCTCTGCCGCATATTAATTACCATACTAGACCTCATGGGAGGAGACGGCCGACCTTAAAATAACGATATTTAACGAGAACAATCCCATAAGCCGTAATAATAATGAAAATAATAACGGCGGAGATGTGCGCGCAGGAAAAATCGACACCTACGAGGAGAGCGCCGAAAAGGTTAACTCGTTAACGAAGTGGCGTTAATTGTCGGAACGTGAAAAAATCGGTATGAAGACGTACGGCTGTGTTCGTATGCATGATTGATTGAAGTTAAATTGTTGATTGATCTATTTAAAATTGAAATAATGGTCGTTCGATTCGATTTCGCATGGGAAAATACATTAGCGCTGGCCGAAACGTGCTCCTCGAACTGTGTGTTATGGCGAATGGGAAAAAAATAAACTAATTGACCGCCATTAAATAATTATGTATTGAACGGAAAAAATCGTAACGGCTTCACATTGGGCGTATCTGCGTATTTTGATTTATTTGTCTATTTTTGATTTATTACGCGAACTTGCCTAATCCATCGATTAATACGAGTGCATTGAAATTTTTCGGTATTTTAATTAATATTTATATGTCAATATTGATCGTATAAACGTCGTTGAATATCTAATTGATACTCCCATGATTTATTATTTTGAATCTGATAATATTATATATTGATTACACAAAATCACGAGCGTCCATGTAAACGTGCCGAGAGCAAAATTTTCCCCGGCCCCATTACCGGTATAATGCAGCGAAAAACAAGAACAATATTATATGAGGTCGCATATGTAAATTCTTCTATATAACACCTTAACGACCCCGCTACGACCTAACGATCATGGGAAGACGTTCGGCGAGAAAACGACCGGCAATTTTAAAACACTTTGTAAATAAAATTAGTTTCCAAATCGACATTCGTCGCGAAAAGTCGCGGTTACCACATGTCGAATTTTCATTGTTCGCCATTTAATCGTAGCTGCCACTTCTCGTTACAAACAAACAATTACATTTTTGTATTTACGAAACGTAGTTGTTCGAAGACAAATGTTGCGTTCCGTTAATCCGTTATTTTTCACGTATGCAAACGCCGTTCAATATTCTCTTCTCTATTAGGGATGTTTTTTTGATTTTTGATACTAAAAAGCTATACAATTCATTTTAAAATGATTACCCAGAAGTTCAGCTCTAAAAAAACGTTGTTTTTATTGAAAAATGCATACAATTTGTATCAAAATCAGGGGAACAAGGCGCCACTGCGCATAACATTTTGCAGATGGGAATGCACATTTATAATGCACAAGTAGGTGGAGATGCACCCACCTCGCCGCCAGCAAGGCCGACCACCACAATTACCACTGCCATAATAAACTACGTGCTGTATAAGACATGGATGTGCACAAAGGGCGAACTCGACAATGTGGAAGCTTTTGTACGCCGAAATTCGTGGAACGTATTAACTTATTAGTTAGATCTCATATGATAATGTCGATACTGGTGCCCTCATGAAAATTCGCATTGTTATACAAATTATCAGTCTTATCGATGTGTTCGAAATATGTTTCATTGGGTCAGTAGTGGGTCGGGAAAAAAATGTTTTGGACCACCGCTTTGCCGCGCTTTTGTTCTCGAACGGTTTTTGCGCGCCCTTTTTTTTCTTCTTGGCCGATCGATTTGAATTGACACAGTCGCTATACCTGAATTTTCGGATCAAATTGTAGTGCAAGTGTACAAAAAATAGTTCTCTATACATGGCCAGAAGTTGCTTATTTAAATTTATTTTTATTCAAAATATATTCTGTTAAATTTCGTATTTGAAAGCTTTTAGTGAAATGATAAAAATCGATTTCTAGACAGAAATTTTAACTGATCTTTCAGGATTAATGTCACAAAATGAATCTAGCGAAATAACATTTTTCGTGCGAGTTTAGCTTTCCTGTCCTCGGCGGAATTCGTGGCCCTTTTTTCTAACATCTCAACTGACCAAAGGGAAATTTCTCGGATCCCATTGTTTCGAAATGATGCGGTGATGAACCGTCCGAGTCCTTTGTTTCCTTTTGAGTGCATTTTTTTTTCGTGTGTTGCCCACATACGGTCTTGCATACATAATCCCGTGCAAAAATATGCAGAAAAACGGTACGCGGATGTTCTCTAAACAGGTAAAATTTTTCAGGGGTACAATGGTTTTGTTATTATTTGATATTTCTCGACAGCTACTTTTCGACAACATACTTAACTAGAATTTTTGCAATTCTTGAAAATAAATTTTGAATTTTATTAACAAAATTATAATATAAGTTTCAATTGGTAATTGATTATAAATGTTATATAATGTCTTTGTAGAGAGTCTTACGAACCGTGACTATTACAATATAGCACACACTAACGAGGCTTGATGCGAATTTTCAATTTTTCACCACCTAACTAACGACCAGACAAATGGATACTTCTATAACGTTTTATATTTATTTTAAACGAAAAACAAACTAATCAAATTTGCATGAAATCCTAAGCAGCCTGAGGCTTGAATATTCAACTGTGGGAACACATTCAAAGAGAATCCGCCTTCCGCATTTCAACCAAAAAATATTCGATTGTAAAAAGAACAAAAAATAAAAAAGGGATCCAATTTGAAATTAACCCTTTGACCGCTCGGAACCAGTCCCTTTATATCATAATATACACTACATCCCATAAAAAACGTACGTTCAAAAAACACTAAACAAATTTCATAATACTCGAATCTACTTAACAAAAATCAAGATTTCGTACATATGACACTAATTGAAGCTGTTTCGTATCACTCTGAATATTCATAAAAGTTAATTTAATTCTGATTCATGTACTTTTTTTGGGTGTTCCCGTAGTGATTTCGTTCCCGGCTTAACACGATGCTCGTTTTGTACGGGCCCTGAAGAAGTATTCATAATACGTATAAATAATAATGGTAGTGCGGCTCGGCACACTGTTTAGTAATTTATTCAAAACGGGAATGAATTTTAATAACAATACAAAACAGTTTCGTTATTATAATACGGAGGCGCTGTCAAAACTTCGCGTAAAAAGGCCCCCACGTAATTAATATAATAAAATTTGTTCTACGCTCCAGAACGAAAAGACATGAAAGATACACGGCCGCTTCCAGATTTTAATACGATATATTACAGGGTTGGCACTAGTATTTTTTTTTATTCAAATTTTATTTTACTTCTTAAAATAAAAATGTTTTGCTATTTCTGGTATAAATATCGAAATCCGCTTTCGATCCGTCAGAATTCAGTATGATAAATTTCAATAGATTATTAATTCAATGAATCAAGATAACGAATTACATTACGATTTCATCATAGATTTCGATAATTTAAAAATAAAATATTTCAATGACGAATCATCCTAATTTGAAAAACATGTATCAAAATTTACTTTGATCAAAATAATCCCCATCGAAAACTCAATCTTTCATCATGATCAAACATACCATCTTTAATAATTATATCTTCTATTATGAACATACTCAATCTCTATTTTATTGATCCGACCAATTTCAAAATCGAACACGACCAATCACACCCAACAACCATCCCGCCACAATTCATCGATCAAAATCGCAAATTTCCGTTATCCCCAAACACACACAATCCACCATCACCCACATACCAAAAAATCAATCCAATACGAAAATGTGGCAACCTTAACCAGCCCGACGCGATTACCATTCGCCCAAGCCGAGATAGTGGCTCACAACCGGCGGCTTAACTAACCGTATCAACGCGCGCGCGGCTCATTCACAATAACGACGACGATCCTCGGATGACACATCGCTGAATGGCGGCAGGATCGTCGAGGACGAAGGTCAGGATTGTCGATGGAAAAAATGTTGAGGATCGTCGTCGGCAATGTGGTCGTTGGGCGCCGCCGAAGTGTGCCGGTTCGATTGACCTGAGGCGTTGTTTAATTTGTTGTCGGTGGATTGTGCTTCTGTTGTTGCGTTTTGGATTAGTTGAGTTAGTTTTGAATTTAAAAAATTATCGTGAGTTAATAATAATATGTAATATCATCCGTTTTTGAATGATTTTATTTATCTTGAATGGTTTATTCAACGTATGCGTCTCGTATTTCGTCCGTTTACTATTGTTTGTTTTATTATATTTCAGAATTCCTTAGATATCATTCTAACGCTTAACATGTCTATTTACTATTCATGCTTCTCGCCACATGGCCAGTCAACTGTTATTTTGATCGTTTTAATGTCCTTCACTCTGATTATTATTTTCATCCAAGTGATACTTTTTTATCTTTTCTGGTTATTCATAACATGTTTTTTTGTTCGCATTGAATTTTTCTTAAGATTTTCGCAATCTAAAACCACATTTTGTAAACATTTTGCAGAATTTCCTCTTCAAATATACAAAAATTTCAATTTAAAATTACATTACTTTTTCCAAAAGTACTGCATTCTAGTATCATTTATTTTAGTTTTTTCTCCATTCCATCCATATAAATATTCATGTACAACACCTATTTTTTCATTAAAAAATTACGTCTCCGAATACTCAAAAATAAGATAATTTGTGATTAGTTATTTTTTTCCAAAATGAGGAAAAAATATCTTGATCTTATAATACAAGTATTTCTTATCAACGATGTCTGAAATTATAATTTACTTAGCAATTGTAGATATCTGATTATTAATTTTCAGAATTACTAAAATCCAATTCAGATACATAAACAATAAAATTGATATAATCATTTCGAAATGAATAATGCAATTATTGAAAATTTTAGTCATACTAAATTTATTATATAGCCCAATTATTTAACAATTCCGCCTAAATTCGCAATAGTAGAAATTGAAATTTTATTAACGTACTATATATCAATAGTTTTCAGCGTACGTAATTGCGTTATAAAAAAAAATATATTAACTAATTAAAACAATAAATAACGCTTTTTCCCTAATTACTTCGAGGCGAGTATAAATCACGCAAAGGCGCAAAATGTATATAATTTTATTATATCGTATTAATGAAAAGCGACAAAAACGAAAAAAATCCAACGCTTAACGACCGAATAAAACCATCAAAGCGTTCGAGAATCATTTGAATGAATCTAATAAAAATTCACGAAAACGCACACATCCTCCCATATAATACATCTACACGAAAATTTTTAATGAATGAACTCTTTTTGTGAATAGGGTAATGAAAAAAATCGGCTTTAATTACCCGCCGAGTATGTAAAGCACATGAACAGGGAAACCCGTATACGTTATATCATATCGAAAAAATAACGTAAACGTACTTATTATAAATAGAAGAACGAGATTTTACGCGAGTCTTTGACCGAAAGTCGAATACCTCGAGTCATCGTCGATGGAAAAAAAAGTGTATAAATACGAAAAAAATCATGATTCCGTATATATAATAGTATATACAGTGAACAATTTAACAATGCGGAATGATCGCATGCGCTCTCTCGTTGTCGAATCGAACGTTTCTTGATAAAAAAAATGACGAAAAAAAGGCCGGTGAATAAAATCGTGAGGAATTCGTTTTAATTCGAACGCTGAAAACGGGAAGCGTGACTTATGAGCTTCAGGAAATGCCTTTTGTATGTACTCTTTTTTTTTTGAACTATTTTAAATCGTTTCGGTTAACCTTTCGAGTTGACGAAGATGCGCGTTCACCACTAACCTAGTAAATTCATAGGATTTTTTAACAAATTTCAGAATACCCAATAAAATCTGAGAACGACAATTTACAACTCTCATTCAATAAGTTTTATGATGAAACGCTAAAAATTATAATCGCTTTTATCTAACGTTTGATTTGAATCTAAATGACCTCATATTTTCGCTTTTTTTTGCACAAGCTCGATCGCTATCTACTTTAAACAGAGTAATGCAAAAATAATTGATTGTTCCGAATGCAAATACGCCATTATATAAACCGGTCGCACTCTCGATTTTGCCCGAACCGGATAACAACACCATACAAAACACCATAGCGTTGACCCTGCGCGATTGTTCAAAATCGAATTTGAATCGATCCCCGCACATTTTCGAAAATTTCACCACACAAATGGCGAGGCCCACTAACTCGGCGAATTTTCGTCCGTCGTTATGTATCACGTTACACGCGATTTTCCGCCATTTTCGTAAATTAGCCACCGAGTCTAATGTCAAAGTTGTAATACTTTGCGCCGTTACTTTTTCGAAAATTCGTCAATAACGAGCCGAGATAACGACCGCCGAGCGGTGTCGCATGCGCAAATTAACAGTTACGGCCGTGGAAAAAATGACAAAGCTTATAAAATCATATAGAATATCGTATGAAAGTATGAAAAAAATCGGTCTAACGACCCGTCCCGGGATCGTTCGCGCAACGCCGCAACGGTTTGCCTGTCATTCAATTACCGCGATAATAAAAGTCACAGAAGCGCGAGCACGTGCATGTACCACACACACGCACGTGTGCTTCCGTTTATTCAATTTATATCAAATGATAATATATTGAATTTAATTTGAATTTGGTTAATTGCGAAAATTTTTTGGTTTTTTTCGGTTTTAATGTCGGTTGGTTCTTTGAAAATTTTGTATAAATTCTGTATGAAAAATATCATATTCAAATTATTTAATTGATTTATAATTAATGTGTATAAGTTTTTTGAATTGTTTCGAAATGAGTTATTAATATTTTTTTGTGTAATCTGCGTGTATCGTTAGTTTGACTTTCACCAATTCTATTTCTGGTAGTTTAGCTAAATTACTCGTTAACTTTTTATGTATCTGTTTCTAATGATAGTGTTTATGTATTTTTCAACTTATTTTGAATATGTTTTTCATATGTCAAATTTTTGGTTTACAAAATCGAGCTTTCGTGATACTTCAATTTCATTAATTTAATTTTAAACATACAGTTTTTTTATGATAAAAATTAGAAAAGCTTACATTAACGATATTTTTAATATTTTTTAGGGATATTCGTATCATAGTTAAGCCCTACAAATCTTCGAAGTTAAGCGTTTCAATATAGAAATAAAAGATCTCGTTGGATTGACACCATTCAACGAAAAGCCTTGTTTTGCAATTAATGTTATATAAAATACAAATTATAATGATGATTCGTATATTTTATAATGATTTCATTCAAATTTTCAATGCACACTTCTGCAACATATGAACAAACAAAATTTTCTTCATACATCGAATAAATTGAATCGACAACGAAAATCGTTGGCATTTACACAATTCTCCTATTATTTACGTACTGTGTCGTAACGTTGACATTATAAGTGCATCAGTCACACGTGAAAATTACAGTAGATTACCGATTATATTTATACAGTTGAGCTTTGCCTGATACGTAAGTTAATATACAATGAAATAATGTGTATTTCAGATAAGAATTGAGCAGTGTTCTGGAAGACGCCGGCGCCTAGTCGATTTCTAGGGATCCTTTTATTTATATAATAATAAAAAAATCGTTTTGAAAAAAAAAATGTTATTTGAAACCCTCGAGATAAGAATTCATTGGCGCCAGTTATATTTAATCTTAAATTCGCATGAATTCCGTTACTTATCGATTATTTTCAATAATATTAAATTTATTTTATCAGTACATTTGAAGTACTTTTTGATTATTTAAATATTTTTACATAGTCGTGCATGGTTGATTCGCAAAAAATAATCTAAATTTCCTCAAAATTTATATATATTACTCAGAAATATACATATTATTATCTATTTAAATATGCGTTATCTATATACTCGTACTTAGATTTATGTATGATTTTTATTTATTTTTAAACTTATATAAAAATCAAAAAATATACATTAAATTTCACTAAACTTTATGAAGAATCTGATAAGCACAGGACAATAACACGTCATCCAACACGTCACCAACTTAAAAGTCGGCAATCATTTTGCCACTGCGGACATTTGTACATATTAAATCAAACCTTTCGGCTTTTACACAACACGCTAGGGGCTAATTTACGATTCAATATCGAAAATGCGCCGTCAAAAGACACACATGATTGGACACTATCCATTCCTAGAACAATAAACGGTGGAAACGAATCAGATTTTCGACGGCCCTATGACGCTAACTGGATGTTAAATAGCTTTTACCGAGAAATATTTACGCGGTGGCATTAAACAACAATGATGTATGGCCGTTCCGTGAGCCGAATCTTTTATTGTTGTCCGATAATATGTGAATAATATATAATATGTACATGAGCCGCTTTAGAGGGCTTTTCACGTGCGCATAACTATCCGATCACGATCTAATTTTCGATGCTTGACCATTGCAACGTGTCGTTGACACCTTGTCGTATATCATAATATGCTAATTGGGTGTGGATGTTTGTCGTTGGAGATACAAGGATGTAATAGAATTTAAACTTGAATGAAAAAAGTAATTTTCATAAACTAGATTCTCAGGTGTTGCCGATAGTTGTGACTGAATTTGAATGTTTTCAGTCGAACTTAATTTATTATTAGTTTTTCAATAATTTAGCTAATGAAAAATAATTCTGATGTAATTTTTTTTAACGTAATCATACTGACTAATTTATTTGGAACTCATTTGCTATCAAATTTGATAAAGTTAGATCGATTTATGAAAAAAATCCAGTCTGGTAAATACACAAAATCATATGAACACGTGTTTATCAATTCAATATCGATTACAACTTACTATATTATATAATTAACTTAGTAATAATTCATATCGCTTACATAATTGACTAAACAACTCATTACGCATAAACAGAAATCAATCTTTCCTTATTTCTTGTTAAATCAAATAAAATCCATTATCATACATCATCCTTTTCAAATACTAAACAATACAATTGTAATACAATACAAACACGTGTCAACAACATCGACAACAACAACCTAACAAGATAATCCAACTCTTACACAATCAACACCTGAAACAAAACTCTTCAAATCATTCATCAATTACCAAAACCAAAACAGTACGATCACATCAAAACAAAAACTTTTCGAACAACCGCAACTCAACATACGCAAACAGCCATCAATCCACGCACTCGACAATCAATAACCCGAAAACCCATCACCATCGCCCAACACCATCCACTTGCTACATCGAAACGGCACAATTGCGTGACGATATCGTCGTCAACAGCCTCCGGGAAGACGATGGGCGTCGTCCATGACGCCCGCCTCATCTTCGGGCCCGCCCACCCCGAACAAATCACGCACCGTTTCTAATCTCCTTTTAATTCCATACTGTCAAAATGTACTGCGTCGCTTTTTCCATGCGTGTATTTTTCGGTTTTTATATTATTGTTTTCACGTGTTTAATGTGCTTTTTAGTTGGTGCGTGCGAGCTTCGATTCCGGGTTTCGCGCTTCGGACGCATTCATATCTTTATTTATTTTTTGATGTTTTAATTTTTTTTCAATGTAATTTCGATATGATTTTAAAGATACCAAAATTCTATGTAATTTCAATAATTTCAAGAAAATTGTTAAGAAATCTTTTAATTTTTTGTTATATTTTCCTTATTGATCGTTTTATAATATTTGAAATGGAATCATTCATTCAAACTATCTAGAATGAAAAACTTTCGGCGTCGATTGCATATGCGATATCGCGTTTATTCAAAGATGGTACGATGATTGCACAATTTCTCTCGCACCATTCATCAAAAGTAGTCGATCTACGAAAGATTGAGAAGCCAGAGACGATTTGCATAACTGGCGAAGAGAAAACGACACATCTGGCTTTCGACGATCGTGAGAAAATCTGGTGTCCACAGACGGACACGTCTCTCGCCACCGACATACGTATAATTGATCGTGATCGTCGTCCGACTTCCTCGCATCTAACCGATGAAATCGAACTCGGAAACTCATATCTGATAAGGAAAATCTGAATTTCTGAAGGCGAGGACGATACGTGTGATGTGTCATGTCGTTAGAAATGCGTTAACTCGACGAAAAATCATTATCTGTGTACGGTACTTTTCTTATCGCGTGTTGCACTTCTCACATATCCAAATGCACGTATGTTAATATTTTACATATCAATTTTTCAATTGAAATATAATATACATTAATGTATTTGACTTTTAATCATGTAGAGAAGTTTTCGATGTTTTTTTTAAATAATAATTGTGGATGATCATTGTATACTTTTGATCACTGTAATCGAACTCTTCTTAATCTCAAATCAACCTGTGACGTCAGAAATTGATTCTGATATTCTCATCATGCACATTTAGTAATCGTTTTGAAAAAGTTGCAAAATATTATATTTATCCGTATTATCCACATATATTCCAAATTCATACATAAAAATTTCGATCACATTTCTTTGCAATTAAACATTATCATTAAAAAAAAACTTTTTTAATGTAATTCCTTCTAATATGAATTCTTTATTACTCAGAAACACAAAATCAGAATCTAAACTATTATTATATCGACTTTCGAAGCGATCGCACTAATTCAATTACGCTTCCAACGAACCGGCACTACGTACAAAAATCCCTAGAATATCACAGGGATTCCCCGCGGTCGGTTATTGGAAATATTTTTCCGGAGGACCTCCTCTTATTATATATATAAAATGTCATACACGTACGTGTATTTACGTACATCCCTTAGCCGATTTAAAGTGGTCAAAGGAGCATAAAAGGAAGGCAATCTCCTCATTTCGTATACTGGCACACTCTACCCGTTTCTCCCTATCCTTTTACGATAATATGATTGGTATTTGAGTACATATTATTTCCTAACTCCCCCGATAAAAATGGGAGTGGTGCGAAGAGTTATCGAAAAATAGCGTATGTCTAATGTCTTTGTGCGTGTTTTTTATATATATTTCCATTTCATGCTTTATTCCTTGAATGGGTATTGTCAAATTTTCAATACGTTTTATAATCATGTAAATATTAACTTTTTGGACTAAACAAGATTTTTTTA
Organism: Hydropsyche tenuis; assembly: GCA_009617725.1. Lineage (NCBI taxonomy): Eukaryota > Metazoa > Arthropoda > Insecta > Trichoptera > Hydropsychidae > Hydropsyche > Hydropsyche tenuis. The sequence goes on from VTON01000109.1 coordinate 479,192, forward strand.
AGTTTTAAAGAAAAAATTTCTTGTTGATATGCTGTATAGTAAAAAAAAATGATGTAGTAAATATCTTATAAGGGTTGAGTTTTTTTCGTATGTCGGCATTTCAATTTGTTTCCTAAACGAGATCATAAACGCTCGTTTGCTTTTTAGCTATTTTCGACACGTTTACATCACCAATTCCATATATCAATATTTTGTAATATGAATCAATCGTTATTTTCGAAAAAATAAAATAGCTCCTTCAAACGAATCATATTCCCCCGTTCTAATTAATTCAAGCAATCAAAAAGGAAAATGCAGTATATAACGAATGAATTTTAAATTTGACGATAAATCGCAACGTTCACTGTTATTATGTTTTAATAAAGTTGAATATCATTAACAAACACCTATTAATTAAATCGAAATATATATATTTTTTAATAAACGTATTGCAGAAGAATCGTACTTACTTATGTCTTAATTGTTACGTAGTGTATACGTTTTGTTTAATAAAAATCACACTGTGAATATTTTCGAATTTGATCGACTGAGAATCTTTTTAGTTCACCTACATCGATAAAACGTGCATTTTATAATTAATTAAATGCACATTCATTAATTATTTCTTCATATTTGTTAATTATATGAAAATATTAATGAAACGGAACCTACACGTGTATTTCAAATACATTTATGAAGGTTAAATTTGCATAGCGCTTGGTTCAATTCATGTTTGTAAAAAATAATCTTAAATAAATATTTAATCTTAACGGCTTCACACACTTTTCACGCCCAACGTATTTATTGACGTCATTTACGTATATATGTACACATTAACAATAAATTTTATTCATGTGATATACGCATTCAAAATATTTAAGGACGGATTAAGAGTGTTCGTTATTTGATCTTAATATTTACCTATAGTACGCATCGTACAAAATTCGATAAAAATTAGCATGTCCGTTTATCGTCTGGAATAATAAAAAATGGTTTCATTCTAAAATCGTGTACAATCGGCGATTATAATAAATAAGTTTTGTATAATAAAAACGAAACGCTTTCACGAAACTGGCATCCAAACATTAGATAGATTCTTATCCGGCTTTGGAAGTAATTAAATAAACACACGAAATGCTTTATTACATATTAAAGAAAATTAAAATATTATCTTGTATTCAAATCATATACCTAACTAGTGCATAACCTTTTGAACGCAGCATATTTTCCATCAAAACTTTGTATTAAACTTTATTAAGTTTTACGCAACGTCACATTCACACAATGAAACGAAACATTCTTACCGAACTTATCTTAATTTTTCCTTCAATTTTACTTTCTAAATAAACACATTAAACGCACGTTTCACATTAACGGCAAATATTTATTCAAATGCGGCTCATTGTTGAACTTAACGGACGCATTTTTTTTTATATATATTTTTCGTATATACTTACTTGTAATCGTACAACAGCTTTATAAATTCCATTTTGATATTTTCTTACACATGTAACATTACAAAAAAAATTAAGATGTAATGCACCGGACGCAATTCGAATATTATTATACATGACGACAATGCCCGGGTAATTTAGAATCATTACGTTTTTATGAGATTATGACGTAAATTTTGTTTGTTTTTGGGAAATCATCTGAAACGAGAATGATTTCATATAATCTGTAATATTCTGAATAAATTCAATTTTACGAGTGCATGTGTGTGTTCTAGATTCATGTTTATGGACGGTTTCTACTGATTATGTATATTTCAATTCGTCGTAAAAACTCATAACTCATTTCTCAGTAAACTCATTACGATGCACTTGTTAATTGCAGGATTAAGACGAGGCCGCCATTAAAGTATTCGTACAGGCGTCTATCAATTTTTAGAATTGTTATATATAATATTTATTAAAATTATAAACGTATTTTTTTTTCTTTACAGGTATGTACTTACTTACTTTGATATTTTTCCCTGTTAAAATTGGTAACGTATGAAATTTCGTTTGCATATACTTATGTTTCTCGTAATTCAGAAAGGGCAGCCATAAAATTCGTGATTGTTACTGTTGCGGCAATAACAAACGAGCCTTTTTTAAATTTTTTTTATACATAGGCACAAAACCTTTTTTTTCTGTTAAGACAGACTCGTTAAGTAGATTTTAATAAACGGTTTCTCGCGTTCTGGGAACCCGCTACATGTAACTACGTATTTTAATGTAAATATAACGAATCTAGATTCGAAATAGTTGACGAATTACACCACTTTCTAAATCATGAACTTGTTCATACACTATTATTTTTTATTTTTTAGAATAATCGACCGAAATAAATTATAGACGGTCTTTCAAATTTAATTTCGAATTTATATAATTTGAGGATTATCTGCACATGCAAATATCTAATAAGGTATAATCTATCTTGCTCACATTCATTATTTTCGCATGTTTCTATTTAACTTTACAGTTCTAAATAACCAATCAATGCGTTCTGTATACGGCTGATCATAGTGAAAAAAACCACTCTTTCGAAATTAAAAATTAAAACGTAACGTGTAATGATGATTAATTCTAATATGATTGACGTGTATTGAATTGGAGGTGATCGATACGAATAATATTATTATGTGATCGTTATGATACAAAAGTAATATAGATGTTAGAATCTGTTCTCGGAATACACTGATCGAGATTTGTATTAACTCATATCATATTAACTTTCGTATAATATACTTCGGTATACGGAATATCAATTGAAATGAGATTTACAACTCAATTTATATTCAATCACCGTTTCGATCTTATCAAACGCGAATCGCAAATCGCTCAATCAATATGCAGCAGATTTGCAGATTTCAACATTGAAATTTAGATGATTCATGCAAATCAAAATTACGTCGTTTCTGAAAGGAGCTGTACTATGAAAAAAATCTAATTTGCATTTTAGTATATTTTCATGCATTTTTTTCGCTTCAGAAGCGCTAAATTCTGTTCCCACGACACGAAATCGTTCCATAAACGGATATTAAAAATTTTCGAGTCGAAAATTATGTCTGCTTTTTGATATCGCTCACAATATGCGTAATTGACAAGAATAAATAAATGCGGCACCGGTAGGCAAATTATCCCGGCGGTCATCATCGTCGTTGTTTTGATGATCTCGAAAAAAAAGACAACACTGTATGTGAGTGGCTTGAAAAAATCTAATTTGAATCCCCGCTGAGAAAAGGCACGATAATTTCGTAGCCTAATTGACACCGAAGAAGAATCTGTGATCTGAGAAACTAAAATTTTGCATACAAAATCTTAATTTATTTTGCTTTATGTATGTGTAACGTTTTTTTTGCGAAAAAGCATACACGTGCTGATTTGAATTTGCATTATTATTCCGAACGTGTGTAAGATATGAGTATTCGAATTCAAAATTTGTACTAAAAATGTGATGTGTATCCAACTTAATTTAATTAAACTGGACAAGTCGAGATCGTATCAAATCAAAACACTTTTTTTAAATTTTAATTTGTGTCAATGTTAATTGTGTTTAAAATAGACGATAATGCGAAAATTTAAATATTAATTTTATGGTTATACACGTCTGATTCATTTTGAATCTTACGAGAAAAAAATGCGGATTTTCCGCGTGTTATGAACGAATGAAAAATTGTTCGCATGCAAATGACTCTAAGCAAAAAATCTAATATGAATATTCAAAGAGCGAACAAAAAAATTGCCACAATTATATTAATTTGTATTGTTTATTCGTCGCGTTTTTTTTTACATTTGTTTCAAATATTAATTTTTTTCCGCTAGAATGTTGTGACGTAAGATGTAAAAATTTTATAATGTATGATCGAAGGGAAAGAAGAGATCGTTTGCCGGATGATTTATGGATCGCGGCGAGAGTAAGAATCGCGGCTTCGCCTAATTACAAAGTCATTATTTACCTTCTGATGATGGTCGATGGATGGCCGGCCGTTGTTTGATCATTACGCGATCCGAAAATAAAAATAATAATGAAAAAACTCAACCGGAATATGTGGGAAACTGTGTTTTTTTTCGGGAGTATGCGCCTCTTCCGCATAGACAAACTGTGTACTAAACGAAATCATTTTTCACATTGTTCGATGTCGACTTTTGTAATCGATAATTTAAGAATCGCATTAGAAATTATTAGATTACGCTTTTTTCGAATCTAATCTTCAATTATGTTGTACAATAAATTAAATATTAAATCGTGTTTCTGAGATGACGGTTTCGATATGATTGGCTGTCAAGGTGTTGTGTCAGACTTCGTTCAGCCATCGTCGGTTGCGCTCAACCTTTTTTTAACGGTAACTTTGAAATTTATTCCGATCGGATGTATCTGGAATCCAACTAGATCTTCATGTGACACGTACATGAGAATTTCCGTTGCATATATTCTAATAAGATTAAAGTTTTTCAAACTTTTGTGCAATCATTCATTTCAATACAGATTTTACACTTCAAATTATACGTTTTACACGTGTAAAAACTGTTATACTTTATGTTGATATAAATATTGTTCGATGAATAATAGGAATTCATCACTAATCAATTTAGGAATCACAGTTTTGAGACTGGAAAAAATTTCGATGAAATCAATTTTCCACTATTTCGTTAAGCGATTGAATTTTAATAAGAGGTTTTAGATATAGAATTAGCAAATATTATAGCTTATCTATCACGTCCTTTCTGGAAGATTAGAACCTAATTATTTATGTTTTTCTGAAAAATAGTCAGCTACGTACATGGTCCGTAACTGGTGCATTGCCTTATATCATATAATTTCCACCGAAAAAAAATTGAATAATTTCCCTTACGCATAAAAAGAAAAGGCTTACATTTAAAAATCTAAATAGTATAACCACCTCTAACAATACGATACATATTTTCATACATCTTTTAAGCATTTCATCTCCTACTTAATTCCAATAATCGACAAAACCTTCAACAATACTAAACCGAACATAATTTAAAAAAAATCATCAAACACCCTTTCAAATCAGCCCCCTCCTCACGATCCAAAACACTGCCCCACATACTCGTTTCAGCCGTCAAATCCCAATCGCACCCAACACCCGATAATGAGGCTTTATTTCTTCGTTCCCACGACGGCCACCCGCCGCCACTGGCCGCCGAATTCACGGAACTTATTATGAATAATGATCGACCGAATTAACAGCTAATAACGGCCGACAAAGGGAACAAGCGCCACCGCGTCCGTACACAGGGTCGCATAATACGATATTGTAAGTACGTACGAATTTATTTCGGTTTTTTCTCTCGGACTTTTTGTCCATCTTGGTTCGTTTCTGTCCTTCTCGCTCGGCTCGTTATTATCGTCTGTGCGCGCACGCCGCTCTCTGTACTTTTACAAAAAAGGCCGCATCAATCAGATTTATTACGGGGCCGAGCGCCGACAGCTCGGGCTGGCAACACAGTATTATTTCATATTATACGTTTCGAATGTAACTGAACTGTACAAATATATGCATTTTTGCGGAAGGTTGCGAAAAAAAATGGGAAAAGTCCGTCGCATGCAGCGAAGGTGGAGCCTAGTGGGTGTATAGTGTCTATCCGTGTACTGGCCGTATCTAAATTCGTTTAACATGGGTGATCGGTTCGAAACAGACGTTCGATGTAACTGGATCGTTAACACGTAATTGAGAATAATGTGTTAGGAAAAAATAGAAAGAATAAACTATTGGAAGTTGATATTATGGATTACGTCAGTGATCGTTGAAAGAACTGTGATATAATTTTGAATGATTGTTGTGTTTTTATTAATTTTCGTATTGATGATTTTTCCATTCTTAAATCTCCATTTCAGAAATTGTAAATGATCTTTTTTGTTATTACCGAATAAGAATTAAATATAATAAAAATAATGTTTATAGTGTTTTAATGTACGTGCACATAAAATTTTATTTGTATAAAACAAATTTGTCCAAATTACCTTGAAACAAAAAAAAATATATTTCCAAGATCAATCTGGCTTCAAAACCGACATTATTTCTTAACTCAATAATCATTATATTATTCAGATAGCATTAAATAATTTGAATACGTTTTTTATCTAACATTGAAATAATTGAGTTTTTAAAGATACGATCTATTATTATAATACTGTTAAGTCCATATCATTATTTACGCGTCGACATTCATCGTATTGAAAAAAACAAATTTGCATATAATTTTAGTTTCATAGAAAATTATGAGCAATAAACTAATATAGATGTAGTCTGAGATACGCAATTTTTCAAATTATAAAAATGATACTATTGAATTATGTGTCGGAAACGCTTCGAATAAAAATGTGGCACTCTATAGTAACGAATTTCGAATTGCTAATGCGTTAATTAAGTAAAACGGCCGCAATCATAATTTTGAATCTTTATTAATTTTTAATTTCGCCGCCATGCTAATGCCGACGTAATAAAAACGCACGCGGAATTAATTCGAAATTTCGCGAAACGGAATATTGATAACAATTAATTGTTCAGAAGGACACCACACGCGATACACAGGAAATTAATATCGTTAATGCGACTTTTGAATTATTGTTAGGAGCGTTGCTTTACATTTGATGCCGTTTTATTTGTTTGCACGAATTAAACAATTAACAACCGGTTAAAGTGCGAGCGCGGACGCTTTCAAAATCGCAACGGTGGTAATTTATTCGCGGGTTTCTGTAACTTTTCGCCTCAGTTTCCAAACGTGGAATGAAAAAAAAGAGGATTTATACGTAAAACGGTTTTAATTGATTCATGAATCATGCATGCATTAAAAATCGTATGCAACGATAATTTGATTTATGCATTGTGCAACGGAGAAGACGCGCGTTTCATACATCATCAAATATCCGCTACTTTGCCTATTTACTTTGCGCTTTCTATTTTGTACGAAAGTCGTATTTCAAAAAAATTAACGACCGTTTAGAAATTTTGAATTTGTCCGACCAATCGGACGTTTTGTCGATATTGATTGGTTGATTTTTTAAAGCATAATTTGACATGTGATTGGTCGTCGCGCGACATTAACATTTTCAACGACTCTCAATCATCATCATCGTCAAATATTATCTATATAACATCCATTACGAGTATATTCCGATACTGATATAATTCAAATCATTTTTTCTATCGTAGTATAAAAAAATAAGTAATTAACAGAAATTATTTATTATAAATAATAAAATTCGATATGAAAGTTATGATTTATTCAATTCGCAGAATTTATTCATGGAAGGTGTAAAAAAAAAATAATTTTTTATAAAAAAAACATCTTTATCTAAAACTTACATCTAACATAAACACGAATGCGTATACGCATCAAATTCTAGGAAACAGTAAAATTCACGTTTTGATATTATTTGAACGCGATAATTGATCGTTGGTGGAAAAACTGCGTTGTTTGCACATACACACGATCAGGTGCAACGAGGTGTAATTCATGCAAATTTAACGACGGCCTTTCGCATATAATATCTGTTATTTCGCCTTTTAGCGCATGAACGGGATACAAGTATAACATAATGCGAAATAATGTACGTAAACGTTGAGCAATCAATGGTCGACCATTAGACTATTTACATATCGGGCGTTCCAATAAACTCGTATCGGTTTTTGCATTCGATGCGATAAATCGATCGAGATAAATGCCGTATTTATTCTATATTCTAGTCGTGTTTTGTGAAAAAAGACAAAAGGGGTCATATATGAAATATAACGGTTCTTCTTCGGAGCGAAATCAATTTATGCGAGGCTTTCTATATTGTAAATATTCGAGGCTAACCTTTTCGAAACGTTCGTTACGTTAATCGACAACGCGTGTGAAATTCATATAAAAGTTTGATATTCTTGCGATAATAGTAGATTTTAGGACGGATCGCAGTGTGTGATATTAAAAAAACAGGATGTTTCGTAACGTTTCGATCTAATTATGTGCTCATTACACGTAATGAACGAAACGTCTTAACCGCGTCGAAGTTAAGCGACATCGTATAAATGAATGAATGGCTAGAATTATTTATTGAAAATTTAATATATTTTATTGGAATTTTTGCTCTGTAAATGTAGTGCTACTTTATTACATTAGATAACAATACCAGGAGTGGACCGTTTTTTTTTCCGCAAAAATTACGATAATACGTGATCTTTTAATAAATGGTATGACTTTATTATGCCACGTAAGCTGAACTTTCTAGATTATGTGACTAAGCTTTCTTTTTGAAATATTTGCATTTTTAAGATTTTATAAAAAATTTTATTCTTGTACCAGTGGTTGATCATTTTTGAAAAAAAACTATGAAATTAGTAGTTGACCATTTGTGAATTCATTACATGACCGTTTTAAAAAAAAGTATTTTATCATTTCGTAAAGAGAACTGTTGTTATTTTTGTTTTATTTTTTTTAATTGTCCTTTTATCCTGCTTTGGCAGGACATATACTAAAATTGTCATTATTCAAAAAAAAAGAAATGTTTCATCTGGCAACCCTAATTTGGCAGAAAATGATTTCAAGTACCTAATTGTAAGAGCAATTTTAACGAATGCAAATTATCAGAGATTTTTTCACGGTTCCGTATACCGGACTGGACACCAGCATCCCACGTCCAACTGCAAAAAATAAAGATCAATCATCAAACGCGCATATGTAAACACGTACGTGAATAAATAAATAATAACAAATAACAAAAAAAAAAGGAGAGATTATTTCCGGCCGTCATCAGTGGCCGCATCGTGAGCCGCTGCGTGCGTAGTACAACATGCCCACAATTTCATTACGCCAAAGGGCCCGCGCCAAAAAGGCTAAACGCTTTGATTTATGGCTCATTGATTTGATAAAAGACCGAAGGAAAATAATAATCGAGAAGTAATATTGAAAAACGCCTCCACGTACGGACACGTCCGAACGCGCGCTTTAACAAACCGATACGTCCGTTTTTTCGGACTGTTTTCGTACATGACAGCTGCTTGTTCGCGGTGGCGATTGTATCGTATTGCGAATTAAAAGCTATGGCGAAAAAAAGTACAAAATGTGTAATTGTCAATTGTCGGCGTGTAACGGTGGGCGTGTTTGTGTCGTCGAATTAGCGAATGTGGCGTTAAACGCTTCAGGTGTCGTTATTGCCCTTCAGGCTGTCTTAAAAGTCGATGAATTAATTTGTTTTATGCGTTTTTTTCGTTTTATTTATTGCGTTGTTAACAGTATGTTCTGCGGTACAATGTGAACAAAACGACTTTGTATATCTGAACATCGCACGTAATAAAGATTTAACGAAATCTTCTCGTGCGTAAATAAGAATCCGCATTGGTTTTCGTTAAAAAAACGATTGATATATAATCGCAATAAAAAAATTGATCGAAATATACAGCATGCACCGAAATTTTATTATTAATAAATATAATGGAAACAATTAATACGATCAAACGCATCCGCTGTAATGCGTTTAGCACCTTTTGCGAATGATTTACGACTAACTAGAGAATCGTGATGTTATAATTATTCCCACAGATCTGTGAGCTGCGCTGAAAAAAATAGAGTCTCATTATTTTTAACGAGACGAACGTATTATCGGCTTTGGTAATTAAGCCCGTCAAAATCTGTATAGAAAGTACCTAGATGCTAATTCCGGTACCGGTAACTCGTGCAAACGCTATTAAGAATGTACATTTGTTTGCCGAAAGCTTTCCGATGCACGCGAGCTTTCGCGATTGCACATACCATTCTGGATGCGGAGTCGTGCTGGGCCAGGGATGCTAATATCCTTATTTGTTTTATTAAATATGCAACCAATAATCGTACGTTATAAAACGTGTCGAGAGGGGCTCTTTTACGATCGCCGCTTTTTATTGCTAATTGCCATTCGGTATTATTTATTAATTATACAATAAAATGTATGGGAATGGTTCAAGTTGTATATTCGGTAGTATTGATGAATGATTTCTCATAATTTACCGAATGGTAATTCCGCTTTTGATCCGTAGTTGGATCATGTTAACAAATTCTGCATTCATTTTTTTTCTACATAATCCATCTTGTAAACTAAAATTATTTTTTTAATTTTACTGGAAATTCAATATGTATAGTTTTATCAAAACAATCTTGGAATATATCAAAATTTAAAATATAATATCTTGATTTTGCACCTTGTATTTGTGCTACATTTACTAAACTGACCTAGTTATTTCCTAGATAAATCTGACTCTTTATTTACATATAACATTAAAATCTGCATCGATATTTTTTTAAATCAATTCCAAATAGCAAAGCAAAACGCCATTTTTATACTTGCATACTCTCGATCTAAAAAACCAGCATTATAAAACCAGTAAAATGGATTTCAATCAAGATTATCCATCATTTACATTTATTGGAAACAGTTCGATGCGATTGCAAACACTCAATCTTATAATAAAATTATGAAACACAACTAGTCCGATTCAATTACTCGTATAAAATTATAAACATCGCGCCCCGCTCATATAAAACACACGCTTGAGTAATAATCCCATTTATGGAGCCGGATCGATTAGCATATTCTCATAACCGCTCTATAATGCGATATGCACTATGCAAAAAAGGCGCAATGCGATAAAAAATTGCACATACACACAAACGCACCGGTCCGTCTGGTCTATGCAAGTTTCTCATGAGTGTGCATATAATGTTTTTATTCGCGCTTTGAGAGGGTGTGTGTATGTCCGGTGATATAGGGTGGATGGGTTGTTTCGTTTGGAGGCTGTGTTGATGGGTTTTTGTTGTTTGCGATGGTAAAGTTCGAGGGTTTGGATTGTTGAATGATTTTGAATTGATGGTCGTTTATGGGGTGGTTCGAAGTTGGTTGTTGGTATATGATTTTTTGGTGGAAATTGAGTTTATTTTATTGTTTTAAGAAAGTGGCTTTTGAGGATCTGGATTGTTAAATGGTTTTGAGTCTATCGTGCATATGTTTTATTATTGCTTAAATTTGATTGTGATTATTATTGCATTATTAAGTCGTTAATATTAATTTATGAGTATACTATGTATTATTATATGTATGTATGTATAGTATTATGTATACTGATTGCATAATTATTATATAATTTATTTTGTTCAATCTATAAAAAAAATATCTATAGTTATGTATATTTTGTAGATACAAATCTTAACTTTAAATTATGTGTTTAATTCAAGAATATTTTTAACTATGGAAATTATTTAAACATTGTAACTATAAATATGCTGAAACATCCCATCGAGAAAATAAAATTAATC